>OX422189.1:6063119-6603119 GCA_949130485.1 Agelas oroides
TCCGTGGTAGGGTTTGCAGGGAATTTACTCGAATTTCCATTGCCGACACTATGCGGCGATGGTGCATAGGAACAATTTGCAAGCTTGTACCGCTTTGTGAGTTGATTGCACAAACGGAGGGTTTGCGTTTTTGGCCTCCCCAATCCCACAGCTTCTTGCCGATATGTAGTTTGCATTAGTGCAACAATTGCTCCGTGGTAGGATTTGCAGGGAATTTACGATAATTTCCATTGCCTTTTCTATGCGGCAATGGTGCAGGAGGAACAATTTGCAAGCTCGTACCGCTTTGTGCGTTGATTGCACAAACGGAGGGTTTGCGTTTTTGGCCTCCCCATTCCCACAGTTTCTTGCTTATATGTAGTTTGCATTAGTGCAACTATTGTTCCGGGGTAGGATTTGCAGGGAATTTACGCGAATTTCCATTGCTGATATTATGCGGCGATGGTGCAGGAGGAACAATTTGCAAGCTCGTACCGCTTTGTGCGTTGATTGCACAAACGGAGGGTTTGCGTTTTTGGCCTCCCCATTCCCACAGCTTCTTGCTCATATGTAGTTTGCATTAGTGCAACTATTGTTCCGTGGTAGGGTTTGCAGGGAGTTTACTCGAATTTCCATTGCCGATACTATGCGGCGATGGTGCAGGAGGAACAATTTGCAAGCTTGTACCGCTTTGTGAGTTGATTGCACAAACGGAGTGTTTGCGTTTTTGGCCTCCCCATTCCCACAGCTTCTTGCTCGTATGTAGTTTGCATTAGTGCAACTATTGTTCCGTGGTAGGATTTGCAAGGAATTTACGCGAATTTCAATTGCCTTTTCTATCCGGCAATGGTGCAGGAGGAACAATTTGCAAGCTCGAACCGCTTTGTGAGTTGATTGCACAAACGGAGTGTTTGCGTTTTTGGCCTCCCCATTCCCACAGCTTCTTGCTCGTATGTAGTTTGCATTAGTGCAACTATTGTTCCGTGGTAGGGTTTGCAGGGAATTTACGCGAATTTCCATTGACTTTTCTATGCGGCGATGGTGCAGGATGAACAATTTGCAAGCTCGTACCGCTTTGTGCGTTGATTGCACTAACGGAGGGTTTGCGTTTTTGGCCTCCCCATTCCCACAGCTTCTTGCTCATATCTAGTTTTCCATTAGTGCAACTATTGTTCCGTGGGAGGATTTGCAGGGAATTTACGCGAATTTCCATTGTTGATATTATGCGGCGATGGTCCAGGAGGAACAATTTGCAAAACTCGTACCCGCTTTGTGCGTTGGTTGCACAAACGGAGGGTTTGCGTTTTTGGCCTCCCCATTCCCACAGCTTCTTGCTCATATGTAGTTTGCATTAGTGCAACTATTGTTCCGTGGTAGGGTTTGCAGGGAATTTACTCGAATTTCCATTGCCGATACTATGCGGCGATGGTGCAGTAGGAACAATTTGCAAGCTTGTACCGCTTCGTGAGTTGATTGCACAAACGGAGGGTTTGCGTTTTTGGCCTCCCCAATCCCACAGCTTCTTGCTCGTATGTAGTTTGCATTAGTGCAACAATTGTTCCGTGGTAGGATTTGCAGGGAATTTACGATAATTTCCATTGCCTTTTCTATGCGGCAATGGTGCAGGAGGAACAATTTGCAAGCTCGTACCGCTTTGTGCGTTGATTGCACAAACGGAGGGTTTGCGTTTTTGGCCTCCCCATTCCCACAGTTTCTTGCTCATATGTAGTTTGCATTAGTGCAACTATTGTTCCGGGGTAGGATTTGCAGGGAATTTACGCGAATTTCCATTGCTGATATTATGCGGCGATGGTGCAGGAGGAACAATTTGCAAGCTCGTACCGCTTTGTGCGTTGATTGCACAAACGGAGGGTTTGCGTTTTTGGCCTCCCCATTCCCACAGCTTCTTGCTCATATGTAGTTTGCATTAGTGCAACTATTGTTCCGGGGTAGGATTTGCAGGGAATTTACGCGAATTTCCATTGCTGATATTATGCGGCGATGGTGCAGGAGGAACAATTTGCAAGCTCGTACCGCTTTGTGCGTTGATTGCACAAACTGAGGGTTTGCGTTTTTGGCCTACCCATTCTCATAGCTTCTTGCACATATGTAGTTTGCATTATTGCAACTATTGTTCCGTGGTAGGATTTGCAGGGAATTTACGTGAATTTCCATTGCCTATTCTATGCGGCGATGGTGCAGGAGGAACAATTTGCAAGCTCGTACCGCTTTGTGCGTTGATTGCACAAACGGAGTGTTTGTGTTTTTGGCCTCCCCTTTCCCACAGTTTCTTGCTCATATGTAGTTTGCATTAGTGCAACTATTGTTCCGTGGGAGGATTTGCAGGGAATTTACGCGAATTTCCATTGCCTTTTCTATGCGGCGATGGTGCAGGAGGAACAATTTGCAAGCTCGTTCCACTTTGTGCGTTGATTGCACAAACGGAGGGTTTGCGTTTTTGGCCTCCCCATTCCCACAGCTTCTTGCTCATATGTAGTTTGCATTAGTGTTCCGGGGTAGGATTTGCAGGGAATTTACGCGAATTTCCATTGCCGACACTATGCGGCGATGGTGCATAGGAACAATTTGCAAGCTTGTACCGCTTTGTGAGTTGATTGCACAAACGGAGGGTTTGCGTTTTTGGCCTCCCCAATCCCACAGCTTCTTGCCGATATGTAGTTTGCATTAGTGCAACAATTGCTCCGTGGTAGGATTTGCAGGGAATTTACGATAATTTCCATTGCCTTTTCTATGCGGCAATGGTGCAGGAGGAACAATTTGCAAGCTCGTACCGCTTTGTGCGTTGATTGCACAAACGGAGGGTTTGCGTTTTTGGCCTCCCCATTCCCACAGTTTCTTGCTCATATGTAGTTTGCATTAGTGCAACTATTGTTCCGGGGTAGGATTTGCAGGGAATTTACGCGAATTTCCATTGCTGATATTATGCGGCGATGGTGCAGGAGGAACAATTTGCAAGCTTGTACCGCTTTGTGAGTTGATTGCACAAACGGAGTGTTTGCGTTTTTGGCCTCCCCATTCCCACAGCTTCTTGCTCGTATGTAGTTTGCATTAGTGCAACTATTGTTCCGTGGTAGGATTTGCAAGGAATTTACGCGAATTTCAATTGCCTTTTCTATCCGGCAATGGTGCAGGAGGAACAATTTGCAAGCTCGAACCGCTTTGTGCGTTGATTGCACAAACGGAGTGTTTGCGTTTTTGGCCTCCCCAATCCCACAGCTTCTTGCTCATATGTAGTTTGCATTAGTGCAACTATTGTTCCGTGGTAGGGTTTGCAGGGAATTTACGCGAATTTCCATTGACTTTTCTATGCGGCGATGGTGCAGGATGAACAATTTGCAAGCTCGTACCGCTTTGTGCGTTGATTGCACTAACGGAGGGTTTGCGTTTTTGGCCTCCCCATTCCCACAGCTTCTTGCTCATATCTAGTTTCCATTAGTGCAACTATTGTTCCGTGGGAGGATTTGCAGGGAATTTACGCGAATTTCCATTGTTGATATTATGCGGCGATGGTCCAGGAGGAACAATTTGCAAACTCGTACCGCTTTGTGCGTTGGTTGCACAAACGGAGGGTTTGCGTTTTTGGCCTCCCCATTCCCACAGCTTCTTGCTCATATGTAGTTTGCATTAGTGCAACTATTGTTCCGTGGTAGGGTTTGCAGGGAATTTACTCGAATTTCCATTGCCGATACTATGCGGCGATGGTGCAGTAGGAACAATTTGCAAGCTTGTACCGCTTCGTGAGTTGATTGCACAAACGGAGGGTTTGCGTTTTTGGCCTCCCCAATCCCACAGCTTCTTGCTCGTATGTAGTTTGCATTAGTGCAACAATTGTTCCGTGGTAGGATTTGCAGGGAATTTACGATAATTTCCATTGCCTTTTCTATGCGGCAATGGTGCAGGAGGAACAATTTGCAAGCTCGTACCGCTTTGTGCGTTGATTGCACAAACGGAGGGTTTGCGTTTTTGGCCTCCCCATTCCCACAGTTTCTTGCTCATATGTAGTTTGCATTAGTGCAACTATTGTTCCGGGGTAGGATTTGCAGGGAATTTACGCGAATTTCCATTGCTGATATTATGCGGCGATGGTGCAGGAGGAACAATTTGCAAGCTCGTACCGCTTTGTGCGTTGATTGCACAAACGGAGGGTTTGCGTTTTTGGCCTCCCCATTCCCACAGCTTCTTGCTCATATGTAGTTTGCATTAGTGCAACTATTGTTCCGGGGTAGGATTTGCAGGGAATTTACGCGAATTTCCATTGCTGATATTATGCGGCGATGGTGCAGGAGGAACAATTTGCAAGCTCGTACCGCTTTGTGCGTTGATTGCACAAACTGAGGGTTTGCGTTTTTGGCCTACCCATTCTCATAGCTTCTTGCACATATGTAGTTTGCATTATTGCAACTATTGTTCCGTGGTAGGATTTGCAGGGAATTTACGTGAATTTCCATTGCCTATTCTATGCGGCGATGGTGCAGGAGGAACAATTTGCAAGCTCGTACCGCTTTGTGCGTTGATTGCACAAACGGAGTGTTTGTGTTTTTGGCCTCCCCTTTCCCACAGTTTCTTGCTCATATGTAGTTTGCATTAGTGCAACTATTGTTCCGTGGGAGGATTTGCAGGGAATTTACGCGAATTTCCATTGCCTTTTCTATGCGGCGATGGTGCAGGAGGAACAATTTGCAAGCTCGTTCCACTTTGTGCGTTGATTGCACAAACGGAGGGTTTGCGTTTTTGGCCTCCCCATTCCCACAGCTTCTTGCTCATATGTAGTTTGCATTAGTGTTCCGGGGTAGGATTTGCAGGGAATTTACGCGAATTTCCATTGACGGCATTATACGGCGATGGTGCAGGAGGAACAATTTGTAAACTCGTACCACTTTGTGTCTTGATTACACAAACGGAGGGTTTGCGTTTTTGGCCTCCCCATTCCCACAGCTTCATGCTAATATGTAGTTTGCATTAGTGCAACTATTGTTCCGTGGTTTGCCGGGAATTTTCCATTGCCGGTATTACACCGCGATGGTGCAGGAGGAACAATTTGCAAGCACGTACCGCTTTGTGCGCTGATTGCACAAACGGAGGGTTTTCGTTTTTGTCCTCCCCATTCCCACAGCTTCTTTCTCATATGTAATTCGCATTAGTGCAACTATTGTGCCGTGGTAGGGTTTATCGGGAATTTGCTCGAATTTCCATTGCCGGCATTATACGGCGATGGTGCACGAGGAACAATTTGCAAGCACGTGCCGCTTTGAGCGCTGATTGCACAAACGCAGGGTTTGCGTTTTTGGTCTCCACATTCCCACAGCTTCTTTCTCATATGTAGTTTGCATTAGTCCAACTATTGTTCCGTTGTAGGGTTTGCCGGGAATTTGCGCGAATTGCCATTGCCGGCAATATACGGCGATGGTGCAGGAGGAACAATTTGCAAACTCGTACCGCTTTGTGCGCTGAGCACAAACGGAGGGTTTGCGTTTTTGGCCTCCCCATTCCCACAGCTTCTTTCTCGTATGTAATTTGCAATTGTGCAACTATTGTTCCGTGGTAGGGTTTGCCGGGAATTTGCGCGAATTTCTATTGCCGGCATTACACGCTGATGGTGCAGGAGGAACAATTTGCAAGCACGTACCGCTTTGTGCGCTGATTGCGCAAGTGAAATTTTTGTGTTTTTTTTTGGCCTCCCCATTCCCACAGCTTCTTTCTCATATGTAGTTTGCACTATTGTTCCGTGGAAGGGTTTGCCGGGAATTTGCGCGAATTTCCATTGCCGGCATTATACGGCGATGCAGGAGACGGAACCATTAGCAAGTTCGTACCGCTTTGTGCGTTGATTGCACAAGCGGAGTGTTTGCGTTTTTAGCCTCCCCATTCCCCCTCCTTCTTGCTCATATGTAGTTTGCATTAGTGCAACTATTGTTTCGTGGTAGGGTTTGCCGGGAATTTGCGCGAATTTCCATTGCTGGCATTAACAGCTTACATTTTTGAACTCTCTATTCCCTACGCTTCATGCTCATACTCTACTTGCATCAGTGCAACCTTTGTTCTGTGTTAGGGTTATCCGTCAAGTTGCGTGAATATCATGTATCTACGCTAATTCGACATTGTATACAGCCTCGTGTGAAATGGATTTGCTTGCAGTCTTGTGTAGGTTGGTGCGTTCATTGCACACACTAACTGCTTAAATTTTTGAATTCTCTCTTCCATACTCTTCACGCTGACATGCTACTTGCATTAGTGCAACCTTTGTTCCGGGTTAGGGTTAGCCGTCAAATAGCGTGAATTTCGTATATCTGCGCTAAATCGGAATTACACGACCTGGATTTGCTTGCAGGCTTGTGGAGGTTGGTGCGTTCATTGCACAGACAAACAGATTATATGTTTGAACTCTCTATTCCCTACGCTTCATGCTCATACTCTACTTGCAATAGTGCAACCTTTGTTGCCAGTTAGGGTTAGCCGTCAATTGGCGTGAATTTCATATATCTGCGCTAATTGGGCATTCCACGTCCTCGTGTGAAAAGGATTTCCTTGCATGCTTGTGGAGGTTGGTGCGTCCATTGCACAGACTAACGCCTTACATTTTTGAACTCTCTATTCCCTACTCTTCACGCTGACATGCTATTTGCAATAATGCAACCTTTGTTCCGGGTTATGGTTCGCCGTCAAGTTGCGTAAATTGCATATATCTCCGCTAATTTCGGCATTGCACGGCCTCGTATGAAATATTCCAGGCTTGTGAAGGTTGGTGCGTTCATTGCACAGACTATCGGCCTACATTTTTGAACTCTCTATTCCCTATATACTTCAGGCTTATATGCTATTTGCATTAGTGCAACATTTGGTCCGGGTTAGGGTTAGCCGTCAAGTTGCGTGAATTTGATATATCTACGCTAATTCGGCATTGCACAGCCTCGTGTGAAATGGATTTTCTTGCAGGCTTGTGGAGGTTGGTTCGTTCATTGCACAGATTAACGTCTTACATTTTTGAATCTCTAATCCCTACGCTTCATGCCAATACGCTATTTGTATTAATGCAACCTTTGTTCCGGGTTAGGGTTAGCCGTCAAGTTGCGTGAATTTCATATAATTCGTCATTGACCAGCCTCGTGTGAACTGGATTTGCTTGCAGGCTTGTGGAGGTTGATGCATTCATTGCACAGACAAACGGCTTACATTTTTGAACTCTTTATTCCCTACGCTTCATGCTCATATGTCAGTTATATTAGTGCAGCATTTGTTCCGGGTTAGGGTTAGCCGTAAAATTGCACGAATTGCATATATCTACGCTAATTCGGCATTGTACGGCCTCGGGTGAAATGGATTTGCTTCCAGGCTTGTTGAGGTTGGTGCGTTCATTGCACAGACTAACAGCTTATATTTTTGGACTCTCTATTCCCTGCGCTTCATGCTGATATGCTACCTACAATAGTGCAACCTTTGTTCCGGGTTAGGTTTAGCCGTCACTTTAACTAAATTTCATATCTCTGCGCTAATTCGGCATTCCACGGCGTCGGGCGAAATGGATTTGCTTGCAGGCTTGTGGTGGGTGGTGCGTTCATTGCACAGACTATCGGCTTACATTTTTGAACTCTGTATTCCCTACGCTTCATGTTCATACTCTACTTGCAATAGCGCAACCTTTGTTCCGGGTTAGGGTTAGCCGTCAATTTGCGTAAAGCATATCTGCGCTAATTCGGCATTGTACAGCCTCTTGTGAAATGGATTTTATCTTGCAGGCTTGTGGAGGTTGGTGCTTTCATTGCACAGACTAACGTCTTATATTTTTGAACTCTCTATTCCCTATGCTTCATGCTGATTAGTGCAACCTTTGTTCCGGGTGAGGTTTCTTCGTCAATTGGCGTGATTTTCATATGTCTGCGCTAATTCGGCATTGAACGGCCTCGTGTGAAATGGATTTCCTTGCAGGCTTGTGGAGGTTGGTGCGTTCATTGCACAGACTATCGGCTTACATTTTTGAACTCTCTTTTCCCTATATGCTTCATGCTCATACTCTACTTGCATTACTGCAACCTTTGTTCTGGGTTAGGGTTAGCCGTCAAGTTGCGTGAATTTGATATATCTACGCTAATTCGGCATTCCACGCCCAGGGGTGAAATGGATTTCCTTGCAGGCTTGTGGAGGTTGGTGCGTTCATTGCACAGACTAACGGCTTACATTTTTGAACTCTCTATTCCCTACGGTTCATGCTTATATGCTACTTGCATAAGTGCAACCTTTGTTCCGGGTTAGGTTTAGCCGCCAATTGGCGTGAATTTGATATATCTGCGCTAATTCGGCATTCCACGGCGTCGGGTGATATGGATTTGCTTACAGGCTTGTGGAGGTTGGTGCGTTCATTACACAGACTAATGGCTTACATTTTCGAACTCTCTATTCCCTACGCTTCATGCTCAGACGCTACTTGCATTAGTGCAACCTTTGTTCCGGGATAGATTTAGCCATCAATTTGCGTGAATTTGATATATCTGCGCTAATTCAGCATTTAATACACAGCCTCGTTTGAAATGGATTTGCTTGCAGGCTTGTGGAGGGTGGTGCGTTCATTGCACAGACTATCGGCTTACATTTATGAACTCTCATTTCCCTACGCTTCATGTTACTGCAACCTTTGTTCCGGGTTAGGGTTAGCCGCGTGAATTTCTTATATCTACGCTAATTCAGCATTCTACAGCCTCGTGTGAAATGGATTTGCTTGCAGGCTTGTGGAGGTTGGTGTGTTCATTGCACATACTAAAGGCTTACATTTTTGAACTCTCTATCCCCTGCGCTTCATGCTCATATGCTACTTGCATTAGTGCAGCATTTGTTCCGGGTTAGGGGTAGCCGTCATGTTGCGTGAATTGCATATATCTGCGTTAATTCGGCATTGAACGGCCTCGTGTGAAATGGATTTGTTTGCAGGCTTGTGGAAGTTGGTGCGTTCGAGTTAACCTGTTAACCTAGGCTAGGATATTGCCGCATGGAACTAGCTAGACGACTTCTTTCAACGTTAGTACTTGACGTTGTATATACTTTACTAAAGTAGCCTGCATAAAGAATAAGACTGACATTAGTTCTTTTACTGGTTGAAGTTGTTCAGCTAAATTTCAACCATGCAAGTCAATGCAAATCGTAAAATCTGACCATCAATACTTACAACAAAATAACATCGTCATACCCAGGCCTTCTCATCATGCACTAGTTTCTTGCAGTATGCCTGACAAGCACTGGAGTAAGAAGGACTGAGGCTAACAAAATTACAAAAATGACTACATACAACACAACAGCATAGAGTTCTTGCATGTAAGCATCACATAATAATTATTATGTCTTCAGGCAGATCTTGAATGAAGCTTCTGCACTTCTGCAAAGAGATAGAAACGGTTCCTTATCAACTCCTGGACATTTGTGATAACATACATAAACTAAAAGTTATGTGCATGAGATTAAGCTATTCCAACTGGGCGAATAAATAATTAGCAACCAAGTATGCTTGACATTATTTACTATATAACAGTAGCCTCATTCCCAGGCCCCGCCCAGCTTTCTGTCGCTTATTAGTACGGTAAAGCGGGAGATGTATCTTTTCTCACGTGAGTGACGTCAGGATAGAAAGGATGGTAGAAAGGGTTTAATTGTGCGTGGGCGCACCAGGCCCAGAACAGCGAAAAGAGCCAAGGTACCAGGTAACTTACCACACGTATCTAGCTAGCGGGAGGTGACTGTCTTACACACCAAGCGTTGAGCGTGTAGTTGGTTTAAAATACGCGAAACGCAGCCTGTCAGTTCTGCAAAATTTCGCCATTTTCCAATTACGTCATGCTCACGTGAGAAAAGATACCAGGCTCTCCACGGCTTTTCTGCACTGCAAGTAGTCTCGTCCACAGACACCAAATTTTTCGTGCGCGCCCTGCGGCCTTGTCGAAAAATAGGGTCTGGACACGTTCACTGGTAAAACTGGGACGTAATCATAGGAGCGTATCGGCTTGTTGTCGCACCAATCAGATTGCTCAGGTCAAGTAAATTGCGTTATGCGTCATCACAAATAGCCAGCTTGCAAATTTTTGGGCGCCAAAGCAAACGCTGCTGGTAGCTGATAATGTAATTAACACCTACAATTACCCAATTTACTGACTGCCGTATGTAAACATGCCCAGTTTTTGGAGTGAAAGTGTCCAGACCCTATTTTTCGACAAGTCTGCAGGGCGCGCGTGAAAAATTTGGTCTGGGAAAGAGACTACAGGCACTCATGAATACTTATTTTTTTGCTGAGAGAGCAAGAGCTTGGGATTCAGCTGGGATTTAAACTCTGAAGACGCTCTTACCACTAAGCCACTTGGACTCCTGGCAGAGCAGAAGCAAAGCTACGTACAATACAAGGTACGTATGAGTGGCACAGCTACAGAGTCATTTACACCACTGGGCATACACTCCACTTCTCTGCAGCTAACCATAATGCAACCACAATGGACGCTGGCACTGCCTGGCAGTAGTAAGTTGTGGAATGCAAAAAGCCTTAGCACTATAGCTAGATGACTGTTGTCTGCTTCCTATATACTAGCCATAGCTACTATTTGATGAGGTTTCACTCAGAGCTTCACATTGTGCGGCTGATATTTGAGGGCGGTGTCTGATCAACCATCAACAGTATGTATGACATTATGAGGAGGGAAGGGGGGTCACAACTTACCATCACATTAGTTTGTAGATGCTCCCTTAGACGGGCCTTACATTTTAAGTTCATGCTTCTGTCTGCATTTTACTTTCACTACTTTCAAAATCACTTATGAGATTGATGAGGACACACTTGAGCACAAAAGGTGTACCCAGTCACCCTCTATTTCGGCTATACGAAATGCTCCCGTTCTTTCTTGACACGCTCACAATCTACCACAAGGATTGGAGAGTAGACAAAGGTGACCAGATATGGCAAGAAGTGCATGAAGTGTAAATCCTTGCATTTCAGTGCCGTACCTAGCATAGGGGCAGGGAGGCAACTGCCTCCCCAGAGAACTTGATAATTCCGTACTTATATACTGACCGTGCATACCGATGGCTGTGTTACTGTTCGCTAGTCTCGCAAGCCAGACCCACCAACCCCAGCGCGGATCGCTTCGAGTATACGTGCTCCATGCGCTATAATACTGAAAGTGATCCGCACTGTACTATCACACGACCAGTCAGCTATGCGTGCATGCGTTGTGCATGCATGTGTTGACTTGTGCATGCATACCAGTACTATGGCTCAGTATGGTATAGGCATAGATAATAGACCTATAGTATAGGCCCTAGCCAATGGAGATGGTTTCCAGTGTTCTAGTAGCTCAGCAAGCAATGATGCAGAGGAGGTTGGACATGGTTGAACTTTACTAATTAAAATGGCTGAGGTTACACTAATTGATTTTTCGTATCTCAACAGTCTTTTACTAAGGGGGGCCCCAGTTTTCAAATCAAGATTCAAGGATGGATCCAGTACCTTGCAATAATGCCAATATCCAAGATCAATAGTAGTGATGACCTCAGTTGTTTTAATCAACAAAGGTCAACCATGTCCAACCTCCTCTATAGAAATGATAATTATGATGATGAGTCTCTTCTCATGAAGCTCTGTGTGCTTCTCTGTATGCCTCAGAATGCGCCTCAGAACACCTAAAATTTCTTGGGGGAGCATGCCCCCAGACCCCCGAGATGGAAAAAGTTACGTACGGCCCTGCATGTCCCCGTCCCAGTACATAAGCTACCCTCTCTTATTTATACGTAAAGTAAATATCAGAGAGTCGGTAGACTCTCTATGTAGGGATGGCGCCAACACTCAATATATGCAATACTTAAGCAAAAGCCGTATAACTTCACCACAAACACGTTAAAAGCTTATTTAAGCGCCCAGACTTCCTCTTTGAGTGCCTTTGTGATCAGCAAGACTCGTATAAGTGGCCAAAAGCCACGCTGACGACAGCTAAACGCAAAAGTGTGCGGTAGCAAAAGTGCCATTTTTCTTATTCTTTCTTTCTTTCTTGTTACGACCACTATGTTCAACAACAATATCTCGCAAACGGTTTAAGTACTCACCGTCATTTTAGCACAAAACTGATGCTTATCACAGTGTGCAGCTTCCCAGCCACTCAGCATCTTCATAGCTTCAAATTCACCCTGGTCAACAAAAGCCATTCACAACACTCTGAGGCTGCTGTCCGTTGCTTAGGACGCCATTTTCTAATTTTGTATGCATGCGCACACAAAGTCTCGTTCCCAGACCAAAGACCACGGTCATTGGTCTGGAAGCGAGAGTACACAAGCGAGCGGGCATGGCTAGCACGGTCTTTTCCCCCCACGGCATTGGGCAAGGCTTATGAACACCAGCACTGCATTTAGCTGCCTACTTGTAGCTACACTAAAAATAGCCTACTCACAGCTTTAGTGAACTGAAAAGCTAGGATGGTCAGTTGTCAGTATGATAGTTTTCTGTGCTGCAGCTGGTCAGTCGTCATGTGATTGACAACTGAATCATTAAATTGGTTTCACAAAGTTTGGTACGGAGAGTGGTTGGCCCTAGCCTCGTTCCCAGGCCTACCCCGTTTTTTGTTCTTCGGTTTGCGTTCAGTATAATACACGGAGGCGGAAGAGCGCGAAAAATGGGGAAGGCCTGGGAACACTTGTCACGTGAATGATGTCTGGTGGACGCGAGGTGGATGTAGGGGGGGCGGTGCCCAACTACAAATTCGTGTGCAATAAACCATAGACCAAGTTTCTTACCGGTGAAGTCAAGTACTGTCGATCTCGTGAACGTCTGGGGTCCGGGCTATCGTTGGAGCGCTCGATGATGAAATCTAGTACGTTATTTGTAGTTGGGCACCACCCCCCCCCCCCCTACGTCCACCTCATGTCCACCAGACGTCATTCACGTGACAAGTGTTCCCAGGCCTTCCCCGTTTTTCGCGCTCTTCCGCCTCCGTGTATTATACTGAACGCAAACCGAAGAACAAAAAACGGGGCAGGCCTGGGAACGAGGCTAGGTTGGCCCTTCATCAGGTTCTAGCTGGCTATATTACACATAATTATTACATGCCTGGAATCACTACTAAACTGTCAACACCGTTCCAAGTTCTGGTGTTGTGGTTACACTTGAAATATTCTTCTTAGGCTTAGGTCTAACTGTAACTGAGATTAACATCAAGAAACAAGACTTAAAAAGCGTAAAAAGATGTAGGGATGGCATGCCAAAAAGTATGCAAACAAGGTAGGGATGATGCATGAAAGCAAAGGTCTACATATTGGCAAAGCCCCATTCCTACATCTTTTTCACCTGCAGTTAGACAGCGTGCTTGAGAGCTGAATCTGCACCCATCCATGCAGTTATTAACGCTGTGCATGAGTGCTTGAGTTTTACACACTGATTACTATGACCAGTCTGCAGCCCACTCGAGCTCACTGTCTAGGTTATACCAGAGGCATATAACAAGAGTACCACTGTCACTACAAGTAGTATTTGGCAATAAAACTACTAACCTTGGTAGCCTAGTCTCGTTCCCAGGCCATATGGGAGGAGCTAGGAGTGCATGGCCTGAGAACGAGGCTACAGCCATGAACTGCCAGTAAAGACTACCCATGCACTGTCTAACTGCAGTGTGAAAAAGATGTAGGGATGGGCTTTACCAATATGTAGACCTTTGCTTTCATGCATCATCCCTACTTTGTTTGCATCCTTTTTTTTTTACATTTTTAATGTTTTTTAAGTCTTGTCACTATATCTTAGTATCTTACCTGTCGAGGAGAACACGCAGCTCCAGCCGGCTTTTACAAGCTCTGTGTCAACAAATTCGCCTTCATCAATGACCTTTCGTCCTGCAGCCATACCACGTGCCGGACTGCGAGCTCGCGAGACGTGGGCGTGTCTCAACAGCTGGAGTGCGTTAAATAGAGTAGGAATTGGCCTGTGACTCGTCTGTGACCACCCCTTGTGTGTGAACTTCGACTTCGTAGGTAAGTTTAACTTTACTGGGATTGAGCACTGTTGAGTATAGTCTGTTTGTAGCTCAGTTATTCATAACAGTGCTCTATTAATTGGGCGGGGTAATTCGGAACGTGGGGTAAATCGGAACGATTTTCTTCCGGTTGCTCGAGCTGTGAGGTTGAAGCTTTATCCATGCCCCACCAATATGGCAGGTTATAGGTTTTTACCTTGTTTCCCGGCTGAACCGCCCCTGCGACTACACAATCAACCGTCGCCAACCAACTGCTTCATAGGTCAGCAAATTGTCGAATATCTAGCGGAAGAGGTAAAGGAAGGAATTACACAACAATTGATAGACTTCACCAACATCTACCTATGCATTACAGCATAGATAGTATAGCCCCATACTATCTATGATTACAGTAGCGGAGTATGCCCACAAGGTCTAATCCCATAATGTCTAATGGTCATTTGTACCCGAATGTCTAAACTATTGAGCAATTAACACCCTGTACCAGGAGGGTGACCTAGCTATGTGAGGTTCACAGTTTGACAGGTTTTGATGACTGCGGGATATAAAATGGCCTTGTAGACCATGCAATCATGGAGTTCATTACCACTCAAAAAGGGAAACCAGCTTTGATCTTCAATGGAAGCCGCTTCACCCTCAACAGAAAAATAGACACTGGAGTCATATACTGGAGATGTGCGAAGAGAACCTGTCTCGCTAGGATCACAACTCAACCCAGCCATATACAATGAGCAGCTCATCAGCCTAAATACCCAGATTGACTTTGTTGCCGAGTTTAGCAATGGACAAAGAACACTGGATTCATTTCTTCCAGCACTAACTAATATGGTTGCAGGATAATTATACTGTCATTAGACATTCCAGTACAAATCCAAAAAGTATTAGACATTATGACCATTAGACATTATGGGATTAGACCTTGTGGGAAGATCCCACAGTAGCATCCTTCCATTTTGTCAACTTTACTGTGAACCTACAGTACGATTATACACTGGGGTCTAAGGTTAAATTATCTGTATGCGCATAATGCATATGCCTGAAGATGAGGTGGTTTTTTGATGCATGCTGCTAGTTAACCCATCATTTTTGCTTTCTACTTCAGTACAAGCTTCATATTTAATCATGCTGACTGAGTTTATTGATTTCACATCTCTGTGATCCCACTCTATAGACCGTGTGCCTGCACGGACATGGTCCATATATTATACTCGAAAGTATACGATTTTCCGCATACTCACTGCCATTTTGTAGGGCAGTAGAATAGCAGTAATGTACACGTGGACCCCTTGTTGGCTCCCAAACAGCAATACTGACCGCTGGATCGCTTAGTGGCTCACACGTATGTTATAACGCTAATAGTGATGTATATCATACTGCAGCAATTTTAGATGCGGCTCATGGTAATGTTCAGCAGCTAGCTCAAAACCTTGTCGCTGATGCTGTATAAACTTGCCGTTCACAGAGCCATTTTTGCCCTACGTTACGTCATCAGAATATGACGCCATAGTCCGTGACATCACTGCCACTTGTAACCACGCCCATTTAGGCACACAGTCTATACCGTCTATACATCATTTGAGACTCTGTCTGTTAACTGTGAAAGGATCAAAGTATCTGGTACTAACCTTTAGTCAATAGCAGAACTTCATGCACTTCACAAAACAGTGAAAGTTAGCATAGTTCCGAATTACCCCACGCGGTCAGAAAATTGGTGGTTCAGAATCCATACCTTGTTTCCAAAATATTTTGAAACATTTGTAACCATCTTTGGTATGCAGAATTGCAAGTTGCCACTGAAGTTTTGAACCTGCACGGCTTATAGCGTTTGAGATAGAGCTCTGTGAACTTTGATTAACGGAAGTGCTTTTCGAATTACCCCACCCTACCTTACATATTTATGGCTCACTGTATCATGCATATGGAGTGTTGTCTGCTAAATAAAAAATTGTATGCATTTACTATGGTGAATGACACACTGACAAGTGGCCAAGTCTGTATGCTGTGTGTTGATGGATGAGATGCCACTGAATGGGAATAGGAACTGTACACATTATGTAGGGCTCCTGACGGAAAAATTGAAGGTGCTCCGATTTCAAATCTGTTGTGCTAGAACTATCTGAGATATACAAAAACCGGACTATAATAGTTAGTGCCGCAAAGCTATTTTCAGTCAATTTGTCTTGGACTTGAAAAGGTCAAGTGCCAAAAATTGGGCGAAATTCGGTTCAAGTGACTTTTGAAGCTTCGCTATGAAACTAGTGGTACTGATGGATTTCACTTGATGTATCTTGTGCAAAAATGCCTGGACCACTCAAGTTTATAGCTGTCAACAGACTATATTAGCTGTTTGGAGCGAGCCTGACACTAGCGGGATTGCATAGCGGAAGTGTGTTTGTAACATACGTGCTTGCTTGTGGCCATATACCATAAATTTTAAATATTTCCTGAAAATTGAATGTCCTTGTGCAATAGGTGAAGGGGCTACTGCCAGAGTGCAGCGTTAGCAACCGTAGCGGAGACGGCTCAAGTTTAAGCACACACGGCACTTTACTTCTTGTTTGTCACAGCAGCTACAGAGTGACCATCAACGGCAGGCTGCTCGCAGACCGTACAAATTATACATGCTGGGTTGAGATCACTTCAGGTAAGGGTCGCACATAAACGGCACTCATAAATGCTAGCAATTCAGCTCATCATTTCAGCGTGAAGCTCAGTCTATTCATGTACATGTAGCCATAGTAGCTGCTTGCTCAGGCTCTCTCCCACAATGTTTTACATTTTTAGTATTTTACGTTGCAATACCTTCTTCCCATAGAAGAATAGTTTGAAGTAACTTTTGACAAGTAAATTTAGCAAGCACCAGTGCAATTGATCATTTACCATTGGTCGAGTATTAAAATAGCTGGACCACTTGCATGGATATCTGTTAAAGGTATGTTCATATATAACCCCCATCTAAAATCCCATATTTTGGCACATAACCTTCGGTTGACTATATGTATTTTCAGAAGAACGAAGGTCTTAGAAACTATTTAACTGTAGTTTACAAACAAGGTCACTTGGTTCTTGGATTTCAGCATACTTGAGTCAAGTTTATTCGATCTTTGTTTTTACCTCGGGTTCCCTACATTATGTGTACAGTTGTATATAATCATTTCATTAATTTGGGAGCTTCAGGCATTCATTAAGTGTATGCATGACCACTTCCACTGTCATATATTTGAAAACGTGGACACTTAGCTGCCAAGACTTGTAATTGTGAAATACTTCTTTTTCTATTCCAAGCTCGTAAGATGGTCTATCGTTTCCAGCCTCCAACTCAAGCCCAGATATCAAGAGCTCTTGGGAGCACCACAAACCCCAAGGAAGAACCTCAGCTAAGGAAATTTCTGGAGTTGGGCATAAAAAAGGAGGACCTTTTTCCACCTATACCAACCCCAGGTGTGAATGACTGGCTGGCGAACCATACAGAGGATGGGCAGACATTTAATGAGTGGAACAGTCTGTCCAGTAGAAATGTCGTTGACCGTAGTCACAAAGTCATCTACCTCTTGCCAATCTTGAAGCACACTAGTACAGGTGGTGGCACCAGTGAGGGTCCTTACCAATTCTTGCAGCTACTAAAGGACTATGCTGAGGTGTTCTATCTGGGCATGGAGGTAAAGCTGCTTCCAGGCGTATCCTCTCAAGACATGGGATGCAAAACCAGAATTCACATAGTTACCTATGGGGTTAAAAGGGAACAGCTCTTGGCTTCTGACGTGATGGCATACATTCAAAAGAACATGCCCCGTGATGCGTATTGTGTGGTTGGAGTGACCATGTGCGATCTCTATCCGAGAGAGAGCTGGAACTTTGTGTTTGGAATGGCTTCACTTGTGAACCGTAGTGGTGTCTTTAGTTTTGCAAGGTACCACCCCAAGTTTTTTGACACAAGCGAGGACATTACAATGCAGTCCATCTTGGCATTGCCACCAAATCTCCTAAGGTTAGCGCTCAGACGAAGTTTTGAGGTTCTCTCACATGAGATTGGTCACATGTTTGGGATGCACCACTGCATCTACTTTTCGTGCCTTATGAATGGGAGCAACCACCAGGAGGAGTCTGACTCGAGAATCATGTTCCTCTGTCCTGTATGCCTGAGAAAACTAAAGCATGTCGTTAAGTTTGACGTACTGGAATGCTACAAGGAAATGCTTCGTATTTTTCATTCTGTTGACGAACGATTTCCCCTTTCCAAACAAAGAGAGGCTTCCACCCTACAAGATGATGACAAGATAACAGAGGCCATTGCTTGGCTAAATAAAACAATTGCCTTCTTCACTGTTGATTGTAAAGTTTAGACCTTAAAGTATTTTAGTTGGCGCATGCTTGTTGTACCTTATATTTTGTATTATTAGCCCAGCAGTCCAGTAGTAATATTAATGGAACGCGTATACAGTCAACTGATCATTAGGTGCAAGGCTGTGACACGCTTTTCTTCTCACTTCCGTACTTCTGTTTCTGAACTTCGGTTTCCGTACTTCGGTTTCCGCACTTCAGCATTTTCCACTTCCCCGTATATTACTGTGACAATGAAACCTGGCATTTTTTTGCTCTGCATGTATGTTTTTCTCCTGAGCAAGCTAGAATTAAAGTAATTTTCACTTTTATGGTATAGATAAGTACACTGGCACTCTGGTGTCTATCTCAAGAACTACCCCTCTGATTTGCTGGTATATTTGTGTAGCTACCATGCAGTTCATGTCAACTTACTGAAGTATTGTTATGGAAATTGTATGGGTAGATGTTACTCTAGCTTGGCACTTGGAATTTTACAAAAGCTGTCGTTGAAAGTCTGCAAGAAGAATTACATTTGTTCCAGGCTTCCAGCTTATATAGGCCAATTAGCTACATGCATATATACCCATAAGCTAGTAATTACTTGAGGTATATAATTATCTGGAAACCAATCCTGTTAGAGAAAAGGTGACTACATGCATCATGAACTGGCAACAGGTAAATATGCACTGAACTATTTTCTGAATATGCATGATGGCTGACTTCCATATCACTGTAAAACCACTACAATACTAAAATGGATATCTGTATATGTAGTACAATATTAGCCTCATTCCCAGGCTCTCTCTGCGCATGAACAGAGGCCTGGAAACAAGGCTAGCACTCTGTGGCATTGCACAAGTCACTGGATTCCATGCAAATCCAGGTACTCATTCCAAATATGGACATCACCTAATTCTTGATCAGGAGATAGTTTGAAGGATGGTACACCAGTTTGAACAGTGTTTGAAAAATGAAGCAGCTGAATGAATTTGAATTTACATTTAGGACTCTAAAACTTACCCACTATAATAAGAAGTTAAAATTTTAGTACAGCTAAATTTATATATACAGCTTGGGTAGGCTACTTTGTGCATGACTAACTTTATCAAACCAACAGTCATAGCTGTAACTAGATTCACACACACAAAAACAAGCTGAGTCTTATTTACTATACGTCTCACTCAGCACTTGGAGTTTGCTGACCCAATCCTCCTTGTTGATATAGCAACCACACATCTGTCTCAGGTGTTAGCATGCATCACCCTGTGGTTGTCAAATGTCAAGTTGCCTGGCTCCAGCTGAAACTTGTAGCTACTCCAGAGATTCGATCACTTCTTGTGGTGGCCATGAAAGTCTTTAACGCGAACTTTTGTATTGGAGAAGCGTCTCCAAGTGGTTGCTGCAACAGTGACTTGACGTCGGATGATGACAGTGACAATCTACGAGAGTTGTTGAAATGGACTGTAGTCACTTGACCAGTTTCAGGATCAAGGACAATTGACAGAGTGGTACTTTGACCACTACCAGTAAGGTGATACGACAAAGGAATGGGAGAGTGTGGAAGTGCTCCAGGTTGCTCCTATGGATTTCCTCTGCTAGTTTGAATCCATCCACCAGTATGGTCAGGCCTCTGGTACCACTTCGATACAAACAATGGAGAGCTTGGAGCCCTGTTGGAATGGCAGTTGTGAAAGGCTTAACAACTTTCACCACACAAACTTTCTTGAAATTGTTTTAGTTCATGGCAGTCAGGCAGGTTAGGTTTTGGCCTGACCACTTTTTGGCAAACCAAACTTCCACATGCATGTATTATAAATACGTAGACCAAATAACTTAGGTAAGCCCGGGGCCACCCACACAAAGCTACCCATCAATCTTTGTACAAACATCATTTAGCTTTCCAGAAATTTCGGTTCACTCATGATCAGTGACCAATCCTTCCCTGCCAGAGACATGACAAGTTTGACCAACACATTTTGGTCTGACTGAGACACGTACATGCAGCTAAGTGATGGTGCAAAGAATCTGCAGTCTTTACATCTATCTCGTTGTTGCCAAGAGCAAGATGTATGAACCTATCCCCAAGCCTCTAATTTTAACATTCCTGCAGGGTCATGCCCTCAGATCTCTCATGTATACAGCTGCTGTGTGCACTAGGTTACGTGGAATCTGCCATCCCGGCCTATCTCACAGTATGGACATGCAGCTAGTATGTATATACGCAACCAAAGCAGTAAAACTGTCACTTTTGTGGGTGTGTCTGTATATAAACATGATGATCACGGTTATCCAAGCACTGTTTGTACAACTATGATTGGCAGAATGCTACATACATTTTTGGTGTCTATTATATACAAGCCGACTATGTACGTTTAGCTTCTTCCGGCCATGCAGATGACAAGAGCAAGAGCAATCACGCAGAGATACGCCTGAACAATACCACCAAAACATACTTTTATACAGCTATCAATTCACGAAAAGTGTGGAAACCAGGTTTTTATAGCTACTAAGCAAGAGAGTAATCACTTGATCTCGTGTGAAGTAAAAGTAGCTACCCCCCCCTACCTCCAGCCGAGTTACTGTACATACATGCTCATGCTTCCTGGCTCACTCTCAAATCAACTGCATAGACGTGTCTTCTAAGTATTATCCAACCTGCACCCCAAGATGCTCACATGCATTACTGAGCATACAGTTTAGTGCTGCCTTGGCTTTACATCTATTACGGTAAAAATGTTATCATAACAATACCAGGACTGAGCTCTTCTCTGTTCTCACTGCCAGTTCATGTTCATTTTGTGTGACAATGCATGGCCAGGACAATTTCCTGGCGAAAAAACTATAGCCCAAATGTCCTACATACTTCAGCTTAAGTTGTTGTGCTGCAACTCTGTATCAAGAATTTCACTGCTTGACTACAAGCAGTCAGAGACTGGAAGTCAAAGAATAGTAACTTGCTTTGCATTTGTGTTTTTAAAAAGAACTGATTTGCAACACATGATGTAACGTAATGCATGCCCCAAACTATTTAATTTTCTATGCCATGACACACTGCACTTATTTTACTGTAAATCCAGCAATAACAGAGTGCATGTGGATGTCTATTAAATAGCTATATGTTAGAGAGCAATGTGGTGTGAGTGTGGAAATGGTCAAGCACAGCCTAACATGAAGACTGTCTAGGGGGTTATCAGCTTTCCAGGACCCATCGGCTGGTTGGTCCAGTTTCTGGGGTCTGTCCTCTGAAAATCCCTCACAGAATCAGCATAACCTATAGCTGGGGGGTTGGAGGATGGAGGGAGGTGGTTAGTGTCAGTAGGTGGGGCAGGATGGGGAGGAGTGGGCAGTGGGGACCCGGCAGTTCTGAGCTCTGTGTCACACATGGCACAAATCTCCCTTCCCACACACACCCCAGCTCTTCCCCCATACACCTTACGCAGTAAGAAATATTCAGAGATGTGTATGCATGTATGTCAGCTGCATAGAGACCATGTAGGTGGAGATGTGCTCATGCACGTTACACATAATATAATACTACCAAGAGCCACTTATTGTCATTTGAAATCAGTGTGGTAGAAGATTCATCTATGCCTGCATGGAGTCACAGAAGGAGGTGGGCTTAGCTACAAAATATTATGCGTGCATAGCAAATGGATGGACACCATGCACATTGAAATTACCATGTCAAACATCTCACTGCTTGAGGATGCAATATTATGTTCACTCTCCATTTTCTCCCTTCCTCCACACTTGTGCACATGTCCCAGCAACATGTGCAGCAGAGCAGGACAAGCAAGTGGGAAGGGTGAGGGCTAGGACTGTTTTGTGTGTTTTAACCAACTCTCTATTTAATATACTCATTAGCAGTCTGTTGTTATGACACTGGTTCCCAACTAGCAGTCACTCTCAAATGATTTTTCTCTTCAGGTTTCATAGCATATGTGATGGTGATTTCATGGAGAAGCTCCTGAAAGCCCATTCCAACGGCAGTCCCAATGTACTATTTTGTAAGAATACGGAAAAGGATTTTGAGTTTTTGATATAATCTACACCTTTTTCAGCCTTAGAGAGAAAAAAAGAACACTCAAACAGGGCATTAAACTTGAGGGTATAAAGACATTCATCAAGCCTAAACCACACCCCAAGATGCAAACAGAATGTAGAGCTTAGTATATGTATTTAGCTTAATTTGCAAATATACATGAGATGTGCAATAGGTTTATGAATGTGATGGGGGTTGTGTGAATGCACTTGTAAACCCAATTTCCATGGAAACACAACTTCCTGTTTCCCACACCAAAACAACAGGGCTGCAGAGGTTCCTCCCCCATTTCTAAAGTAAATGATTCGAGTGCAGAAAATGGTGAATCAAACTTATAAGGTGAGTACCATGGACTTAAGCCTGTGATAGGTAGGTAGCTATTGCTAATAAAAAACAGTGCAGTTGATTTTTCCCTTTCTTTTCAGTGATAAAATGGATTTGGATTTGAGTACAGTGCGAAATGAACTCCATGATGTTCGTACAAAGTGGTATGACATTGGAGTTGAGCTGAAACTGAAAATACCCACCCTTAAGTCCATTGAAACAAGATACAATGATGATCCTAAGGATTGTCTCCGTGAGGTTATAACTGAGTGGCTGAAGGTAGTTGACCATCAAACATGGAAGCCTCTGGTGGATGCACTGAGAACACGAGTCATTGATGAGCCAAAGCTGGCAGCAGAGCTTGAGGCGAAGTACTGCTCATGCTCCACAGAAAGTAAGAGACTGGCACAGAGCCAAGTGACTACAACCAAATTAATTATTGTCCCACATAAGTTGGTTCTAAAGCTCACCTTTCCTTATCATGTACACTTTCTACAGCAACAGCAAAATGGAAAGGAGGAGCTGCAGAAGGTAGCCAAGTAAAATATTAGCTATAGCTAACAAGTGAACTGTTCATGTGGTTCACACTGTTCCATCAAAAATAAATCAGAGCCCATGAAACTCTTCAGGTTACGATCTCATCTTCATCATGAAGTAGATGAGACCATTATACATTTTAGATAAGGCATGTACAATTAATATTGCAGTGACCACCTTCATCATATATGCATGATGTACCTGCCAACATTTTCTTCATAAAATTAAGTGGCATCACAATGATTACAGTTACTATATAACTTTTGCAGTGTGTGGGAGAAGTCCACCTGATTTTGTGGAGATGAAACCGACTGAAAACAAGGAGGGTAAGTAGGTACACATATAAGATAATTAAACTGCACTTGCACTATAGTGAAAGAAGATAGCAAGGAACATTCAATAATTAAAGTACCTAATTGTGCTAGTTGCTTTGAGCTACCATAAATCAACCAAGACTGTGAAGGTTTCTAGCTACAGATACGTACAACTAAATGCTGACCACATACTTGTGCAAGGATGGATTATTCATGTATTGTTTGCACTTATTGAATAAACTTCCACCTCCCACCATACTATTGTGTTCCTTTATGTAAAGCAGATGTTGAAAGCCTGAAGCAGGAAATCCAGCAACTAAGGAGGCAACTCAAAGAGAAGGACCAACAACTAAAGGAGAGAGATGAGATAATCCGAGATGTTGAAAACCTGAAGCAGGAAATCCAGCAACTAAAGGAGCAACTCAAAGAGAAGGATAACATAATCAAAGCCCAGGAACGTCCAGTGACACTCCCTAAAGGCATACGAGGATCAGCTGCAGTGGAAGGAAATATAGCCTATTTTAGAATAGGTGCTGATCCATATGTGTATATGCATATGATTCGAGCAATGATAAGTGGTTGTGTATCTATCCGGAGTGCCCTTCTACCAGATTTGGTATAGCAGTTATCAATGGCCTCCTGACAACTGTAGGAGGGCAACAGGATGGAAAAATCGTTGGCACCCTTCTCAGTCTAACAGGAGAAAGCACAAACAAAGAATGGTCAGAAAAGTTCTATGCGATGCCTACAAAGCGGCTCTTTCCGGGTATAGTGCGCCATCGAACAATGCTCATCGTAGCAGGAGGAACCAGTTCAGGTCTGGACGGAGACAGTCTGACCAATGTGGAGATAATGAATACCGAAACACTCCATTGGACAACAGCCAGAAGCCTGCCACACCCATTTATAGACGCATGGCTAACGATATGCGGAAACAATGTGTACATGCTGGGGGGAAACATCCGCAAAACCGCATCAAAGTTTGTGTTCTTCTGCCCACTCAGTGATCTTGACGACAAGTCTGCAAAATGGCATACACTGCCTAAAGTACCAGTTTACAATGCCACATGTGCATCAGTTCATGGGCAACTGCTCGCAGTAGGTGGCAAGCAGTCATTAGAAGAGGGAGAGAAAAATTGCCCTGTCATTTATGCCTACAATCCTACCGAGAAATCTTGGGCTATTAAATGCAACATGAAAACACCACGTTCTTTCTGTCTGGTAGCAGCCCTCCCTAATGATAGGCTGATGGCTGTTGGAGGATTCGTACAAGGTCCTGACATGCACGATGAGTCAACAAATGATGTTGAGATTATAGATATTTAGTGATCGCCCACATGAAAGAACCAAATGTAAACTATGTGAAGCGTACACAAACATACACATAACCAACCCATATACTAATGTGACTTCATTATATTTAATATTTATGTGTAGCTAATTTTGTGCTAACTTGTTGACCAATAAACATCCTACAATTTACTATAGCAAGCTATTTCCATGATTATATTGATATACTATGTGTACATAGTTAGCTAGTTATAATTGTGTATGTAAAGCACCTTCATTGACAAAATAAATTATTGTCAAAATTACACCCCAAAATGATAAATAGCTAACAATTTACTTGGGTACCTAACCTCACTTATATTGCTTCGTTCAAAGGAGTCTCATTGAACGCATGATGTCAGAAGGCTTTCAATCCTAGAGTATAGGTGGGCCCACGCATTTAACAAGACTCACTTACATGCAACTGAATAACAAGCACACAGGTAGTCCCAGTCATTAAACACAAAATATTTAGTTGTGTGAAATTGGCCATTCAGTATGTCATAGGTATATTGTGACCATCAGCAAGCAAGGTTGTATCTCTTTAATAGCTAACAAATTCTAGATTTTTATGACTTAGACATAACTGAAATATGTGTCTGTGCATGAGGGTGGACGGGATCTCATCTCTGACAGCTGCATGTCCATTGACTATCAAATGACAGAAATGACAGTGCAAAGGCATATACTATAGAAATTAGTGTTTTGGTCAACACCTTATTTGTAGCTTTACCTAGTGAGCAGCAGCCACAACTTTCTGTCATTAACTTCACTACTAATAGTCTTATACACAAGATCATGGAACAGACAACCAAACAACATGTTGGTATTGTATGATAAAAAGCAGTATAGACCAGTTATTATTTCAGTGGGTGTCACTCCAAGTTTATATGGATTCCATCTATAATCGTACGTGCAATTTACTATTAGGCATTTTGTCCATTATCACTGAAAAGTCTATCACAGCAATCAACTGCATGCAGATTCTAGCTGCATATAAAGTAAGGTGGGAGCTTTCAAGTTGTTTGTAAAATCTGCCATGTAACCCCAAGAGCCAAGACCATAATACGAATGCCAGGTGAATGTTCTGTGTCCTTCAAACTATCTA
Source organism: Agelas oroides (assembly GCA_949130485.1). Classification (NCBI taxonomy): domain Eukaryota; kingdom Metazoa; phylum Porifera; class Demospongiae; order Agelasida; family Agelasidae; genus Agelas; species Agelas oroides. The sequence continues at coordinate 6,089,076 of OX422189.1, forward strand.
AATGTGTGGCCTGGGAGTCTTCACAGTGCAAATTTCCTGGCTACTTTTTAAAAGAGAACTGCGTCCTTGTAGTAACTACTAAACTACAATCATACTTTGAATACTCAATTGCCTTGTATGATATAGCTAAGTCACTGGAAATTTACACATCAAGCACTTACAATCTGAAAGCACTGACAATCTGAAAGCACTGACAACGTACATGCTGGTACATGCATGTCTGATTGTGTTAGGATCTTATTGTGCTCATAGCAACTAAGGTATGCTAGCACATATGCTATAGTGATTAGGGAATTGTAAATATGTACTATTGTATCATACTGAATCAACTTCCTGCTTCCCACATCAAAACACCAGGACTACATATCTGTGGTTTACTCCCACATTTATTTTGAATGAGTGAGTGCAAGAAGTGGCAACCAAGCTTAAGGTGAGCACCAGGAGCTTTAAAAGCATAGTTGGGTAGCCATTAGGTGTTTGATATCTTAAAATATTAAAGTGTGAACAGTGGACAGCCAGTTAGCTACAACACAATACTGCTTACAGCTTGTTAGTTAGAACACAATACAGCTTGTTAGTTAGAACATAATACAGCTTGTTAGTTAGAACATAATACAGCTTGTTAGTTAGAACATAATACAGCTTGTTAGTTAGAACACAATACAGCTTGTTAGTTAGAACAAAATACAGCTAGTTAGCTACACCACAATACAGCTTGTTAGCTACACCACAATACGGCTAGTTAGCTACACCACAATACAGCTAGTTAGCTACACCACAATACAGCTAATTAGCTACATAGGCGGTTCCAGACCCGGGCAAGCCCGGGCATTGCCCGGGTAAAATTCTGGTCACTATATTGCGCGGAAACTCGGCTGTAATATAGCGGTTCCACCGCGTGTGTCGCCTGCCCGGGTAACCTGGCAGCTCTGCAACCGCCACTGGTTAGCTACACCACAATACAGCTAGTTAGCTACACCACAACACAGCTAGTTAGCTACACCACAATACGGCTAGTTAGCTACACCACAACACAGCTAGTTAGCTAAACCACAATACAGCTAGTTAGCTACACCACAATACGGCTAGTTAGCTACACCACAATACAGCTAGTTGTTATGTACGTCCCTGCAATTACACAGCTAGTTAGCAGCTCCTAAATAGGAGACATCTTGAGTAAAGTGAGAAATAGGTGCATGTTCAAATTGTTGCTTTTCTTCCAGTGATAAAATGGAACTGAGTTTGAATACAGTTCGAAATGAGATCCATGATGCTCGTACAAAGTGGTATGACATTGGACTTGAGCTGAAAGTACCAGAACCCACCCTTAAATCAATTGAATCAAAGTATGTTGATGATAAGAATTGCCTTCGTGAGGTTATAGCAGTGTGGCTGAAGGCAGGTGACAACGCAACATGGGAGTCTCTGGTAGATGCACTGAAAACACGAGTCGTTGATGAGCCAAAGCTGGCAGCAGAGCTTGAGGCCAAATACTGCTCAGAAATTCCAGGTGACTAGGGAACAACTTTAGTCACTGTATATGCCCCACATACGTTAAACATTAAAGGTTACGATAATGGATTTGCTTGTTGATTTCTACAGCAAGAGCTAAATGGAAGCAAGCAGCTGCACAAGGTAACCAAAGTGTCTGATTAACTATAGCACACAAGTAAGCAGTTCACAAATATCAGACTGTTTTTACAAGCTAGATTAAGTCACTCTATACAAAACATTTGAAGTTTTGACTTAACAGTGGTGGGGGGGGCCAGCACAAATCACATGTTTCTCAAAGCCCTGAAACACAATTTTTGCTACGCAATCAAACCCAGCCTACCATAGTCTAGTAGTACCCCTTATCTACAGCCCTTTAGCCTAAGCCCACTGTCTTTGATCACAATAACCTCATTTGTATATACAATATCAGTTTGTTGTTCTAATATTGAGTTAGGAAGTGCAATGTTTACTCATGCTATAACTCCATTTTCAATATCCTTGCTGCTGCTTTCTACTAGGGCTACAGTTGGTTGTACAAACATTCTATTGTCTTCTTCAACTTACAACTCAATAATTGGTCAGCAGAAACTAACAGGGATTTGGCTAATGCAATTAGAACTTACAATGCTACCACATATGTGAGTGTTCACTATGGCATGCAACCCGTCACATTTGTACTTGTGCACCTTTCATGGGTATATATTGTTATAAGGATACTACACTATCATATCCATGCACTTGTACCTCCTGCTCAAACAGCCAGACTATAGTACACCAAGTAGCTATTCTTTGACAAATTTTTACATACTTAATTTAAGCAATAATAGCTAGACATGCAATAATCTAACTGAAACCTGTGATTTACATATTTGCTACATGATTCAGTGACCTCTTCACATCAAATACTGGATTTAAAACACAGACTTAAATTCAACGTGATTATTATTATATGCTCTAGACACATTACATATTTATTTGTGTGTAGCTTAGATAGCCATCTCCAACTCCATGCTGTGCCATTATCCAAGATTCTGAAGATACACACTAGCACAGTATCCATGGACACACTGACTGTGCGAGAGTACCCGCATGAAGCACATAAGTATTTATGGGGGTCTAGTAAATTTTTGCAATTTGAGAGCCTCTCAGGTCCATTCTGAAGCCATTTTAGGCCATTTCTGTTTGTCAAGAGCACTTCTCACTTTCCTTTTGGTAGTAGTTATGTGTGTTGCAGTATCTCTAGATGACAAATGAACAAACAACTGTGTGGTGGGGGCACAAGTGCCTTTGTCCAAGGTTGCAATCTCTGATCGGTCAACCTTACTAGCTTTTACACCAATTAATTTACCCAACTATTCATCAGTGCCTGGCCCATATGGGCCCAGGTATAGTTACACCACTACCTCTATGATGTGTCAGGTACAGCTATATATATATATATATATATATATAGATGTGGAAACAAGGATGGCTAGACAGACAGAAGAAGACTATATGCATGGTACTTCCCTTTCTGATGTAGGGCACTGAAAAACATCACAGGTTTGCTAATATGCTGTTTGTGGGGTCCATATAAGTGCAGTGTTACCATCCATTGAGTGATCAGCAGTGCCAATTAAGAGTACAAGGTGGGACAACCTCCCAACATTTGGAAGGTACTATGTAGTGACAAATGGGAAATGTTTGTTTGTAAGGAGTGCTCTCAACAGATGGCAATGGCCTATGTACGATTCCTTCTGCATGAGCAGACCTGAGAAGCTTAAACTTTCTGGGGGAGCATATTCTGACCAGACCCCCTTAGCTAGGTAGTTCAGTGTACAGAGGCTTGTACAAATTGCTGTGCTCAAGTACAGAGGAAGACTATGCATCAGTTTGTTTGGAAACAAAATAGTGTAGGTATACCCAGGCCCAATGGCCTGTTGGGTGGTGTGTGTGTGTGTGTGTGTGTGTGTGTGTGTGTGTGTGTGTGTGTGTGTGTGTGTTGCATGCATTAGTCCAATACGTGACTCCTCCAGCTTTTCCACTCATGTGGGGTCTAGTGTAGCTACACCACATATGCGAACAGGTTGCATTGGTTAATCATACTCATGATGAAAGCTACTTGACTCCACTAACAGTACTTGCTGCAAGAATAAGCTAAGTGACTTCAAAAATTGCTGCAAAAATAATGAAGCTTAATGGCTGGAAGAAATGCTGCAAGTTCGAATTGCTGCAAGTTCTGTATGCTAAGAATTGCTGCAAGTTCTGTGGCTGAGATGAAGATATCTTCGATACTTGGAATCCATAGGATAAGAAATTGTATGTGGAGGGTCATGACTGTGCAAATAAGATCTAGGTTCAAGGGTTGTTTAGTGATGGCATCATACATACTTATCTACTTTCCGCAGTGCGCGAGAGAAATGAAAGTGATAATAAGGTGGAACCCAAACAGAAAAAGCAGAAGCTTGAAGATGGTGAGTAAATGCTATATAGCTCAAGATCATGCATGAGGCTGACACTTAAGCTTGTTTGCTATTGATATCTTAATTGATACCATAATTGATATCTTAATTGATACCATAATTTCCAAAATAAACCCACCTGCAAAAGTAAGCCTCCCCCTGCTATTCTGAATGTAAAGGATTTGTTGTTGTTGTTGTCATTTTTGTTTTGTAAAATCATCCATAAATACATATGCGGCTATGTCAAAACAAAAATGAATTTGAGTTGTGGTAGCTTGTTGCTGCGAAAGGGGTGCAACTACATGCATAGTTTCAGAAAACTACAACAGTCAGGTATGGCTATACTTTTGGCAGTTCATGTTCCCCTCGCAAACCTCTAAAAGTCTCCTTTTAGTAGCTAGCATTTTGCAACTTATGGTAAACTGTATGTATGCCTATCATACTGTTGGAAATGCATACAGCTACTTATACGTACTATACGTACAAAAATGAATTGTAGTTGCAGTAGCTAGTTGCTGTGAAAGGGTTGCGACTGAAGAATAAAGTCCATTGTCCATGGGCGTGCATGCATGTTTCAGAAACCTACAACAGGCTGGGGTAGTAAAACTGTTTTTTTTTTTAGTTATCCAAGATGCACAAGGAGAATGGCCAGCCTTGTTGGGGCCATACTATATTATTATGGTGTTGTTGAATTTGAATATGCAGTTGCATTTTAATGCATTGCTAGGTTTGGCTACTTTTGGTGGTTTGTGTTTTGATTTCCTCCCATCGCAAACCTCCAAAAGCCTCCTTTTCAGTAGCTAGCACTTTGTAACTTATAGTAAAATGTATGTATTGTATACATACATACCTATCATACCGGATAGAACAATCGCATGATGTCTCAGCATCTTGTACTAAGGAAAGTAGTTGGGCTAATATAATTTGCTTGAACCAATAAAAATGATACTCTAATTGTTTTCTTTTTGATACATAGTAACAGAAATAAGCCTAAAGCAGGAAATCCAGCAACTAAGGCAGCGACTCCAAGAGAAGGAGCAACAAATCAGGGAGAAAGACCAGAAAATCCAAGAGAAGGAGCAACAAATTCAAGAGAAGGATAGTATCATCAAAGCCCAGGAACGGCCAGTGACACTCCCTAAAGGCATTCGAGGATCAGCTGCAGTGGAAGGAAACATTGCTTACTTTAGAATAGGTGGAGATTCATTCGTGTATGCATATGATTCGAGCAACGATAAGTGGTTGTGTATCTATCCAGAGTGTCCTTGCATCAGATTTGGTATAGCAGTTATCAATGGTCTCCTGACAACCATAGGAGGGCAACAGGATGGCAGAGTCATTGGCAGCCTCCTCAGTCTCACAGGAGAAGGCACAAACAAGCAGTGGTCCGAAAAGTTCTATGCGATGCCTACAAAGCGGCTTTTTCCGGGTATAGTGCGCCATCGAACAATGCTCATCGTAGCAGGAGGAACCACTTCAGGTCTGGACGGAGACAGTCTGACCAATGTGGAGATAATGAATACCGAAACACTCCATTGGGCAACAGCCAGAAGCCTGCCCCACCCATTTATAGATGCATGGCTAGCAATTTCTGGAAACCAAGTGTTCATGCTTGGCGGTAATGTTCGTAAAACCGCATCAAAGTCTGTACTCACCTGCACACTTGATGAACTCCATGACAGATCTGGAAAATGGAATAAACTACCAAAGGTGCCAGTTTACAATGCCACATGTGCAGTGGTTCGTGGGAAGCTGCTGGCAGTAGGTGGCAAGCAATCATTAGAAGAAGCAGAGAAAAACTCCCCTGTCATTTACGCATACAATCCCAATGAAAAATCATGGATTATTAAATGCTACTTGAACACACCACGTTCCTTCTGTCTGGTAGCAGCCCTCCCCAACGATAAGCTGATGGCCGTTGGAGGATTCGTACAAGGCTCTGACATGCATGATGAGCCAACAAATGATGTTGAGATTGTCGACATTTAATAGTCACTATGGACAAAATTACATTATTGCATAAATTAATTACGCTCATGAAGTTTTCAGAATTGATATATCCATGTTTGAAAAAAACTACAAAAAACAAACAAACAACACCAGTTGTAGTGCTGTAACAATTGTGTACGCTGTTTTTATGAATAATTGATCAATTTTTCTGATACATTAATGTGCTTGTATGCACATAATAATAATAATTTTATTTCAGTGACATGAGTGTATACACTCCCAGCCGACACCACGGATTACAAGTCACTAATATTAACAATATAGTTATGAGTTACGTTTTAGAAACATATTATAAAGAAGTTTGGCTGTTCTACCGTCTGGGCTCTGCATGATTGTGATGAACTTGTCCTCGTCAGAGAGTGCTCCTGTGTCCATTTGATGGAGGTTCAAGAGGTGCAGAAGGGGGGCTCTAGCCTCTTCCAGAGCTGGACACCCCACACAGAAATGCTGTTCGTCTTCCACCTGCCGTGTGTTGCATGACCTGCATATCCTCTCTTCTACTGGGAGGCCGATGTACCTACCAGTTTCAATTTGTAGTGATGCTGTTCCTCCTCTCAATCGTGCCAGCAGAGATCTGTGAGATTTTACTCTAACTTTCTGTACATATTCTTCTGTTTTTTCCCATATTCTGTTTTAAAGTTTACGTATAACCTCAACTTTGGTTTGGATGAAACCTCAGTTTGCCATCTCCCTTTTTCCAGGTGAAAGAGACAGCAGGTGACTACATGCTGGAGTTCACTGTGTGAGAACCCCTACAGGAGCTCTGGTGCCACCAGTATTGCAGGCCACACCCAGTTAAAGTCTGCTTGACTTGACTTGCCCAGTTGTCTTGGTTTGTTCTTCAGTAAGCCTCTTGCATTCTATGTACACTTTCTTGCAGATTCTGTTGTTATCAATTTGTATGAGATGACGCCAGAATGCAACTGTGGCCAGTTTATGTCTGCATGAAGTTGGCATCCAACACATATCCCTAGATGCAGCTGCCAGCGGATGTTTGCTACCGACTCCCAGAAAGAACCTGTAAACTTGGTTTTGCACTTTCTCAACTTCCCTTAAAGAACAGAATCTGGACCACACAGGTGCTCCATAATCTAGTATGGGAGCCACATTGAGTCGAAGAGCCTTTTGTAGACATTATAGGATGAGCCACCTAATTTCATTAGGTGACCTACTAGGGCATAAAAGGAGCAGAGGGCTTTTTCAATTCGTGTGTGCACAGCCATCGTGGAAAGTCAGGTGATCATCAAGAGGTATGCCTAAATATATATAGTGACTGGAGATTGGAATAACCAGTTCTCCTAGTGTAAAACTTGCTGAAGTTAGAGGGTGAGAACGTAGGCGGAAATGGACTATAGCCGACTTGTTGCTGTTAACTTTGATGCTCCATAAGGAACACCATTCATAGACTTTCCCAAGTAGTGTCTGCAAGGCCTGTTCACTATCTGCTATCATGACAAGCTCTGTAATGTGCATTTATAGGCAGTCTTAATAACCGCATTGCCAAGATATTTGTGGAACCTATACAGGGGCGTAGACACGAGTTGAAAATTTGGAGGGGGCTTAATTTTGAGTGTGTGCCTGGTGTGGCAAAAATGATTTTATTATATTCATGGTTCAAATTGTAGTGATTTCAGCATGTCAATGTTATCTTGGTGACTGCAAACCAACCCATGGGTAGCAGAGAGTTCTGTAATGTATGTGTCATTGAAGTGCATCAATGTATAAATACATTTGATTTTGTGTACATGAATATATCCTAATTCGTAAGTCCCATAAGTCCCAAAATCAGTAATGACACAGATTTTCAGCCACCACAAACTGATGCTGATCAATCACATGACCAATCATGCAGTTAGCTAGCATAGAAAATAAGACCCTGTAAACCAACGTGTATAGGGTGTTGGCTATCCTGTGTCGTTGATCTTGATTGTAGCCATTGTCTCCTCTATCACTGGAAAATAAGGATATTTATACATTGATGCACTTCAATGACACATACATTACAGATGCACTTCAATGACACATACATTACAGAACTCTCTGGCAATGCGGTTATTAAGACTGCCTATAAATGCACATTACAGAGCTGGAAAATCATTAGACTATAGTGTGGTGCTTGCTCATGCTACACTATAGTAAGTTTAGAATATACTTTTCAACTCGTTACATGATAGCAAGGATCACCTCCATATACTTTGAGACTCTTCAGATCAGGCATGTTCAATTTGGGCTTTTCTAGTGTTGGTGAATGAGCTGTACATGAAAAACCACCTCTGCCGTCGCAACTGCCAGATGTCGCAGAACAAATCAAAACTCCACAAAACACAGGAAGTAAACATGATCAAAAAGTTAAATGTAGCTATAGCAGTGGCTGTACCCCAATTCATTCTCTCATTTGAAGAGTTTCTCTCAACACAGACATATTATTGCTAGAATATTCATCATCACACCTAGGCAAACCCCACATGCAATTGCCACTCCGGCTTTTGCACCTGTACATGACCCATGCTAGAAGATATCTTCCTGCTAATTTTGCCAGATGTTACTTTTCAGGTTCATAAACTTGAGGCTATAATGCAGCCCACCAAGGATAGCTACCTACACAAGATCCACATGCACACTCAAACTTTCACATGATTGCTGAGCAACCCGGCTTCACCTTCTAAGGTCTTTGTGAGGACTGAAGTGAGCACTCTGCACAAAATCAAGTGCTACCCATTACATCAAAGTATGCCTGTACGAAAAGACATACATCATAGAATCTGAGACTTGGAGCTCTTCTTTTTTTTTTTCACTACTGATAGTCTATACACAAGATCATGGAACAGACATCCAAACAAAGTAAGGTGGGAACTTTAAAGCAATTTGTAAACTCTACTAGTCCCAAGAGCCAAGACCACAAGACTAACGCCAGGTGAATGTTCTGTGTCCTTATGAGTGTATGGCCTGGGAGTCAATCTTCAGAGTGCAACTTTCTCGGATATTATTAGAAGAGAACTATGTATACTTGTAGTGAATACTAGGCCACCATCATGTTCTTTGTATGATAATTGCATGGTATAAGACAATGTCATCAGGTACTGATATATCATGACAACATGGGGGTATATCCTGTCTGTTATGATCTGTATGTCCTATGCATTCATTCTGCTCATTACCGGTATAGAATAATTGTCGAGTTCGAGTTCGAGTTCGAGTTCGAGTTGACTCGAGTCGAGTTCCGAGATGGCGATCACTTGCGCTAAAGCTACGTGCGCCTGCGTTGCACCAGTAAGGCGGGAGTTAGGTTTTTGTTAGCCCAAGGAGGTAGGAGGACCTTATTGGGAGGGGGGGCCAAAATCTCCTGGAACTTGTTGACCTTCCAACACTTGAATGCCGAAGGCTGGAAACTCGGCTCAGCCTACTGTACAAGATTATCAACAAACTGTGTTACTTTGATGAAGGAACTTTCACTGTAAGCACTTCCCTTAGTCACCATGCACCACACAATCTTGTGTTAAATCGTCCCTTCGCAAGAACTAACTCGTATTTCGTTCCTCAAACCATCTTCCACTGGAACAAATTAGATTCATCTATCGTTTGTGCTTCTTCTGTTCATGCCTTTAATAGATACTTACATGTACATTCTACTTCACTAGTTTAGTTTATGGATCATGTCTAGTATTAGCCACTGTTGCTATATACATGTATCCTTGTTTTTAATGACAAAACTATTATAGAAAAAAACAACAACTTAAGTTCACGACAATGTTATTTTGAGAAAAATAGTTTCCCAATTCAGTGCCTTTGGAGTATAGTGTCACAAACGAGACCCAAATGACCCGACTTTCAGTACTGAAAGCAATATGTGCATGGGTAGTTAAATTGGTGTGGCTTGTGGGACTAATGTAGGAACTGGTTGGTTACTATAGGATCTTGTAATGTCAACAGGCACAATAGCAACCCTAACTACAGCAGCAATGGCAGCATAAAGTACCTAGCTCTCAGCAATTTCTGCTACCCCTCAGCAGGGACAGTAGAAAATGCTGAAGGGAGTATTGAATGCTGAGAGATTTCTTAGTAGGATGGCTACCATTGTGACACCAAATGCTTAGGTGCATGTGGCAGGACCGGAGTAAATACTGAGGGGTAATAGAGAATGATGATGGGTAGTGGAGAATGACAAGGGGTAGCAGAGATTTGGCAGCATGCTATAGACTACCTTCTCATATAAAGTGGACACTGAAAAGGTAGCTCTTCTCCATGAGCACACAAGCATCTAGGTGTACATCGGTTGCACTAGAACTCTGCAGCATGAACCAAAATTTTCTTGACAAATAAGTTCAATCTCCTACAATCCAACTGCATGCTTTGCATCCTCATTTTACACACTATAGCTATTGCTATTCAACAGTGGAGCTAACCCTGCCTGTACTTCAACCATGTAAGCCTCTAACAACCTCCTTCATGCCTGTATGAGCCCAATCTACCAAAAGCTCAGCAGTATTAGAAACTGATGAGAGGTGTGGCTAGCCATTTGTGCCTGTCTGCTGAAATTGCTGTCAGACAGTAGAAAACGCTGAAGGATAGTAAGGGATGCAGAATTCCTGTTAAGTTTACGTATGGCTGCCATTGTTCCTATAGTTTTAGAAAATGTCGAAGGGCAGTACAGCGTGTTGAAAAAGTTAAAGTAGAAACTGCTGAAAGGATTGGCTGCCCTTGTGTTTAGCTACATATAGTAAGCTGAATGGAATTAGAGAATGTTAAGGGCCACTAGAGAATGTTGAGATGTATGACTGCCATTGTGCTGAATGCAGAGAACGCTAAGGTGGGAAAGGTAAAAGGGAGGCAGTATGTACAGACTGTGAGGGTGTGTGTGTACAGAGAGGATCGCTGAGGCAAAACAAAGATTTCTGAGGGCAATGCTATCATCGTGTACTTTGCTAAAAAAAAAAAGCCAATAAGCAGTAGATAGTGCAGAGGAATGAGTGGGAGTAGAGATTATTGCACTTGGCTTTAGAGAATCTCAGAAGTAGCTAGCAGGAATTGTTGAGTTCCAATAGAGACTGCTGAAAGATAATTATGACTGAGGGCAGAAGTGAATTGTCCTCTGCCACCTCCAACCAATATAACCTTTCAGTTACTCTCACTGTTCACTTCTGCCATAATTATTTCTCAGCAGTCTCAACTGCCCCTTCGCAGTTCCTGCTACTCCAGAGAAATGCTGAGAGTAGCAAGGAATACTGAGGTGTAGTAGAAAGAGCTGAAGGCAACCAATGAATTAATGCGACATTGACTCAAAAAAATGCTGAGGGGATAGTAGCTAGAAAGCAGTAAATAGAGATTGCATGCTAAGAATTATGACTGCTGTTGTACTTTATTTAATACTCTGGTATAGTTCTAAGTAGTATTATATAGAAGGAAAGTAACTTTGTTGTCCACAAAGAACAAAGTCATCGTAAATTCAAACACTTTCAAGTGAAATTGTCTTTGAAATCCGAGGTCCATAGATACGGTTGAGAGCTATATATGCATGTATGGTTTGCCATTTAATGCTTGGGTCCAAGAATGCTGCATGAGGGGCAGAACAGGAGTACACAGTATATAGAAGAGCGCTAAATGACATTGTGCCTGGCTGACAATGCACCTGGCTACCATTGCACGAGCCTCACTGCAGAGGGTTGTAGAAATTACCGAGTTCAGTCCGAGTAGTGGACGTGACTGGAGTAATAGCTAGTCTCAGGTTTATAATTTTGAGCAATACACTGCTCACAGTAATGGCTGATGCTGTGCTTGGCTGTAGAAAATCTTAGGGGTAGTAGGTACTAGTAACATAGGGACAGTAAAGATTGTTGAGAGAATGGTTTTCATTGCGTACATGTATTAAATTGCATCGAGCCACACCCCTTAGCACTTGTCCTCGCCGGATCTCAGTCAGAAGCGGGCTCTGCGCACACCTGCAACCCTTCTCTGTCTAGCCTCGAAAGTCAAACCCGACCAAACAACTTCGACATAAAACGATCCGGATCTGGCTTGCAATATTATTCCTTACAGTGCGCACCGGAAATCGTGGAAGCAACTCGAACTCGAGTCAACTCGAACGAACTCGAACTCGAACTCGAACTCGAACTCGAACTCGAACTCGAACTCGAACTCGAACTCGAAGTTTATCCATCCCCCTCATTACCATATAGCTAGTATAAGGCACATATCAAAGTGATTAGGAAACTATAAACATGACTATTGCATCATACTGAATCAACTTCCTGCTTCCCACATCAAAACATCAGTAGCTACGCCTACTACACAATCATATCTGTGGTTTACTCCCACATTTATTTTGAATGAGTGAGTGCAAGAAGTGGCAACCAAGCCTAAGGTGAGCACCAGGAGCTTTAAAAGCATAGTTGGGTATATAGCCATCACATGTTTGATATCTAGTAGTATAGTGTGAATACTACAGCTAGAACACAATTCAGTGCCATACCTAGCATAGGGACAGGGGGGGGGCAACTGCCGAACATGAGTTAATTAATTCCGCACTTATAGTACTTACTGACCATGCTACTGTTCGCTAGTCTCGCAAGCCAGACCCACCAACCACAGCGCGGATCGCTTCGAGTATACGTGCCCCGTGCATGCGCTATAAGGTAAGGCGGGATAACTTGGAACGTGGGGTAACTTGGAACACGGCACTTTCTTCAGCTTCTTACTCTGGGATAAAGACTGTTAGACTAGCTTTGTGGGATGGTATTGGAAGGTACACTAGTGCACTTTCTTACCGTGGGTTGCAAGTCTCTTACTCAAGCTTTGTAGGGTCTTTTGAAGGCATTTTGTATTCCCTACGCAATCAAAATTATGCAAATTAATTTATCAGATGACTCTAAACTTCTGACAGTGGCCCCCTGCACATCAAATTACCTTCTACAGATGTCAGGTAGGCCTTCTACACTTGCTCTGAAAGTTTGGTGCTGGTACTTGAAACCTACAGATAATTACATGATATTGTTTGCTACTGTTTGCATGCAAATTTAATAGATAAGAAGTTGCAAACAAAGCATGCCTCCAAGGTATGTACAGAGGGGAACTAGAGGCAGATGAACAGCCTAACATCTAAAAGGAGCTCAATACTTGTATTTCCATGGTTTCTGGGCAGTATAACAGTTGCTACGTGCCCAAACAGGAAGCGTTCCAAGTTACCCCACCAATTTTTGCACCCGCAGCAATTGATCAGCTGTGCGCCCAAGATACAAAAGCGAAGTCAAGCAACTTTTACTAGCTTTTACTGTAGACAGATGGGTCTCCCACACAAACATTGTTTCGGACTTCGAGCAAAACTTTCTTGAGCAGCAGGTACCAAAATCTAATTTCCGTTCCAAGTTACCCCGTTTTACCTTACTGAAAGCGATCCGCGCTGTGGTTGATTGGGTCTAAGCTAGCTGGACTGTTGAGAGCCTAGTGGTGACTATGCAGTGGCTTTCAATGCCTAATAATGCGTACTATCACACGACCAGTCAGCTATATGCGTTGTGCGTGCATGCGTTGACTTGTGCATGCATACCAGTACTGTTGTATAGGGATAGATAATAGACCTATAGTATAGACGGTGTGCCTCTACAATCCAGGGGGCATGGCTTATGGATATGGTTTCCAGTGTTCCAGTAGCTCAGCAAGCAGTGATAATTATGATGATGAACCTCTTCTCATGAAGCTCTGTGTGCTTCTCAGAATGCACCAGAATGTGCCTCAGAACACCTCGACTGCAGGGCGGCCATGTTCTCTACTTCAGCTAATGACATTGCCCCCCCAAATGGAAAAAGTTATGTATGGGCCTGCAATTATACAGCTAGTTAGCAGCTCCTAAATAGGAGACATCTTGAGTAAAGTGAGAAATAGGTGCATTTTTCAAGCTGTTGCTTTTCTTGCAGTGATAAAATGGAACTGAGTTTGAATACAGTTCGAAATGAGATCCATGATGCTCGTACAAAGTGGTATGACATTGGACTTGAGCTGAAAGTTCCAGAACCCACCCTTAAATCAATTGAATCAAAGTATGTTGATGATAAGATTTGCCTTCGTGAGGTTATAGCAGTGTGGCTGAAGGCAGGTGGTCATCCAACATGGGAGTCTCTGGTGGATGCACTGAGAACACGAGTAGTTGATGAGCTAAAGCTGGCAGCCGAGCTAGAGGCTAAGTACTGCTCAGAAATTCCAGGTGACTAGGTGGCACAAATTTTAATTAGTCACTGTAACTACGTATATGCCCTGACATAAGTTGATACTAAAGCTTATGATAAAGAACTTTTCTTATCAATTTCTACAGCAAGAGCTAAATGGAAGCAAGCAGCTGCAAAAGGTAAGTAAAGTTGCCTGATTGATTATATGAACACACAGGTAACAGTTCATGAGAGTCAGACTGCTCTTTCAAGAATAAGTCTAACAAGGGCGGATCCAGAGGGGGGGCGGTGAGGGGGGCTCCTTGTCAATTGTGAGAGCTGGAACAGGAACAGGCTTCTGGAAGGGATGCCACCTCCCAGGTGATCTTTAAACAGCAAAGAACTTCAGCCAATAGCTATATGTGCTGTCGGTGAACTGAACACAGGTGAGCAAGAATCACGCGGGATGACCGAAAATCTCGTCAGCGTTTGAGTAGCTATATATTGATACCAGTACAGTCTATGACTTTCATGCGTGCTTAGACAACTTGTCAACGTTCGAGTGCCATTTTGACGAGGGTCCAAGCTCAAAAATAGTGTTTCCAGAGCCTTACAAAGAAGCTCAGTTTTTTTTACAGCTTTCCACGCTTTGCGTGGGAGGGGAGACGTCCTCTTCCCACTTCCTCCCCCCGCGTGTTATCGGCTCGCCTAAGCACGCTCCATCATCATGTACCAGCCCCCCCTTTTTGAAAATCCTGGATCCGCCCCTTTCTATAAGCACATGAAACTTTGTAATTTTAACTTAATAGTGATGCAGTTGATATCTTGTTGCTAGATTTAGTTAAGGAATGTACAACATGCAGGCCTAATGCATTGCACACTTCTTTTCCACCTATAGTGTAGTAGTACCCCTTAGTTTCAGCCCTTTAGCCACAGCCCACTGTCATTGATCATAGTAACATGTGATTGAGATATTAATTACATGATTTGGCGACTAAACTTGAAACAGAGACCCAGTTCTGCACAGGCCTGGGCAACTTAGCATTGTGCACAAGCATTTTAGCCTGCAGTGCACAGGAGTATATTGAACAGTAAAGCACCCCTGCCAAGTTACATGTAGAATTACATCTTTGTGAACTCAAAGTTCCAATAAGGCATGAATACTTATGTAACAATACATGAATGCTGCCCACAACATGAATTCATCCAATAAGTTGTGAATATAGCCAGAGTTCCACCCCTTTTGTAGCACAAACATGCAATCACAAAATGAATTTCGTTTGCAACCAAATTCATGTTTTGACTGGAAAAGGGATGTAAACCTAAACCATGGCAAAAGGTAGTCATGAGCCCAGCCCACGTGCCTCAGGGTACAAAAAAAAAAAAACAGTCTGGTCAAAGAAGTTGAATGTCTTGGTTATCTCCCAAAATGTGGTAAGGGCCAATGAGATTGCAAGATTGTTAATTATTACGTAGCTCTTCCCATTTTGCCTCTGTATTTGAGTGTGTGAACACTAGTCACAAAAGCGCACACTATTTAGCTTTGTTCCCAGGCTTTGCCATCGTCCAGGTTTTGATCGCTTACGGTATGTAAAGTAAGGTTGACTCCATATTATGCTTTAGTTACATCATCTAGGCATTACATTGCATATTTTTCTGTAGCTGTACATAACAAGCCCTCTGTGCATACCAAAAGCTCACTAAAATCATGCCCAGAAATAGCCTCGTTCCCAGGCCCATTCAAAAAATCTCACTACAGGGCGTTAACACAAGGGAAAAACACCTATGCAAGAATTGGGTTAAAGAGGGGGGAGGACGTTTGCTCAAAGGGGACGTATTTTCGGGAGCTTATGGTATATGCATTTGGCAAGACTAATTAAATATTTGAGCAAATCCCCTCTCCCCATTTTTGCACCAAAGTAGTGTGCAAAAAGGGAAAGGGCATTTTTGGGAGCTTACAGTATAGTTACATGCATCATGGCTCTCCGTGCAGTGGTGTAGCCATGTGTAGCCATGATTCTGAAGGTACTCACTAGCACAGCATGCATGGGCATTCAATTTTGTGAGAACATCACAGAAGTATGTATGGCATGCTGCCCCAGGAAATTTTTCGAATTTTACTGAACCTCTCAGGTTTGTTCTGACAGGGTTGTAGCCAGAATTTTGTGTTTACCAAAGCATGAGCTTGAGATAATATCCTCGTGAACTGCAGAGCACCCTCTGCAATGGTCTAGAGTGCTTTTGTTGCATTTTGTCTAATTATCTTTTCGCAAGTTCAGAAGTAGTGTTTTGCAAGGCCCAATTCGTTGATTATTAGTTTCTCATTGGCTGCCCGCATGAATTTTCTGTGGAAGAATTTATCACCATACGTACTATCTAGGAGTAGCTACTCAAGCTCAACTCAAATGCATGCATTTAATTAGCTAACCAGCGGCTACGTAGTGCCAAGAACTCTGAGCTGGGGCAACCTCACATCAATAATTTGTCCTCGACATCTACTTGGAGGGTAGTGGCCAACAGACAGTGGCCAACAGACAGTGGCATAGCCAGGATGCTGAAGTTGCTAAGGCACAGAATTGGCACTGAAATTGTGTGTGCATTGGTGCACTGAGAGTGCTGAAGTACCCTAGGGGTAGCCTTGAACCCAGGCTTTCCGTTCCAGATATTGTCTAGCAGTTTTGGATTTTTTCTCCAAAGCTGTGAGACAAAATTCAAAACGGAAAGCCTGGGTTCAAGGCTACTGTAGGGGTACCTGGCTGGAGTATGCTCCCACAGAAAATATTTTTATAGCCTCTCAGGTCTGTTCTGACAGGCATTTTAGGCCATTGCTGTCTGTCAAAAGTACTCCTCTCCATGTATTTTGGGTAGTATGTGTGCATGCAGTAGCCCAACACGTAACTGCTACTGCCTTGCCACATTATTTTTACTTGGGTGCTCACACAATTCATCAGGTCCTATATAGGCCTGTGTGGGCCCTAGTGTGGCTACACCACTGCAAACAGGTTGGCTAAGTTTTGAAATCACACTCATGATGATCGAGAGCCACTTGATTCCACTAAGAATAAGTGACTTCAAGAGTTGCTGCAAGATTTGTATGCTGCATGAAGTGAAAATCTTTTCAACACTCGGAATCCACAGGATAAATAATTGTGTGAAGGGTCATGACCGTGCACATAGCTATGTGTGAAATAAGATCTAGGTACAAGGATATTTTAGGGATGGCATTATACGCACTTATCTACTTTCCGCAGTATGTGAGAAAAATCAAAGTGATGAACCCAAACAGAAAAAGCAGAAGCTCCAAGATGGTGAGTATGATTGTGCTATATAGCTAGCTCAAGTTCATGTATGAAACAGAAAACTTGGCATGTGCTAATTCTTTAAAGACATACTGGAATGTCCAATCATAACCCTCACAATTTTGACTGGAAAGACTTTCATTTTTGAAAGTATGTCCATGCACCTATTTCTGCTGTAGTGCATATGGGGCTACGTCAATACAGGAATGTAGTAGCAGTAGCTAGTTTATACTGTGAAAGAGGTGTGACTAAGAACTAAAGTTCATTGCCCATGGGCATGCATGCATAAATTACAGTAGTCTGGGGTAGTAAAAATAAAATGTTTTCAGGTATCTAGAATGGCCAGCCTGTATTGGGCCATACCATATTAGTATGGTGTTGTTGAAATTGAATGTGCATGCATGTTGGATCTTGATTCATTGCAAGCTATGTATATTCCGTGCATACATATCGTACTGTTGGAAGTTAGTATTATGGATATTTTCCTGAACCTATAAGAATCACACCTTGACTACAATCCTTTTTTTGCTTGATGATGTGAACAGATATAGGCCTACAGCAGGAAATCCAGCAACTAAGGCAGCAACTCAAAGAGAAAGAGCAAAAAATCAGGGAGAAAGACCAGAAAATCGAACAAAAAGACCATGAAATTCGAGAGAAGGATAGCATAATCAGAGCCCAGGAACGTCCAGTGACACTCCCTAAAGGCATACGAGGATCAGCTGCAGTGGAAGGAAATATTGCTTACTTTAGAATCGGTGGAGATTCATTCGTGTATGCATACGATTCAAGCAACGATAAATGGTTGTGTATCTATCCGGAGTGCCCTTGTATCAGATTTGGTATAGCAGTTATCAATGGCCTTCTGACCACCATAGGAGGGCAACAGGATGGCAGAGTAATTGGCAGCCTCCTCAGTCTCACAGGAGAAGGCACAAACAAGCAGTGGTCCGAAAAGTTCTATCCGATGCCTACAAAGCGGCTTTTTCCAGGTATAGTGCGCCATCGAACAATGCTCATCGTAGCAGGAGGAACCACTTCAGGTCTGGACGGAGACAGTCTAACCAATGTGGAGATAATGAATACCGAAACACTCCATTGGGCAACAGCTAGAAGCCTACCACACCCATTTATAGATGCGTGGCTAGCAATTTCTGGAAACCAAGTGTTCATGCTTGGTGGTAATGTTCGTAAAACCGCATCAAAGTCTGTACTCACTTGCTCACTCGACGAACTCCATGACAAGTCCAGAAAGTGGACTACACTGCCCAAGGTGCCAGTTTACAATGCCACATGTGCAGTTGTTTGTGGGAAGCTGCTGGCAGTAGGTGGCAAGCAGTCACTAGAAGAAGCAGAGAAAAACTCTCCTGTCATTTACGCATACAATCCCAATGAAAAATCTTGGGCTATTAAATGCTACATGAAAACACCACGTTCTTTCTGTCTGGTAGCAGCCCTTCCCAACAATAGGCTGATGGCCGTTGGAGGATTCGTACAAGGCTCTGACATGCATGATGAGCCAACAAATGATGTTGAGATTGTCGATATTAAGTAATCGCTCTCACGAACCAACCACATGTAAACTATGTGTAGTATACACAAACCATACACATAATTATGCTAACCAATAAACTTCCTACAATTTACTATATATAGCAAGCTATCCCATGGTTATAATTATTAAGTTTTCTGTACACTAGCTAGCTAGTTAGCTAATATACATTGTGTGTGTAAAGTACTTTCATTGTAATAAACTAAGTAGTCTAAACTAAACTCCAACATGCAACCAGTGACCTAAGAAATCGTGCTAGCTAGCTACCTACATACCCCCGGTATATCATACTGAGTCAGCAAGGCTCTCAACTTTCACTCATTGCGCCGGGTAGCTGCAAAGCTTGTGAAAACCTTCTTAGAACTTAAACTGGCCTTCATTCCCACAAGAGGCCTTCGAAGTGTTCGAATTTTGTGTAGCAAGCGACAAACGTTGCGAAAGCCCGGGAACAGTGCTTTTTTGCAACGTAATTGCATTCATGCCTTATCAGGGACACATTGTGCACCAATTGCACAATTAGCTTTGATTTTGTCGCACCTGTGAAGCATTCCATGATGATCTACCTTCTTCAAAAGTCTGTACAGCTTTGTGCGCCTTTTGCACCGAGAAAGGGTTTACATTTTTAAACTGTTCATGCCCATAGCTTCTTGATAATATGCACCTTGCATTAGTGCAACCTTTGTACCGAGCTAGGATTATTCGCGATTGTACGCGAATTTCCATTGAAGGCACTATACAGCGCTGCATGGGACGGAGATACTGGCCGGCCCGTACAGCTTTGTGCGCCTTTTGCACCGAGAAAGGGTTTTCATTTTTAAACTCTTCATGCCCTTAGCTTCTTGATAATATCCACCTTGCATTAGTGCAATCTTTTTACCGAACTAGGAAGAGTCGCGAATGTACGCGAATTTCCATTGAAGGCACTATACAGCGCTGCAGGGAACGGAGATATTGGCCGGCCCGTACAGCTTTGTGCGCCTTTTGCACCGAGAAAGGGTTTACATTTTTAAACTCTTCATGCCCACAGCTTCTTGATAATGTCCATCTTGCATACGTGCAACCTCTGTACCGAGGTAAGAAGAGTCGCGAATGTACGCAAATTTCAATTGACGGCACTATACGGCGCTAAAGGGAACGGAGATATTGGCCGGCCCGTACAGCTTTGTGCGCCTTTTGCACCGAGAAAGGGTTTACATTTTTAAACGCTTCATGCCCTTAGCTTCTTGATAATGCATTAGTGCAACCTTTGTACCGAGCTAGGAAGAGTCGCGAATGTACGCGAATTTCCATTGAAGGCACTATACGGCGCTGCATGGGACGGAGATATTGGCCGGCCCGTACAGCTTTGTGCGCCTTTTGCACCGGGAAAGGGTTTACATTTTTAAGCTCTTCATGCCCATAGCTTCTTGATAATATGCACCTTGCATTAGTGCAACATTTGTACCGAGCTAGGAAGAGTCGCGAATGTGCGCGAATTTCCATTGAAGGCACTATACGGCGCTGCATGGGACGGAGATATTGGCCGGCCCGTACAGCTTTGTACGCCTTTTGCACCGAGAAAGGGTTTACATTTTTAAACTCTTCATGCCCATAGCTTCTTGATAATATGCACCTTGCATTAGTGCAACCTTTGTACCGAGCTAGGAAGAGTCGTGAATGTGCGCGAATTTCCATTGACGGCACTATACGGCGCTGCATGGGACGGAGATATTGGCCGGCCCGTACAGCTTTGTGCGCCTTTTGCTCCAGGAAAGGGTTTATATTTGTAAACTCTTCATGCCCCTAGCTTCTTGATAATATGCATGTTGCATTAGTGCAACCTTTGTACCGAGCTAGGATTAGTCGCGAATGTACGCGAATTTCCATGGACGACACTATACAGCGCTAAAGGGAACGGAGATATTGGCTGGCCCGTACAGCTTTGTTCGCCTTTTGCACCGAGAAAAGGTTTACATTTTAAACTCTTCATGCCCATAGCTTCTTGATAATATCCACCTTGCATTAGTGCAACCTTTGTACCGAGCTAGGATTAGTCGCGATTGTACGCGAATTTCCATTGAAGGCACAATACGGCGCTGCATGTGACGGAGATATTGGCCGGCCCGTACAGCTTTGTGCGCCTTTTGCACCGAGAAAGGAAAGCCAGAATTACATGAGATTCATTGATCCCAATTGGGACAACAACATTCACAAGTATCCAAAACACCTTTTTGCCCATTAACAAATTTACTATTGCATCCTGCATTCTATGAGAACTGAGAGCATATCTACATACCAGGCCTGGTAAGAGGGCCCAATGTAATGGAACATCAAGAAAATCTACCTTGGCTATAAAGTTTTCATGTACAGTGACTACCTTGGCTATCTCCTCCCACATGTTGAGCAGCTTGAATAGTAAATACTCCAGTTACCACAAAATTAATGGCAGCAAATGTGAAGCAAACTCAACTATTGCCTCACTACCAGTTGTGATCAAGTGACCAATTTAGTAAGATAACCAATGCCTGCATTGCCATGCAATGCTGCATGTACCTCCCAATTAAAACATCGCAGTATAGTAGCTAACACTCTTACAAAAATATACTAGAGTGCACAACACACATTCATGGTTTGCTATACATTGATTGTCTTCAGCTTTGTGGCGGTGGTGAGTAGAGTTCCTGCACCTTCCTACAGAGACAATTAAGGTTCCAGTCATAACTCAAACAGGGACAGTGTGCTCATCCTGTAAAACTACGTATACATTGTCATGATTTTCGTAGTAGAGTTTAAAGTCAAGATGGTCTAATGGCATTGAAATGCTACAGCAGTGGCAGCCTAGAAATACTGGTATATGACTTAACTGTAGCTAAACAAGTTCACAGTGGGAGAGAGGCCATCACCTGCACATATGGTGTGCATACTGAGTCAGCAGACTTCAAGGCAACCTTGTGAAATCGACATATGTATGTACATAAGAACTGCTACAACAGAAAATATACATACTATTATTAAGTAGCATGCATACCATGCTCGAGTGTGTGCATCTATTCAATGGCCTGACCTTGCTAGCTGAGCTATGTTTGTCTGGAGCAGCTCCCTCTCAGCTCTCAGTGAGTCTCTCTCTTTCAAATGCTCCACCAGCATCAGTGATGTACCTACACATGCAACAGTACAACCATGTGTATTACCTGGTGGTACCATAACAAGCTATAGACTCACATTTGTTCACTGACTATTGCATGCATACTGCATTTTGTGCATGAAATAGCAGTCCCCATTAATTTTCCTGATCAGCCAAGTGCAGCTGAGGAGGCCTGGTATTGGCCAAAATGTGTCCTGTGCAGTGGGTGACTTTGATTGTTCGTACACAATGTCAAGACTGAGCCTTTATAACACAATGTCCCAACCAACTAATGGAGTAGGTAGACCTACTATGAGTGTTGTATTGTACATAGCAAGAGCGCATAAGAACGGGCGGCTAGAGTAAGAGCGTGTAACTCCAATAGAAGCCCGTAGTCCGGGCAAAATTATTGAACTGTTACTAAAAATAGAACACCTGGCATATGCTTAGTAACAATGGCTTATGTCGACATGTCTATGTGCACGCAGCTGCGCATATGTGTTACTATTTTTAGTAATGGTTCAATAATTCCGACCGGTTTGGAATTTTACGTAGTTACACGCTCTTCCTCTAGCCGCCCGTTCTTATGCGCTCTAGCTTGTACATAGGTATAGACCTACTATGAGTGTTATATTATGCACGTACAACAGTGAACTTGCCTTCTACTTTTGTTCTCAGAGACAACAAGAGCTGTTTCAACTGCAGCACACTCATCCCATAGAGAGGGCTAAGACTATGGTCAAATGCAACACCATATCTAGCAAGTCCACGTCCAGCTCTCGCTGCATGTGTTCTTTGATACACTGTTTTATGATTTGTCTGAAAGTCGTCTGAGTAGGTTAACTCTTCACTACCTTCAAAGAAATAGTTAGGAAACCTGTGCAGGGTGTGAGGTAGCAAAGGGTTTTTACATTCTGTGCTGCCACCTTCAAAAGTCCCTTGATCTTTGAGTACACAGGTTGCACTTTGTTCTGAGGTCATGTCTTGGTTCAAGTGCAGCTCTTCCTCACTAGAGTCTGATATTTCAATGCTGTGCAGAAGATGGTACTTATCCAAACCTTTCCTAGGGACGCTGTCATTAACCTTTTCACATGAAATACTCACTGTGCTGTGAAGTGGATTGATATTTGTACTATCATCATGTTCACTGTGTTGAAGAGTGCCTTGCTGCAGGATTGGATCTGAATGTCCATGTCTGTTGAAATGAGGGTGTACTACTGCCTCAAGTGTGCTTGCTGACAGATAGCTAACTGCTGCAGTTTTTGGTTCAGTTCCCACCGATATGTCCCTAGCTGCATGCTTGTATGTCTTTGCAGACCCACTCATTTGTTGTGTTGGAAACTCTGTTGGATATTCAAACATTTCCTCAAATTCATCCTCTTCCTGAGGAAGAACAGATCCTACTTGCTTTGCTAGATGCTCAAGCGCTCTCAACTCCCTACTGTCTGCAGCATAAGAGCATGGTGTAGTATTTACTTCAGCAGGGAGGCCATGATCACTGGCTATACTACTGTGTACTTGTGGTGAAACTGGTTCTTCATCATGTGAGGCTAGACCTTGCTGATGAACTTTCTGCACTCTCTGGACTCTGCAGATTATCAGAAACTACGATAAAAATGATCATGCACAATACTGTCCAAGATCCATCATATCGTAACACACGGTAACATGATGCTCAAGGAGTACAAAAACAATACTGCATGAGCCAATTTAACAAACATCAAGAATTGCTTGTACGCACCCAAAGTCAAACATTTCCTGGTTAATTCCTAGAGCTACTCAATACACAAGAGCATAAGGTGAATTACACAAGTGGGTACAACATCAAGAAACCTTGCTAACTATACGTATACGAGGCTAGTTTAGGCCATACCAAAATAATATGTGTCCACTGCACATGCAAGAATCTGCATGCTAAATTTGTCAAATGGCACCTGTTGCATGGATAATTATAAGCACACTCGCCAAATAGGCCCTGAAGATCAAAGAACTGTCAATGGATGGCTGTTTTGGAAAGCAGTTACTGTACATTTTGCAGTAAAACTGTTGCCAACATTGTGATCATGTGACTATTGTTATCATTCTAAGCTGACCTACCAATCCTCTTTGAAATGTGGCCCAAGCAAAATAAAATAAAATTGGTATGCCTTATCAATCCATGTGTTGGGAGTCAGGCCAGCACTTAGTGGCTGCATTCACAACAACTTTTCATGGCATAATATACATTGTACTAATGGTTTATGTCATCAGTTTTGAGATATTTTATACCTGGATTTTGGCACTTCTTTTACTCTGCACACATTATTTTCAGAAGAAAAAATGGTGGGAGGGAGGCTTAACAGTGGTCATTTAGATCTGGACACTATAATGTAGCGTGCACCACCTTTAGTATCGTATAACACAGGTGTCAGAATTTGATTTTGGGTTATAACATAGCATGCTGTATAGTTCTGTGGACTTCTTACCCAAGCAACCCCCGTATATTCAGTGTGACAGTAATTCTGGTGAAACAAAGATGGGTATCTTGCACATGCATGGTATAGCAGAAACAGAATGTTTGTTTTTGCTGTAGTTGTTTGCATCTTTGCTGGGTACAAGCCTAGTTAGTTGTGAGAGTTCCTGCAAGCATATATATATAACATTCACTTAGTACATTCAGTTATAGCTATACCTGTTTGCCATCTTTTGAAGTTTATTCCAGAAAGAAATGCTTTGTGTCTACATTGATGGAAGCGAAATCATAATAGCATTAATATTAGTGGCTCATTCATGCCTTGTAACTATATCCTTTATCTATAATCTGCATCTCTTGCCAGAATCAGTTCAAAGTGCTATACACTGCAGGAGCACTTTTCATAATATTGTTTTCATGCAGAAACAGATCAGGCTTAATCCACTTTGTCAGAGCACATGCATGACACACACAGAATGTGACTCTAAATTTTAACATATCTTCCCAAAATCCATTACAGGAGTTATGGTTTTATTCCCCATCATTTCACTTCGTGTGGAAGAAGAAACCATAGACTTTTACATTGTGACAGGCAAATGTCTAAGGCTGAGTTGGTGTGCAGTATATTACACCCTGCCAATAGTGCTGAAGGTAAGTAAACATACTTGCGGTCTGTGGGGTTTGATGTGTGTGTCAGCATCCTTCTGCCAGCTTCAGACAGTACGTCATCAACTTTAGTAGGCACTTATAACTATTGTGTTGTAGCCAGCCAAAGTACTGGCAAAACACCTTCCCAAGTACAACTTTGCACTGGCAAGCAGGTCAAAACAGAATTTTGACAAGACAATTACTAACCTAGAAGGTAGCTAAATAACAATTCTACAGCTATGAGCTATCACAATCACCTGGCCCTTCATGTCTGCCACAAGTGGCTGTTTCTCAAGCTAGATGCAGCATTGCCACCTCAAAGCGAAATTGCAACTCCCTCCTCACACCCACACACACGTATACACCTCTACTTTCTGCACCTAGAGCTGATGCTGGAACCGGCAATGCTGTCAACAAACTTGTCCTACCTGTTACTGGTCAGCTCAGGGTGGCACAGGAGTGTCGTACGAGTATACAGTGACTGGATAACACGCTAGATACTCCACTTAATGCAAAATTGGGGGTGAATCCCCGATATTTACATAGCCACTCCACTATATTACGCTGCATGCCCCGACGCTTCACTATTGAAACGCCCAGACATGCATGCAGACTAGTCAGTCATACACTGTAAACTTTCTGAAGAAAAGTAGTACCTTTCATAGCCTTAGCAACACCCGAACGAACACAGCAAAACAGACTTAGTATCGACTGACCGATAGAGGGCGTGGCTCACGCACAACTTGCGCAGCCCCACCTCCACAATTGCAACACGTGAGCTATACGTCCAGTTAGCTCCGCCCCGCCCCGCCCCGCCCTTTATGGATTGCAACACGTGAGCTGTTACAAAGACACGGCAACATTCCATGTGACATTACACAAACAAACTGTGCATTGTTCGTTACTATATCATAATAATAGGCCAATTCATTACTAGCTATAATAATATCATCTTTATGATCCCTAATCTGCACTGGGAGGAGGATGAGTCACATTGCCATCACTAGTGTCATGAGTCTCTCCCACTACAGGATCACCCTCATCGGTATTGTCTAGACTGTCCGTGACAACAGGATAGAGCTCCTGATCCTGGTCTTGATCCTCAGGTGGTGGTGCCCGCTCTATGCCATGGATCTCTGCCTGTTCGGCAGGCATCCCTGCATCTGGATCTCCTCCTGGGAGGATCGCTTGATCCTGGTCCCTTTCCTCTTCTGGTGCTTCCTGCAGAGGGAGAGGAGGAAAGGGGGGAGGAAAAAGGGTAAGCAAGGGATTGAAGAGTGGATGGTAGGCAGGAACAAGAGGAAGGGGAGATGGGAGTATGAGTACATCAGCAATGACACAATGCTATTATCTGTCATATTTACTTCAATAGGGAACAATTCTCTTGCTCTCTTCAGTGTCATCTTTGCACTGTTAGACCGTTCCAAGAAGTAGCTGAATAGGGAGAGGGCAGCAGATAAAATGACTTTCCACAGAAAGTGCCGTTTCTATGCGAAACATGGTGCAACAAAAGCACTATAATCTAATGCAACTGAAACCTATCCACACCGTAAATTTATACAAGCTAGTGCAAATATGGGTGATTTAAGATAGTTAATAAAGCCTTACCCATTGGAAGCTTCATTAGACTGCGCTGGTGGAGACCACCCAGCATAACTGTAGCCTGTGCCAACGTAAGGACGCTGGAAGAAGAAAACAAGAACACAAAATTGGATACCATCTTAATGTCACTTATGTCTCTTGACTTGCTAATATAGTAATGCCACAGCCAAACGATCAACTTGCAAACAACAGTATTACACATCTAGCAGTGCCGACATCATCAGAGCTTACCCTCTCCATCTCATAATGTAGCCATTGAATGGCTGCCTGCCATGGTTGTTTCAGGTAGGTATCCTCATGCAGCAAATGCTGCATCAGCTGACACCTGCAAAAGAATGAAAATGACCATTGCTAGCAATACTCACACAGGGACTATCCGACAATCATTGTGTGTCTTTTGTCCGGCCCAATCACAGTTAAGAGAACTTACATGTTGCATAAATTGACTAAAAATTTAATGCAGAGGTAAGCTCTCTTCTGATAATGAGACTGTCCATGCTGGATGATCATCAGTAGGCCGTCAGAGTGGTGTGTGAACCCTGGAGGGAGAGCAATAGACTCTGAAAGCAGACCGAAAAGGAAGGGACGTAGGTAACTATAGGTAGTGGGAAACCTGGCAGATACAAGGCGTCATTATGTGAAATGGGAAATACCTTTAAGGCTGGAGAGGAGGCGGTGGTGTTGGCATGTGTCCTGCATCAGCAGAATACGCATTAGCACATCCAGGTAGGGACGCATGTCAAACGCCTGGACAGTACCAATCTAGGTACGAGGTGGGTGGTGTGCATGAAATGAAGAGCATAACAGAGCGAATCAACCTTTGACAATATCAAGATA
The DNA here is from genome assembly GCA_949130485.1 of Agelas oroides. Classification (NCBI taxonomy): domain Eukaryota; kingdom Metazoa; phylum Porifera; class Demospongiae; order Agelasida; family Agelasidae; genus Agelas; species Agelas oroides. Next base: position 6,116,649 of record OX422189.1, read on the forward strand.
CAGGCTCTGCCTGCAGTGAATGTGAAACCAATTGCATCTACAGACATGCTCTGTCTACAGTACGTTATTACATGACTGAATTTTTAGGTATGTTGCACATGCACTCTCCATCTACGATATTTGCTAACCTCCAGAAGTAGTTCATTGATGACTATCATTGAAAATGGCCAGTTCTCCCAGGAGCAGAACTGAAACAAAGAGGAGAGGGAGAAAGAGAGAGAGAACAAAGAGAACAGTAAGAGAGAAGAGAGGAGGAATGGACAAGAAGAGAGAGGTATATGTTACAGCCGGATTTCAAACTTTTGACCGGTTTATAAACTGTTCAACCGGTTTATAAGCTGGTCGGCCGGATTTAAAACCAGTCCAGTTTACACAAAGTCAAAAGCGGGTCAATAAGCCGGTGTGCGCGTTCAAAAAGCGGGCCCGCGCATGCGCTGGACGGCTTACCACCTTGTTCAGTATCTGATCCACACTGGTGTTGGTTGGGTCTTGCTTGCGAGACTACCTTGCTTGTATGCTTCAGTAAATTGTTAGGCTTTCATGCTGTTTGGGCCACGGACTGTTTGTTCGGCAAGCTTGTACAGCTTTCATTCCGTTCTGGCTGCTTGTAAACCATTCAACCAGCTTCCAAGCCGTTCAGCCAGCTTTCAAACCATTTCGCCCGGTTTCTAAATGGGACCACTTCGTATTACAACTGAAAGCGGGCCAACCAGTTTAAAAACTGGCCACTGGTTTATAAACCGGTGGCCTGTTTACAAACTGGTCAAGTTTGCAATCCGTTCGCAACATATATCTGCACTAGAGTAATACAATACTATTGATGGAACTGTGGCAGAAAGCTTATATCCACATGCATAATAGTATGTGGCATGTTGGGAACATTGACCTACCGCTAAGAATTGAAACCGCTCCATGCGAATTCTTTCATCCATTGTGCTGCTATCCTCAATTAGCTTCTTGATGTAGGTAGTGCTGTGCTGGGTACTGTAACAAGTGGAAGGTAAGTATGTGCAAAGAGTATAAAGTTGAAGAGCTCCATGAAAGTACGCCATTTTTTCCTCATTCATCACAGTGTGGAGTGCTATTACCTTGTTCTGTCATACAACCAGTGACGAAGGTCATTAGGCAGGGGCACTGATAACTCAGGATCAGCAAATGGGTTGTGCAACGGCTCCTGGTCCTGCAAGGATAGTAAGAAATGCCTTAGAATAACAAAACTACAAACGTCTGCAGTTGAAAAGATCTCTCTGCACATCTGCCATTTATTACGGTTGTTATTAGTAACAGTATAGAGAAAATACTATGAGGTCAAGTACACTAACGAAATTGGCTATGCAAATCAAATCCAACTGCACGGTCACTCCAATTTTGTAGATGAGACAGTAAAATGAATGCAACAACAAAATCTCCCCCCCCCCCCATCTCCTTCTCTTCTTCCATGCTGTCAACGCCACCTTCACACTCCCTCTCTTCCTACCTGCAAGCTCTTTTGCATCAAGGTGATGTCACAACAGCGCACCAGGATGCCAACTACAGAATAGAGCTTTGAGAGGTCAGTGTAGGGGGAGCGCAAGGGAGGGCCAGGACCCTCGTCCAAGGCAACTGCAATGAACAAGGAGGGTACACCAAGACGGACAAGCTGCTGCTTCTGTAATGTGTATGTGCGTGTGTGTGATGTGTGGTGCGTGTGTGTGTGTGTATGCGTGTGCGTGTGTGTGCACGTGTGTGCGTGTGTGTGCGTGTGTGTGTGTGTGTGTACATGTGTGTGTGTGCGTGTGTGCGTGTGTGCATGTGAGAGTGTGTTTGTGCGTGCATGTGTATTGTGCATGTGTGTGTATGCATGCACACGTGTATGCGTGTGTATAAATTGAGCTTGTATCACATGTACAACATTAGGGCAAACAACAACTTAAGAAATGTAGAACATTGTGAACAAGAGCGAGCACAGTCTGCACAGCAGCATTGAACCCCCCCCCCCCCCCTCTGTCTACCTAGGTAGACAGACATCATCCACCTGATAAAATATACCAGGCCTTCCCCTCCGTTTTTCCGTACTACAAGCGCTCAAAAACTGGACGGTGGTAAGGCCTGGGAACGCTAACCTTTACTATCACTCTTGCACGTGAGACATGTACAACTGTTCAGAAGCTCACTACATATAACAGACACGAAGCAAATAAGAATGAAGGGATATGTATGCTGACAGACCTCAAAGGGGCCCTTGTTGGCATAGTTGAGGAAGGCCTGGAAGTACTGCTGTAAGTGTCGGCTGTGTTCAGAGACCTCTTTCTTGAGAAGGTGCAAGAGACTGGTCAGTGCAATCTCACTGAATGGTGTCAGTGCTTTTTCTGGAAGTGGAAGAAGGAGGAGAGAGAGATGAGGAGAGAGGAGAGGAGAAAAAACAGAGGAGAAGAGAGGAGGGAGGAAGAAAGAGAGATGAGAGGAGGAAGTAGAGATGAGGAGAGGGGGAGGAGAAAAAAGGAGGGAGGAGGAAGTAGAGGTGAGGAGAGGGGGAGGAGAAAAGACAGAGGAGAGGAGAGATGAAGAAACAGGAAGGACAGAAAAGGATGAAGAAGATGGAAGAGATGAAAAACCAAGGAAGGAAGGAGGTGGGATGAGGAAGAAGTGACGAGGAGGGAGGAGGGAGGAAGGGAGAAGGGAGGAAGGGAGAAGCAGGAAAAAAAGGAGAAGATAGACAACTTTTGGGTTACAACAATAATTCTACCACCCATATATATACAGCAGCCAAGGAGGGTAGAACAAGTGTATTCTAACTCAATGCTGGCCTATGGCAACTGGCAGCATGTACATGTATCAAGGGCACATTGACCACAAAGGGAAGAGGGCATGTAACTCTGTAAATTGCAAAATACAAACTGTTTCTATTTATAGGTTAACTTGAATTTCAATCTCCACAGTGCACACTAATGTAAATCAGTGAATTTCTTGTCGCTTTATGCTAGCATTTACCACAGCCATTCTATAACCTACATTAGGCCAGCAAACTCCGAGAAACTCTGTCATTGGTGGAAGCGGTAGTGAGCAAAGACTATGGTAAGTACTTACCTGCGAGCATGTAGAGTGGTGTTTACACTTGGTTGGCATGTCACCATCATGTTTTCTATGTCCCTTCACTTAAGGCATCTAGCTCATGCTTAATGTGCAATATTTTGCACTATTTTACAATTTATCAGTATATCTGACAGCCATATTTGTATTATGCTGTTCACATTGCAAACTGAGTTACATCTCCTCTTGATAAGCCCTTGCATATACCAAATACAGCATTATTGACATGCAAATGGTGACATTCAGTAGTTGACATTCAGGTAGTTAACATGCAGTGACATTCATGTTGTTGACATGCAGTGACATTCAGGTAGTTGACATGCAGTGTGACATTCATGTTGACATGCAGTGTGACATTCAGGTAGTTGACATGCTGTGTGACATTCATGTTGTTGACATTCATGTTGACATGCAGTGTGACATTCATGTTGACATCATGTTGACATGCAGTGTGACATTCATGTTGACATGTTGACATGCAGTGTGACATTCATGTTGACATTCATGTTGACATGCAGTGTGACATTCATGTTGACATGCAGTGTGACATTCATGTTGTTGACATTCATGTTGACATGCAGTGTGACATTCATGTTGACATCATGTTGACATGCAGTGTGACATTCATGTTGACATTCATGTTGACATGCAGTGTGACATTCATGTTGTTGACATTCATGTTGACATGCAGTGTGACATTCATGTTGACATTCATGTTGACATGCTGTGTGACATTCATGTTGACATTCATGTTGACATGCAGTGTGACATTCATGTTGACATTCATGTTGACATGCTGTGTGACATTCATGTTGACATCATGTTGACATGCAGTGTGACATTCATGTTGACATTCATGTTGACATGCAGTGTGACATTCATGTTGACATTCATGTTGACATGCAGTGTGACATTCATGTTGACATTCATGTTGACATGCTGTGTGACATTCATGTTGACATTCATGTTGACATGCAGTGTGACATTCATGTTGACATTCATGTTGACATGCTGTGTGACATTCATGTGTCAGGTGGGTGACATTAGTGACATAGCTAAAGTAAAAGTGACATTCAGGAAACTATTAAGGAAACAAACATTTAAAACCACAGCACGAGTTTTCCTAAAATGTGCCTTCCTACGTGACATACATAGTAAAGTGACATTCGTGAAGAGCCAACTGTGCATGTGAGTGGAAGGAATGTCACCAGTGGCATTCAGAAGTGACGTTCATAATATTAAGGTGACATTGGGACTGTTGAGTGTATAAAAAGCCGTGGCCAATAGCAACTGCCCCATTCAGAAGGTTTATCTACAACACCACAACTACAGCAGTAGGAGCACTTCATGATGTCAGTGAGCAAGCTACTGTCTAGCTGCAAGAAGAGGTGGGAGCTGTACATCAGTCTGGAAATGATGCAATGCAGTACTGTTCGCAAGATTCAAGACAACAGTGTTAACAAGTTAACTGCAGAGAGAGAGGAAAAGCAGCTGTATGGCAAGATGCTGATCTGTAAAGCACTGTGGGCTGCCTTTTCAGCCTCCATCGTACAAACCCGGTGTTCAGCTGACCAAACAAGGCTGATGGCACAGTTTGCCCTGCTCAAACCAGCTGCTTGTTTTAAAGAAGAATCCATCACGCCAGGTGATTGTTCTGTGTCCTTCAGTATGGGTGTTTTGATCCATGCTGGCACCCTGATATATCAGAACACTTCAATGAACACTATCTACAAGTTTTCACTGTACAGATTTATCGTTCGCTTGTGTGTGTACAGTAGAGTTTGAGCACACTCCTACTTCACTGTTATAGTAACTGTAACACTCGGTGATTATTAGGCATTCTTTGTATAGAACTGCTGTTTGATTAATTTGCTGCAATGTATGCTTAAAAATGTGAGTGGTCAAGTAAAATATACACATTTCAATTTTGAATGATATCTATTGCATCATCATGCACCGACTAAAGTGGGTGTGGCTGCTACCGATTGGGTAGTACAGATAATATACCTACACATTCACAGTTGAAGAAACCAACTTTAATAGACTGCAAGTCTTCTCATTGCTATAAACCTCAATTGGTATACAACTTGAGTCGTACGTCACTCAAGGTTTGAATTTCACTCGCATATATAGATACTGGTCATCCATGCATGTGACAAGTGTTTATTATCTTGTCTACATGAAATGATCCATCATCGCGGAGTCAGCCTGCACAAACAGCATATTGCTGATTTATTAATATCATGGCACACAACCCATGCAAAGCAGCAGTGTCTGTCACTGTCTGATGTTACACGAGTGTGATGAGGCATATTTAAGCCAAACTTGTGTGAAGTAGTCCTCACCAGTGGTAAGTGATCACCTATGCAGACAATCTGCAGCCATTTCTTCACTCAAGGCAGGTAACGATGGCCACACAGGCATGGACCAAGCAAATCCATTCCTTTCATGCCAAACTCAATGTAGCAATGGAAGCATCAGAGGAGGTCGGACATGGTTGAACTTTACTATAATTAAAATGGTTGAGGTCACACTAATTGATCTTTTTCTATGACTGGCCCCAGCCTTGAATCTTGATTTGAAAACTGGGGGGCCCCACTCAGTAAAGTTGAGAGAGCTAGTCTGTTGAGATACGAAAAATCAATTAGTGTGATCTCAGCCAGTAAAGTTGAACTGTATCCGGCCTCCTCTGTGGAAGCATGGTTGTTGTTCACATTCGACTAACATGCCGGGTGCAATCTGAAAGTACCACACTAAACAGTATGCCTATCGACTCGACTTGCACCATCATGTCCCACTGATGCAACAACATGTCCAGGTAACGGAACCACAGGGCCTCAAAGTGGTTCAAATCGGTACTGGCAAGCTCTCTCAGCATTTTGGCCACTTGGTCATCTGCATACCCCAAGCACCGCTTCTAGATCAAAAGAAACTGGTATGTTTCCTCGAGATCTGAGCCCATAACCTTTTCTAGGCCTTCCAGACTGCTCATTTCTGCTCGGCTACCATATTCTTCAATGCGAACTGAAGGAGGTGAAAGGATTCCAAGGCTCTCTCGAATAGAGATTGCCTCCCTCCAGTGGATTTCACGGCAGATGGGTTGCGCTCTGTAGCTTCCAAGGAGCAAAAGGGCGTCAACTTTGGAGGTAACTGGACAGTTGGGAAGAGACATAAGCAGCTGGACAATCCTCTCTGACTCGGGATTGATGCAGCTATGGCAACAAGCACTCAAGTAAAGCGGACAAGGAACAAAAGATACGCTACTGCAATCTTCATTCACAAAACAGAAGGTGGTACAACAAACAGCAGTAACTCTTTGAGCAGCCTGCCTGTCTTTCTTAGTTACATAAAGCAGAAGTGGCTAGGTGTGGTCCAACTCGAGTAATGGGTCTCTTTCATACCTCTGGCAGTAGTCTTTCACTAGTACACTTTCGCTCTTGAGTATACATGGACGTAAAGCTTCGTGAAATATTTCAAAAGCATTTACAGTAAGTGGCCGCAAGTAAGCAAGCAAACACACACACACACGCATATGCAATACAGTCATGCTAGTGTGAGGTGAGCCTGATTTCCATCACCACTATAGTGGAGTGAACGGAACTATAGTTGCATTGACTTGTGTAAGGGTCCTGGTTTTGCCTAGTCACTACACCTCTTGATTTGGAGCTATCTAGCCAGCCGTTTGGAGCTATCTAGCCAGCCGTTTAAATCTTATAACAGGCTTAGCCCTAACTGTGCTCACCTCTTCCTGCATTCGTGGTCACCTCGACTTCAAAAGCAGGGTCCTTGTTAGTGAGGTGACAGAGAAACGGTATTAACTTTGCAAACACAATACGGACCTGGAGATGGGAAACAATGTGCTAAAATTCATTGCCATTATATCATATGGTTTTCATACGAGGTATTTGTGGCAATTTAAAACTTTTGAATAACATAGTAACAAGCAGAGCATGACATGCAATACAACAGAAATAGCCAACTTTACCTCAGCGGAGGGTGACTCGAGGAGGTATTCACAAAATCTCTCTCGGTGCTGTACGAACACAGTGTCCACAAACCATCTCCGTATCCTACTGCTGTACAGTAGGTACGGGTGTAGTGCCTCAAACCAGTCATTTGCTGGACCCCTGGAAAGGACATTGTTTGCTAGTAATAGAACAATTTCTTTGCTTATGTTCTCAATGCCTTTGTCAGTAATGGTGATTGTATGCTGCAGTAAAACGCTGGTACCAGAGGCCATGAGAGTGTGAGTGTGGCTCACCTGAGTGTCTTCTTGGTGTGGAAGCCACAGTGGAAGAGAACCTTGGTGGCCAGCTGGATACACAGCATGCCCAGGTCCTCAAGTTCAATCTGAGTAGAAGGCAGAAAATGTGTCTCACTTCTGGATTACTGCACACACTTGAATATGACTCGTCTAGGGTTATGTATTTGCAGTCAATGTGCCCTCTATATAGCGTACATTAAAGGAGATGCTTGCATGACACTCGAGTGTTAAGTTATGATTTCGGCCTGGGGACTAAGCTATCTTCCCCTCCTTCCTCTTCTTCATACACACACACACACACACATGCATGCACACATGGACGTACACACACACACACACACACACATGCACACACGGACACATACGCACACACACCCACACACACGCACGCGTGTGCACACATGCGCATACACACATACGCTCACGCACACACGCGCATGCGCACGCACACACACACACACACACACACACACGTACACACGCACCACACTACTAGGTGGCGGGTTTAACTCCAGCTGTGCTCGTATGTGTGAGTAATTAATGATAAGTAGTTCTTTGATGAACTGAAAATAGGCATGATTGTAGTGGGACTTGTGGTGGTGGAACTCCAGATTCTGCTTTTGGACCAGTTGTTTGATGGGTGAAGGAACACAACAGCTGTCCATAAAAGTATCTGCAGGGAGAAGGAAGTTAGGATTGTATCTAGACAAGCTAGTAATTACCAAGGGTAAGTAACAGCAAGTGAAAGGTCTCTTAACTACAGTTGCTCACACCTTCCTCCGAAGAGGAGAGGGTCTAAGAACTAGACTAGCTTGTGCCAATTACACAACTAGGTAGCTACCCCTTACAGTTCTGGAAAAACAACTACATGAAGTGTAGAAACCAGTGCATTATTTCCCTTCATAACACGCAGTATTTACCTTCAAAGACCTTCTCCTGATCAAGCCTGTCATAGAAGAGGAGGTAGGCACTCCACCACCGCTTTTGCCGACGATAGTGCGTCCTGGAGAAGAGATGTGATCACACCAGATAGATCAGTACTGGTTAACTTCAACGACTCAAACAAGATGCAGTACACAAGATCACAGCCAAAACACTTACTTCTTCAGCACATGATCATACACCTCCCCGGTATAGTCTCCTCCAAAACACTGGGCTCTGAACTCCTACAGAAAAAGACGTGTAGCATGATGCAGGAAAAAAAGAAGAGAATGGCATATGTGTAACTTCCAGCAGTAATAAAAATCTTATAGCTACATAACCATGGCCAGAAAGCCACATCAGAGACCATGCTATATAGCTAATCTGTGCATGACCTCCTACGAGACCTTCCACAGTTATCTCACCTCATCATCGTCTATTTTAGCTTCAGTGACTTCGCCATCATCAAACTTGAACCACTTGTAAATATTAGACCCTGGTGGCCTATGCATAGGGCGAGAGGGAAGAGAAATCACACAGAGAATTCACTGATTTAAGTACTACTTGCAAAGATAAAATCATCCCTCATATGATCATCACACCGCACTCCAACTTGGGGGAAGGGGTTCAGTAACTACAGTGGGCTGTGTGGTGATGCTCACTTAAGTTGGATGAAAGAGTAGTAGTGACCTCCACTGGCCTGTCCACTGTGCACCACAAGGCCTCTCAGGCGGTACTTGGTGCTGACTTCTTCGTTGGGCTCATCTCCTGGTGTTTTCTTTTCCTTCTCATCTTCCGAGTGAGGAATCTCCTCACCTGTGAAATATGAATGATTAAAATAACTTTCGGCAGTATAGCCAGCACATAAGCAGTATAGCCAGCACATAAGCTGTAGAGACTTCCCCCATTTCAAACCTGCACCACCAGGTGGCCATGAGGTAGAATGCTGAATCAACACTATACATCATACACACTCAATCTGTATACAGTGCATCCCGAAAGTCTATGAACAAATGTCTAACATCTGGACGCATCTTGAAGTTGTGTCCACCCACACACTGGACGCAGTTTGCCTTGCGTTCATCTGCATTCATCTGCGTGCATCTGCGTTCGTCTGCATTCATCTGCATGCGTCTGCGTGCATCTGCGTTTGCATGTTTGCAGCTGCGAGCCTTCCACCGTAAAGTCTACCTTTCGACAGTATTTATCTTAGGTCAAACGCAAGCTATCGACACAAGATAAAGACCATTATACACCCAAGACGTCTCAATAAAACATATCCAAGAATCAAGGAAGGCCTCCCAGGGATACGCTAGTTCTGAGCGCTGTAGGTTGGTGGGCGGGGTTTTTGAAACAATCGATCAAGTGCCAACTGTATTTCTGGATCTTGAAAAGCTACCAAAATGGGACAAGGATTGGCGGGGAGAGAGACTCAAGGCCTAAACATATAACAGCTTGGACATGGAATGTAGCTGAAGAATTTTGCATGCGTCTGCGTTTGTTCGTGTGCATACGTCTGCATTTGCGTGTGTGTGTCGGCGTCTGTGTGCGTGCGTCTATGCACAGAAAATTAAACGTCCGGACACGTCTAGATGCAAAGGATCTCTGTGTCCAGACGCATCTTTTGTTAAAGGACTTTCGGGACGTACTATAGTGTTTGATTTTATCAGTCATATTCACAATATTAGAAGGCTCTGCTTTGCTCCTCAAAGTCTTTATGCTATCTGTAGCTGCTGCTGCACAATTGCAATATCTCTGAGGCTCCACAGTAAGTGGACACCTTCCCTCAAGAAACTCAATCTCATAAATGTCAAGTACTAGTACTCTTGTTAACTGCTACTGATTACTACTGACAGTGGAACATACAAATATGCAAGTACACTACATTCTAGTCGCTGCACCTTCTAGTTCAGCTAATGTGGCTGCAGTGTATGGTGCCATGTCAAACTCCCGAGGGAACTCAAAGTAGTCATTAAATTTTACAGCCATCTCCCTGCAAGGAAGGTACAAACATGTCACATTATACTTTCTATCAGGGAAGTGGGGAGACAGAGGGGGGGATGTAATGTCCACATATCAAAGCTCTTTTCAATTACACTTTGAGCCAGACAGTCTGACCTTTCCCAGTCATAGTCAAATCTCTTTAGCTGAATGACCAACACTCTGGGTAACTTCTTGATACACAATCTCTTCACTGTATCCACCTGAGGAAAAAATACTCAAACACTAAATATGTACACATGCATAATAATGTAACGAACCAAACTGTACAGTGTTGCTACCCAGCACTGCACTAACAGCACTGTTGTACCAGCTTCCATAATCATAAACCATGCTAACTATATGGATAAGATGCTTTGCTTCTCAAAGTCTTTCTGCCATCTGTACCTGCTGACTCACAATTAATGATTTTTTACAGACTATTGTCCAACCACCTCATGGTGATAACATAACACCTTTAAAACATACTTTCTTGTCGCACTTTTCGCAGTGGTAGGCATTGGCTCCCTCCAGGAGGTCTCCTTTGACAAAGGCATCCAACGATTCAAACAAGTGCTGTTGGTTGCGGATGTCCACGTTCAGGGCTGTGAAAGGCTCCACACGAGAATATCTAGACAGAAGCGGAGCAGAAGGAGGGAAGGGGAAGGAGGGAAGGGGAAGGAGGGAAGGAGAAGGAGGGAAGGGGAAGAATAGAACAGGAAAGAATAATACGGGGAAAAATGGAGAAGATGAAGAGAGAACATAAAATCACTACAATTACCCAAGGGAATATTTTATGAAGATTTTCTCTGGCAGAAACCATACAGCAAGGCCAGTCTACAGAACAATGCAGCAGGTACTGCAGTCGCAAAAGTTTACTTACCAAAATATATTTCACATGTAGTGCTTGTGGATGATACAAGATGTGCTATAATTGTAATGTACTGTTACTCACATGTCCAGGGTAAAAAAATACTGGGCATATGTATCATAAATGAGTATGCATGCTCACCGGTGTGGACAGCCTTTGCATATCTTCTGGTCTGCGAACGACCCCCCGAGGATCTGGGAGAGGTAGGTGGGAGATCCATACACCTTCAGGCCCTCATCCAGGCTGTCCACCAGACAGTTGAAGAACTCGAATGCATCATGCTGCTCCCCAAGCTTCACACGCTCACCCCACAACCTATAACAAGTACATTAAATATGTAACAAGCAACTCCTTACGTGCCTAAGATAGGCAACTAACAGCTCCACACATTAAGTGACTGCAATTGAAGGAGCCAAGATACATGAAAGCTATATAAACTAGAGTCAACACTGATAGCTACATGTTTCATGGTCTCTGCATTCTCTTGATGTAACTGCGAAATGTACCACATAAACAAACGGTAGCTGAATCAATGAATGTGTTGAAGTAGTCGGTGTTCTGATCTCTGAGTTTGGTTGCAGTCTTATTTACAACAGTTCTTAATATGGCAATAAATGCTAGAGGAATTGATGCCCGTCTACACCACATGGCTATAACATTGTCTCCTCCAGTGTTTCTGTCAATCAAAAAATGCAATGTATTGGACCTCCCCACACCACTGACTGGTAAACACACATAACTGACTACATTACGAACCTGAAGTCTCTCCACTGACTGGTAAACACATAACTGACTACATTACGAACCTGAAGTCTCTCCACTGACTGGTAAACACACATAACTGACTACATTACGAACCTGAAGTCTCTCCACTGACTGGTAAACACACAAACTGACTACATTACGAACCTGAAGTCTCTCCACTGACTGGTAAACACACATAACTGACTACATTACGAACCTGAAGTCTCTCCACTGACTGGTAAACACACAAACTGACTACATTACGAACCTGAAGTCTCTCCACTGACTGGTAAACACATAACTGACTACATTACGAACCTGAAGTCTCTCCACTGACTGGTAAACACATAACTGACTACATTACGAACCTGAAGTCTCTCCACTGACTGGTAAACATACAAACTGACTACATTACGAACCTGAAGTCTCTCCACTGACTGGTAAACATACAAACTGACTACATTACGAACCTGAAGTCTCTCCACTGACTGGTAAACACACATAACTGACTACATTACGAACCTGAAGTCTCTCCACTGACTGGTAAACATACAAACTGACTACATTACGAACCTGAAGTCTCTCCACTGACTGGTAAACATACAAACTGACTACATTACGAACCTGAAGTCTCTCCACTGACTGGTAAACACACAAACTGACTACATTACGAACCTGAAGTCTCTCCACTGACTGGTAAACACATAACTGACTACATTACGAACCTGAAGTCTCTCCACTGACTGGTAAACACATAACTGACTACATTACGAACCTGAAGTCTCTCCACTGACTGGTAAACATACAAACTGACTACATTACGAACCTGAAGTCTCTCCACTGACTGGTAAACATACAAACTGACTACATTACGAACCTGAAGTCTCTCCACTGACTGGTAAACACACATAACTGACTACATTACGAACCTGAAGTCTCTCCACTGACTGGTAAACATACAAACTGACTACATTACGAACCTGAAGTCTCTCCACTGACTGGTAAACACACAAACTGACTACATTACGAACCTGAAGTCTCTCCACTGACTGGTAAACACACAAACTGACTACATTACGAACCTGAAGTCTCTCCACTGACTGGTAAACACACAAACTGACTACATTACGAACCTGAAGTCTCTCCACTGACTGGTAAACACACAAACTGACTACATTACGAACCTGAAGTCTCTCCACTGACTGGTAAACATACAAACTGACTACATTACGAACCTGAAGTCTCTCCACTGACTGGTAAACACACAAACTGACTACATTACGAACCTGAAGTCTCTCCACTGACTGGTAAACACACAAACTGACTACATTACGAACCTGAAGTCTCTCCACTGACTGGTAAACACACAAACTGACTACATTACGAACCTGAAGTCTCTCCACTGACTGGTAAACACATAACTGACTACATTACGAACCTGAAGTCTCTCCACTGACTGGTAAACACATAACTGACTACATTACGAACCTGAAGTCTCTCCACTGACTGGTAAACACATAACTGACTACATTACGAACCTGAAGTCTCTCCACTGACTGGTAAACACACAAACTGACTACATTACGAACCTGAAGTCTCTCCACTGACTGGTAAACACACAAACTGACTACATTACGAACCTGAAGTCTCTCCAGAAACCCTTAGGAATGTGAAACTGTAGTTGCCCCTCAAGCAAGTGACCAAAGATGGATTGAACATTCATCAGCACCTTCCTATGGGTGTCCTTGCGGTCTGTTTCTGAGGGAGACGGAATGGGATCATCACTGGACTCCTGGGGAGGGACAAAAGAACAACAGGTATCACAACAGAGAGACCTAGTAACTCACATTGTTGTGAGACTATAGCCATCCAGTGAACTACAGTAAGCTACCTTAGCCTTGTTCCCAGGCTTCTCTGCTTTTTGGTTTGTGTTCATAATAATACACGGGAAGTGGAACAGCGGTGAAAAACGGGGAAGGCCTGGGAGCATTCAACATGTGAGTGGACGGGGGAGGGCCGATATTCAAATATGCATGCACTAAGCTTGAGAGTGAGTTTCTTGATGTTCAAGAAGAGTAGTTTTGACCACACTAACGTGTGGAGTCCAGAACTGTGGTAGATGATCCAGCTAGTGTGTTGTTTTTGTGGTTGTCTCCCTACCCCCCCCTACATCCACCTGATGTCATTCATGTGATGAATGCTCCAATTTTTCGCCACCGTGCATTATTGTGAATCCAAATGAAGGTAAAGAAGAGAGAGGCCTGGGAACAAGGCTAAGCCACCATAGTGAACCATAGTGAACCACTTACAGCAATCTAAATGTCAACCTAGACATTGTAGTTGAACCTTCAACACGTGAAGTGCTTGGTGACTTCACCGCAGACATAGGGAAATGAATCATTGCAGCACTTTGCACAATCTTTCATACCACAACTCATTCTAAAGAATTGGGTGTGAAAAATATGTAATTATTAGTCCAGAAAGTTGAACCGCCACCATTTGTGTGGCTTTTGCCACACACTTTTAGCACAAAGATGTTATGTGCTATATTCAAAACACCTGACTTGATGATGCTCAGAAAATTATTACAAATGAAAGTTGTTCCTTTTGTTGTATGTTGGCACATTTTCCGTCAGGACTTTGGACAGTAGTGCAAAAACTTTGGAAATTTCTCCCTAGAAAGCAATTAACGTTAATGAAGCCCGAGGAATTGGCTGAACTTCACCAGACCCTCTCTTGGGTGGAGGGGTCTGGGCACGAGATTAGCATTTCAATGGCACCAAGTCATTGAGGTGAACATGAGTGGATTTTTTATATACAAGTCACAAAAAAGTTTGCCAAACGCAAACAAGCACATGTAGGGATGAAATCCTCAAAAACCAACCAAACAAGACGGGAACGACACCACAATACTTTTACACCATCCCTACATCTTGTGCCATTTTGCCAAAACTGTGTGTTTGTATTTGTTTTTTAGTTGTGTGTAGAAGAGGGTTGTCTTGTAGATGGAAGGGTGTGGCGTGGGTGTGTTGTGCATAGTGAGTATGTTGTGTTGTTGGTGGTTGCTACTGAGTGTAGCAGGTATGGTCCAAGTTGTGTGTAGAAGGTGTGGAGTGAGTGAGGAGTGGTGAGTGTGTGTGTTATGTTGGAATGTGCATTATGTTGTTAAGTTTTATGCCTGTTTAGCATGATAGATATGGGTTGTCTTGTATACAGGTGGCTGTGAAGTGAGTAGTGGTAATTTTGTAATGCTTTGTGAAGGATGGGTTATTTTGTGAGATAGTTGAATGGAGTGAAGTACTATGTTTGTTTGTGGTTGGTGTGGGCTAATAAGTACAAATGTAGAGGGTTTTGTGTTGTGTACAGGTGGCAAAATGGCACAAGATGTAGGGATGGTGTAAAAGTATTGTGGTGTCGTTCCCGTCTTGTTTGGTTGGTTTTTGAGGATTTCATCCCTACATGTGCTTGTTTGCGTTTGGCAAACTTTTTTGTGACTTGTTTCTGTTGTTTTTTTTTGTTGTTGTGTAACCACACCCCAAGTGAAATGACTTGTTATGTAGTTTATTGTTGATGTTGATGGATTTCTGGAGGATGTTAGCTGTTTGCACTTATCCACTTGACAATGGAATCATGGGTGTAACTGTTGTCTAATTGGGTATGTGCATGTGTGTGTGAGTGGTTGTTCTAAGGCACTGTGGTATATACATGACTGTCTACCTGTTCTGTTGTATGACAGGGTTGTAACACTGTATGTTGTGTGTTGTCCAAGGAACAGTTTCTATAGCTGGTTATACATTGTGGGCAGGTGTGTGTAGGTTGTGTATGGTGGGTGGCAGGTACATAGGCAGGGGCGTAGCTAGCAATGAGGCAGAGGAGGCAGTTGCCTCCTCACTTTTCTGCGTAAGAACGCGCGCACGCATTGGCGATGTATCCAGCGCATGCGCAAAGTAAATTACATCGGAACTCACTCGCTCCTGGTTGGGAAAAGACCAGCAGCATTGACGACTTTCTTTACAAAGCGTGGAAGGAAAGGTAACTTCGATATTTTGTACATTTACGTACTTTTAACGTTGGTTAATTGAATTAGTTAAGTTATGAATAATTAATTAGCTAAATTTTCGCCGCGCTCTTCGCGCGCGGTAAGGTATTGCCTCCTCACTCAATAAATCCTAGCTACGCCCTTGATAGGTCATAAAGAGGTAAGGCATAACTGTGGTAAAGGAACCCTTGGAGAGTAAGAGTGTTTTTCCGGGTTCTTCCAGTACTTGTTACGGGACGCTTGCCTTTTGCTTTCTTTGTTTCGCAGATAGTTCTGCTTATCCCGCGCCCGTTTCTTGTGGACGTTACGCATACTGCGTTCCTTGTCAAATCCAGCACAAGTACGTCAACTGCTGTATGAAAGTAGCAACATATGCAATCGTTTGGGAATCAATCGATCGTCAAGTTCTCTACGGAAGTAGAATAACCGCAGCTGCATGCCAACTTCACGTGCTGTAGCTGTTGAACTTCTGTTGACGTAATCGCTATGAATATTCTATTCTAACAAAATGGCGTATAGCAGCAAGCATAAGCGTGGGGTTACCTGAGAATCGCCGATTAATTCGACTTCTTTCTTTGAGAACGATGAGTGGTGGGTACAATACCCAGTAATTTATGCTGATCTTTCGCGTTTGAATCGTTGTAATAGCTTCAGCCGTTGTCGTGCTATCGTGGTGAGCAAAAGAAGAAGAAGAAGAAGAAGAAGAAGAAGAAGAAGAAGAAGAAGAAGTCAGAAGATAGACGATTTGCCTTTTTTAGCGACTTGACTGTCAGGTACTTAGCGATGCTTTCCAGCAAATTTAACGATCCTGTTGCCCATGGAAGCACTCGATAATGTCTGATATGGCTCATGGAGGCCGTTGACTTATCTAACGCGGACATTTTGAGCGTGTCATTTGTGCACTTTGAATGTGGCCGCCATTTTTTTTCGGGGTCATCCCTACATATGGCGTACTACCGTACGCCATGATATATATTACTATCTGTTGTACATGTTCCGTATGTCTGTTTGCACTGTAATTTAACGCAACTGCATGCCGCATGCGGACAATAAGTAACATTTTCGGTCTGCAAACTACTTTGCTCTACTCACTGAACACTCCCACTGGCGGCAGACCATGAAGCATATCGAGTTCATTAATTCTTCGTTTGCTAATCATGCCTCCCTTTCTTCAGTGTTTTTGGGTTCCTGTTATGTTGATTTCCACAGTTCAGCCTTCCTGTCCTGCTCCCTTCGTTCTAGCAAAGGTTATGTATAGCCTTACCATAACATGCAATGTGGAAATATTGCATCGTGCACCAATAGAGCAGAATGTATACATGGAATATGCATGTGCAATACATATAGAAAATTTTCCGTTTTCGCCACAAGTGTGGGGCTCGCTAGAGAGGTCCAATGCTGTTTGGCTGCTTTCTGCTTTAATGCAACCGCTCAATGTCAAAGTTCAATGGTGTTTGGACAATTTTCCACAGCTGAGTGCCCTTTATGGGCCACCACACGTGCACACACACACACACACACACACACACACACACACACACACCTCTGGGTCTCTGTTTTTTCTGTTGAGCTCCCTCTCCCTCTCCTTCCTCTCTGCCTCCTCATCCTCCTGTACCAAGGTCTTCGCTGGCTCATCCAACGACAGTACCCCCGAACGAATGGTCGGAATCATGTACAGCTACAACAAGTAAAATACCAGAACACATATCAGTGATCTAGCTAGTCTAGGAGGCAGACCCTCACACATAGAGGAGGAGGAGGATCTGGTGAAGTTGCATACATAAAAATTTGAAGTCCGCGGAATTTCGGTGGGATGAATCTGATCGGTTGATGACTGCGTAATTACATTTCTGTCCACAAAGGCACATGTTCATGTAATAACTTTACCCTCCTCCTCCTCTGTGTGTGAGGGTCTGGTTCCGAGACTATGATCTAGCCAGAATTTTTTAAAGGGCACAAGACCGTTCTGGTAGCCAGGCACCTATGGATGCTTCTTGCACATGTACTGTACTTACGTATGCTTTATACTCAACAATTTAATTGACTGTTGTGGAAATCACATCCACAAGCTTATAGTGCTTGGAACAAATGCATGCCTAGGAGTTTTTTTTACTGATTCTTTATCTACAGACCTTAGCTATATGGAGGTCTTTAGCTCGTACTTGTAACCTGAGATAAATGCTGGTGAATGTTAGCAGTTACATTTGTCGCTAGTTTCACTGTTCATGTTATTATGCTGAATCAGCAAGCCAAAGGCGTGTGTGTGAAGTGTGGCGGGGTGCTGCTCTCTCACGTACACGCTTTAGCTTGAACACTGCATATGGCTAAACTAAATCCCAAAATCAAGATAAAAAACAAGGTACAGTAAAAGTTCTTGTTTTTGCATTTAAAAAATCAGTAATGAGGAAGAGGAGAGTATCATTACCTGCTGTAGCACTGCGTTCATGTAGCATGTTGCCCTAGCATTTTTGAGACCCACAAACCCTCTTGGAGGACGTGGTCCAACAGGAGGTTGATACTCCCACTCCATCAGAGGAGGCTCGTGGCCTGCGTGTGTGTGTGTGTGTGTAAGAGTAGGCATGTAGGCAATTTTAGTAATTTTTGTATACATTTATAAACCACAGCTATTTGCATGTGCACACCCACACTCACACACATACACACACACACATGCATGCATGCATGCACACACACGCGCACACAACACGCACGCACACACACGCACACAACACACATGCACACGTGCACACGCGCGCACACGCGCGCGCGCGCGCACACACACACACACACACACACACACACACACACACACACACACACACACACACACACACACACACACACACACACACACACACACACACACACACACACACCAGAGTAGAACAGTTCAAACAGAAGGTCCTGCAGTGTCTGTAGGTTCTCCAGACAATTGACACACATGGCATTGATCAGCTTGAACGCTGATTTGGTGGACTCCTTGGTGTTACAGATAGGCACTGCGATACTCTCATTGTACTCTGTCTTCTCTGTGGAATGAAAGAGGTAATAATGTATCCCAGAATTCCAGGGAAAATACGAGTTACATCTAGTTACATCCATGTTCTCTGTGAGCAAACCCATGCACCTGTTTGTACATGAGACATACAGCTTAGAGAACGATTTGTGAGGAGCTTGTCATTATAGGTACAAACATGTACCGTATAATAGAGCCGTTTGTCCTGCCTAGGTAGCTATTGTGGTTGACTGTTGTACACACAGGCTAAGTCAGGCCTCCTGCTGATTTCATAGCTTGCCATAGACCATGCAGTGAAATGACTGTAGGAAACAGCTTGCCATGGAGTCATTCACCCTGCTTTGTCCTCCCTCAGTATCCACTATCATGCATGACCGAGTGTTCTGCTGTCTGGAAATGCAGCCTGGTCTTTATATGAAGCTCCTTGGATACAGCCAGAAGTAGCAAGTCGCTACACATGCTAAATATGCAGCCATTCATTTTGCACACCATGAAGATAACACATATGTGGTAGTCCCGGGGAGAAATAAAACTGTTGCGTATCTTGAATGGTTTACCACGTTCAAAGCGCTACTGCAGATTCCAGACTTCTTGCAACATGAGTATTCAAACCGTCGTGCATAGACAGCCAATAACAGTGCTTTGCTTCTAACCGCAGGAATTCTGCATGTGATGTCAAGCAGTTTGCATGTGTGTTTTTTGTGGATGTCTAGGTGCTAGCTACTGGTAGCTACTGAGTTGAACCCTGTTTGGCAGGAACAAATCATGGCATCTCACAGCAACAGTCAAATTGCTCTGCTGCAGCAGTGTATGCAGCGTCCCAGTCCCAGTCCCCTCCTACTTCATACCCCAGTTGTTGTGGGTAGTCAGCAAGCAGTGGCAATGGGCACTCGGTCGCAAGCAGCATGTCGCATTGCAGGTTCTGCCTTCGAATTCACCGCAGTCTGCTAAGTTGAAGAGGTAGGCTATTTTATAGCCTCATTCCCAGGCTTTCGTCTGGGAAAGAGCCTACACTATTTGTTACCCACCTTCTTTTATTGGAAGATTTTTCTTCTTGACTACCATGCAGGCAACTCAGCTATTAAAAATTATAAACCCACTAAAGAGTGATGTAGTTGTCCGACAACATCAATTTAATTCAAAATTCGATTCACTCACTGCTCTTCGAGTGAAGCTTATTGATGAGTTTGCAGAGACAGTGCCAGATATTGTGAATTTTAATGTTGGATATTTTGATGGACGGCAACAAGCAAACTATGGCTGGTTACTAACGAAGATTTAGACTCTATGTATTCTATGTATCGTACAGGAGAAATAACACTTCGGTGTGATGGCAGACAGTCTGACAGAAGTGGAGAAGTACGCTCGAAATGAAAGTAGGACTCAGAAGCAAGTGTATCCAGACGACAAGAGAAGGAGGAGGAGGTAGACACAGTATTTAAAGACCTTAAGGATAAACATGGTGACAACTTTGATACACCAAGGTTGCGATTGTGGTCTAGAATGATATGTTCAAACTTGCATGAAGACATGGAAAACCCTCCAGACGTGTATACCAGCATTTTCTGGTAGTATACCCAAAAAGCCACGAAAGGAACCGGTTACAGATGTCTTGGCAGGTGCAGCACTCGCATTTGCAAAAGCATTCAAAAATAAGAAAACCGATCAAACAAGTGAGAGTGCGTCCGTCTCTCACCCTCCAGTAACTAGCGGAGTCTCCCCTAGCAAAGCGATTGAGCTAAGGATGAAAAATTAAACAGTTGCGCTATCTCCAACAGTTATATGATGATGGAATATTAAATACTAAGGAGTTTACTGAGCGAAAGCAAAACATTTTGTCGCCTTTACAGAAACTCTCATAAGGTACATTGCCTTCTTTGTACATTGTGACAGTGCCTCATTGTCTATATTATACCCAAGTGATGCTCCAACAGTTTACAATGGCTAGTAGTAAAGATCACTTGCAGATATCCATGCACGACAATTTTCTGGTGTTATGGTCGTTAATAGGATTGTTTCTACATCAGTAATGTCCTTCATATCCCAATCCAATGTCTCATCTCTCTGTATTGCAGTGATTTGAAGCTTCTGTCTGGTAAAACCATTGTCATGTAGAAACCAGAATATGGTTTAAATACTTACTTCGATACCCAGGAGGTCAGACAGCTCACTCTGTATTTCATACAGGTAAATGCCTGGCTGTTTTATGACAAGATGTAGCTGGGCAGGGTTGGAAAGCTTTCTAGCAGCACTTTCCTTCAGATAGGCACACTTGCTTACAGTGCCTGTGGTGTAGAAGAGCTGGATTGTCCTGCATACCGTGGATTTGTCCACATTCAGGTTCTGAGCAATCGTACTGTAGGGGCTTCACTCTCCCATACCATCCTCCAACGTAAATCTTTGCTGTATGCACTGCTACGGCGTGGCTCACAGGACACCATCATGTGAAATTCAAAAATGCCCCTAAAAGTTGCATGCATGTGCCAACAATCTGATTGGCTGTCTATGCATGACGGTTTGAATGCCCGGGTTGCAAGAAGTCCTGAATCCACAGTATAGCGCAGAACTTTGTTAAGAGCGGGGCTGATACGTGCTGCGTACATGTGTCTGGTATTCATACATCTGTACGCATGCGTATGAGCCCTGCCCTTAACGTGATCGAAATACACAACAGCATAATGTTCGATTTCTACCCTGGAATGCCACATATATAGTAGTAATATTTGTAACAGGCAGGAATGGTACTCCAGTTAGACAAAATCCTTCAACTATTAGTGTGTTTACACAGTACAGTAATATATACAAGCCAGTTTAACCCACCTGAGTGATCTCTGGCCTCCTTCACTTGTCTAGACGCAGGGAACAAGAAGTCATTCACCAATTTCTGGAGGAGGTGAGAAATACTCCCACATAAAGATACAAGACAGCAGTCTAAATATCCTGGTTACCCCAGCATAGCTAATGAGGCCCGACGTTGGCCCAAAGGTGTCCTGCACAGTGGGTGGCTCTACACAGCATCTAAGCATACACCTTTTTAGCTGGAGATGTGGTGCACTGACAATCAACAAACTCCTATATTCAGCCCTCTCACACACACATGGTCAACAAACTCCTATCCTCCTATATTCAGCCCTCTCACACACACATAGCCAACAAACTCCTATCCTCCTATATTCAGCCCTCAACACACACACATAGCCAACAAACTCCTATCCTCCTATATTCAGCCCTCAACACACACACACATGGCCAACAAACTCCTATCCTCCTATATTCAGCCCTCAACACACACACACACACACACATGGCCAACAAACTCCAACCCATACTCAACCCCTATTACACATACGTACAGGGACTAGTTTTATCTGGGCATGACACTACATAGACACACACCTTGATAAGCAGGTCTCCATCTGGATGACTGCCAATGTGGTACCTCTCCTCTATACTGCGGAAGGCCAGTAGCTCCACAATGAGGCTGAGATGACCATCCAGCAGAGGGCCCTCCACTGGACAATGGTGGGAGGACAGAGCATCCTCCTGTGTGTGTGTGTGTGTGTGTGTGTGTGTGTGTGTGTGTGTGTGTGTGTGTGTGTGTGTGAGTGTGTGTGTGTGAGTGTGTGCGTGTGCGTGTGTGTGTGAGTGAATGTGTGTGTGTGCGTGTGTGTGTGTATGCATGTGCGTGCATGTGTGGTAAGCGGGTGAGAGATAAGTCACAGTGGGCCCTTGCTTATCCGACTGCGACGGAACCAGACCATTGGCCAATATCCATATATGTGAGCCGTCAATTATAGTTCGGCTGTGCTAGCTGTCATTGATGCACCTTGGTGCCTATATATAGAATCATGCACCTCCCTGGTGTGCATTAATTAGAAAACCCCGACAACCCTGTTTGGATAATCCAAGCTGACGGATAATTAAGGTTCAGAGGGTCCACTGTATGTAGCATGCATGCAGTCATCTCACTCATAGGCTAACGATGTGTGGGAGGGGATAAGGTACGTACGTGCCATGCATCGATCCTAGCAAAAAAATATATCTGCAACAATAATGCGCAAGAGTATATCAGCATGGAGAGAGCTGTCATTGACACATACTCTGACTTTCCGCAGCCATTTCAGTTCCACCTCCAGTAGTTTTTGTACACCCTGAATGGTGATCCCTGTCTGGTGGGCGTGGCTCAACAGTCTGAGGGGGGAGTCACATACCCACACAGGCATGTATATAACATTGAACCATGCAGTATTAGTCACTTATTAACTGACCCAGCCTTGTACCCAGACTCTTGGTGGGTGCACCGAGAGCCTGGGTATGATGCTATGACTAACCTTGACAATAACTTAAAGTACTCCCCTGATGATGGTGCATGTTCCTTTGCTACCGTCTGCAAAAGAGAGATAAAAAAGCAAGGATAAAGGAAACCATTGTTGTTTCAAGGAGCTAGCTGACACTCTCATCATTAATGGCTGCTCACGTCTAGTGCTGAGAACAAGAGAGAAATGAAGGAGATATTGACAGCTGAGTTTGTGTTGCACTTGGTCACAATGTAGAATAGTTGATCTGAGGCAGACGATTGAATCAATCTGGGGAGGACAGGAGAAGGGAAAAGGAGAAGTGGGAGGGTAAGAAGGAAAGAAGAGAGGGGAGGAATGAAGGGAAGCAGAAGAGCAAAGAGAAAAAGGAGGATGTAAGGTGGGATGGGAGAGGGACGGATGAAGGAAGAAGAGGGAAGGAGGAAGAGAGGGAGGGAGGGAGGGAGGGAGGGAGGGAGGGAGGGAGGGAGGGAGGGAGGGAGGGAGGGAGGGAGGGAGGGAGGGAGGGAGGGAGGGAGGGAGGGAGGGAGGGAAGGAGGGAGGGAGAGGAGGTTACTATAAACTCGGAAGCGTCAAACTTTTAGCAAATACATGTAAGCATTGTGGCTTCAGGTATGGGCACTGCCAATGATCATGTCTGACCTGTTTCTTGTGAGGATCAGTACATCAGTGACAAAGGATCCCCATTCCTGAGAATTCTGCAAGGCCTCCAGTAGAGATGGGGAGATGGCCAGGGAGAGGCACAACACCTAACCACAGCAGACACAACAACAAAGGGAGAACAAGCAACGTCACTATTTGGTTAATGCAAAATGATTGTGTTTTTACTGTTTACAATAATACACGAAAGCAGAAGAGCAGCAACAAATGAGGAAGGCCTGATCTCATTCATCATTTGAGTGGAGACAAGGTGGATGTAGGGGGGGTATATGCACGCACTAAGCTTGAAAGTGAGTTTCTTACTGGTCAAGACGAGTACTCTTGAACCCACTAACATCTGGAGTCCATGCAAAGTGATTTCAAGAGCACTCAAATAAATGATTTGGCTTGTTATTATTGCAGCTGGGCCCCTCTCCCCTACTGCACCTCGCATCCACCTGTTATCACTCACTTTGATTCCGTGTATTATTGTGAATGCAAACAGAAGACAAAAACAGGGGAGGCCCAGGAACGATGCTATTATATAATTACGGAGCAGCACTGAGCTGCTTAGATTTCGAGTTAGGTTTCTCAGTAATTGGCCGCAAGCACCACAAGCTGAGAACTACGTACCTAAATTTCACAGCAAAGCCATAAGCTCACAAGACATTGAATGTCTCTACAGCATGTATATACATGTATGATTGTACCTCCAGTGCATCCCTTGCCATGTGGATGTCATCCACATCCAGTCCCTTTGACTGTGCTCTATACTGTAAGAAGGAAGAAATTATACATGTAGGTGTCGGTGTGTGAACTGCTACATGTATTGTACAGTTAGTAACCCTCAAAGGCTCTGAACATTAGCTACAGTAACGATGTTTTGCACTCTAAATCATTAAGGGTGTCTGCGGTGTTCTAATTTATTGTCTGCACGAATTGACTAAATTCATATTAGCTGTATACTCAGACCTAGCCACTTTGGTTTCATAATTCACTAGTTACTCTGGTACCATCATAAATTTCATTCTATGATCACTCCAAGAACAAGGAACGAGCTGAACAAGGAACGAGCTAAACAAGCACAGTTACGCAGTCAAGAACACACTCTAACTATTCAAATACTAACTATAGCAATATTTTACAATCCACACGTAATTCATTGCGGTTTGGTATAATGCAAATCTATATACCATCCACTTTAATTCAACCATACACATGCAACCATACACATGCAACTATACACATGCAACTATATATTGCGGCACTTCATTCTTATAGATCTTTAGTGTGGCGACAGATGTCATATCCTATGATGACTTTGAGAACAAGGAAAGTTCAGCCCACCCTGTATAACTATACAAGAAGCTCCTTCCTCCAAGTTTCCACTGCTCACCCCTCCTTTCCAGTTACCCAGTTCGTTAGTTACTCAGTCAACAATGGCTATACCTTGACAAACATTTGGTGTATGTTGGTGGGGTCCTGGGAGAGAGAGAAGTCTCCACAGGCAGCAGACCACACGAGCAGTTGTAGTGCCTTCACCACTGAGAAATCAGGCAGCGGAGATGTCAGCTGGGGGAGAAGGGAGAGGGGAAGGAAGAGGGAAAAAAAGGGAGAGAATTCACCATCAAAAGAGATGGAGACTATATGTGGCAGTCCCGTGTAGAAATCGAAGGTTATTCCGTCGCATATTTCAATCGCATTGCTGTGCTTGAAGCACCGTATCGCTGAGGGCGGGGCTCGTACATGCTTCGTAGATGCATGAATATCTACGAAGCACATATGAGCCCCGCCCTTAACGGAAGTTCAGCGATATGGCGCTTCGAAGGCAGCGATGCGATCGAAATACGCAACGGAATAACCTTCGATTTCTACACGGGACTGCCACATATACCATCAATGTACACTAGCTGTGTACATGCTTCCACTTACAGCAGTATATCAACACATATAGCATGTTTATGACTCCCGGCCCACACAGATAATGTTTTTGTGTGCTCACAGAAACGGTTTGGGGGGCCCATCTCAATTTTCTTTGATATGTATGCATACACTGTATCTCTATCAGTATGCAGTTGCATAGCCCTTGTATAGCTTTGGCCACTACATGCAGCTTGGCAGGCTGCAGACACTATGTTGTCAGGTCCTATCATAGCCCTTCTACATACATACATACATACATAGATACCTTCATATAGAACTGTCTTGCGAGCATTGTAGCCTTGGTGCTCATCCTCTGATCAGCGACAGGGGTGATACATTCCAGTGTGGCCTTTAGCTGGGTGGCTGCTCGATGACGCTCCTCTGTTACAGTTGCTACGTCCTTCTTCATATCATGGAGCACTTGAACAATACAGGCATACGCCGACGCCATCAGTAGTAGCTTCAGTGACTTCAGCACGCACAGTATCGCACAGCTGAGTGAGGAGGGTGAGAGAGAGGTACGTGTAGGAGGGACAGGTAAAGTGGAGCAAAGGAAAGAAGGAATCCAGAAGAGCCAGGTAAAGGAAAAGTGGAGGTATATTCTCAAACTACACCAGTACACTCCATTAGCTACGCAAAGCTTGCTCCAGGGTGTGCGCTCATTGGAGCAAACTTTGACCCTATACAGGAAATTGGGCTAAAAGTAGGTGGTGGGCACTCTTTCGAGGGTGGGCGCTCTTTCGCGAGACCACGGTATGTGTACATGTATTTGTTGTTCCATATCAAACAATTGCAACACATCAATAAAATTAAGTGGAACAAGAAAACGAGCAATTAATAGCCCCAAAGAGTAAAACGATTAGCAAAGAGTTTTCATTTGATATCAAGATTGACAGTTGAGTTCTTCAATGAACACACACTGAGGGGTGTGGCCTACCGTCGGAGACTGTTGTCTGCTTTTGAGAGGAAGTTCTTGTCAGTAAGAATTCCCAGTAGCAGTTTCAGACCTCCACACAGAACAAAGTGTGCCTGCATACAGAGAATGTCAGAGAGTGAGTGATACAAAATAATGATGTTAAAAACACAACTAGACATGTGTGTTATTCTCAAAAGCAGAGTTGAACTAAATTTGTGGTTCAGAATAAGAGGCTCTCATCTTCCTCGTTCCATGGCCTCCCATTACATGTACTAGGTCTCCACTATGCACTAGACTATGCGTAACTTGTACAGCCATGTACTGATCCTGAATGCCCAGGTTACTACAAGAGTGGTTATATGATAGCTACACAAGGTCAATAAAATGAGCTATTTACCGTATAGCGGGAAATTTTCGCTGGTGCAAAATTTCACGGAAATGTGTCCAGACTCTTCAGGAGAAATTTTCGCGGTTATTATTTTCACGGAACAAACGCGTGACGCTCTGACCACACTCCTACCAGTTGATGGCCACGCCCCACATGCAAACCAAAAAAACGATACTGAATGACGAAGCGGAGAAGCAAGCTTGTGCAACAACGGCCTAGTCTTCCTTATCAGGACTGCTGCCGTGGGCGAGAAACTGGCTTGTTGAACAGAAGGATTCAACACTGCTGATCTCGACTTCGACAACTTTGGAGTGTTGGGTTCGTTGACATTTTGTATAGTAGCAGGCTGATTATTCTCTACAATGACTATTTAGAGGCAGACAGACTGTAGAGAACCATCTCGTTCACACGAGTACTAGTTCGTATTGACATACACACATATGATGTCATCAATTTCCATCTTGGTTAATTTTTTCACGGTTTTTGTTTTTGTGGAAGCAGGTCTGTCCGCGAAAATGGTGAAAATTTGCACCCAGTGAAAATTTCCAGCTATACGGTATCTACATGTACATGTACATATATATAAGCATTAATAAAGGGGTTCCATAGTCATGTATGCGGCGACCACTACTGGGGTATGTGCATGTACATACTTGAAATTCACTGCTCTCAGTGTCCCTGAAGTCCACAGCGGGCATTAACATGGACTGGACGACCTGCGGGCACGAAACAGATAATTACACTACCAACCTAAGTTGGACGCAATGATAACTGCTATACAGACAATGCTCTTCCCGGGCAGGTTATGACTGATGCTATACAGTAGTCAAAGGCAACATATGTGGACAATGTATGAAATCTGTTCTAGCAGCCAACCTTCCTCTCCCCCCACCCTCCAATACCTCAAGGTGATACAAAGTTGTGGACACGCTGCTTGTGACAATGTGTCTCCTGAGCTTATCATAGGCTGCCCCAGACTCGATCAGCTCTGAGCTCTCCCTGCAGTGGTCCAGTGTGCTGCTGAGGAGCTGGATCCCAGTGGGAAGCAGCTTCAGAAGGTTTCTGACAGTGTCTCTGAGTGGGTTGAATCTGTGCTCCATGGCAAAGTCACACAGTGTCAGAAGGAAGCGAATGTACTTGTCTTCAGAGGCTATCAACTGCAAGAAAGAG
Source organism: Agelas oroides (assembly GCA_949130485.1). Classification (NCBI taxonomy): domain Eukaryota; kingdom Metazoa; phylum Porifera; class Demospongiae; order Agelasida; family Agelasidae; genus Agelas; species Agelas oroides. Next base: position 6,144,905 of record OX422189.1, read on the forward strand.
AGAGAAATAGAGTATCGGTATACATGCACATGTATGTTTCACAGAGTTGCTACAACAGAAATTTACTGTATATAAACAAAATCAAAATTATGTACATGTAAGCCACAAAATACACCTTACATGGCACAGTAATACATTTTCTGTCATTTGATGACCAAATCCACTTAATTTACGCATATATGTTTGTATATACATATATTATTATAGTAGTACTACATTTGTACATGTTCAACACACCACAGAGGGCAGCATTTTCTCCATCTCAATGTTGGGTCCCTCAAGGTGCCCGGAAGGTGAGCCATCGCTAGAGTCTGTGCTATTGTCGGAGGAGTTCATACTGGCCTCACTCACATTGGAGAAGAGGAGCTTTGCTGTTAGTACCTGATTGTTCATGCATACATGTGTGTACATGTTTTCACGTACATAGTAATAAAATAGCTAGTAACTATAAAATATCTGAGAAGAATTCACTGATTTTCGGATATATTTCACCAAGAGTGCATAAGAAGGGGTGGCTAGAGGAAGAGGGTGTAATACCTAGCCTCGTTCCCAGGCCTACCCCGTTTTTTGTTCTTCGGTTTGCGTTCAATATGATACATGGAGGCGGAAGACGCGAAAAACGGGGAAGGCCTGGGAACACTTGTCACGTGAATGACGTCTGGTGGACGCGAGGTGGACGTAGGGGGGGCGGTGCCCAACTACAAATTCGTGTGCAATAAACCATAGAGCGAGTTTCTTACCGGTGAAGTCAAGTACTGTCGATCTCGTGAACGTCAGGGGTCCGGGCTATCGTTGGAGCGCTCGATGATGAAGTCTAGTACGTTATTTGTAGTTGGGCACCGCCTCCCCTACGTCCACCTCGCGTCCACCAGACATCATTCACGTGACAAGTGTTCCCAGGCCTTCCCCGTTTTTCGCGCTCTTCCGCCTCCGTGTATTATATTGAACGCAAACCGAAGAACAAAAAAACGGGGTAGGCCTGGGAACGAGGCTATGTAATACCAATAGAGGCCTGTAGTCCAGGCAAAACTTTTGAATGGTATTACAAATACAGCACAATAACACCATGGTCTGCTCGAACAAACTTGAAGACATGAAAATAGTTCCCCACTTCACGTTAGTCTCGCGGGCCAGGACTGACATAACTTCAATGTTGGCCAAATGGGCCTGAAGCGCTGATCGGGCAGACTCAAGAGTCCGGACACTAGGCTGACATGAACTTCAAAGCGCTGCTTAGCAAAGCCTGGGAAGCATGTGTAAGATGTGCTACTACTTTTAGTACTGGCAGTAAATTCCACCAGGTTTTGAATTTACACTACACGTTCTTCCTCTAGCCCCTCATTCTTATGCACTCTTGGTGAATGGTCTATGTATTTTTGAAATGTGACTGACCCCTACATGCATGTAAGTACACATGTACAATGCTTCAGAATGTTGTATACTTACTACAACACTATTGTGATTCCTCCACTCACCATTCTATCTCTGAGAGGTATATTTGAGACAAGTCTTTTGTCGTCATTGGGTCTCAGAATTTCATTGCCAACTGAGAGTTCTATGCGGTTGGAGTAGGAGAGCTTCTTTCTGGAAGGGAGAGAGAAAGGGAGAGAGACAGAAAGGGGTGAAAAAAGGCAAGGAAGAGGAGGAAGGAAAGTAGAAAGGAGGTAGAAAGAGGGAAATGGGGGGAATGGGGGGAAGGGGTGGGAGGGAGGGGGGAAAAGAGGAAGGATGGAGAGGAGGGAGGAGAGGAGGGAGGAGAGGAGGGAGGAGAGGAGGGAGGAGAGGAGGGAGGGGGGAGGGAAACAGGTGGGGAGAAGGGAGGTAAAACGAGGAAGGAGAAGGAGGGACAGGAAAGATGAAGAAGGGAGAGAGACATGCACAAACAGTAGACAGGGTCAAGTAGAATCAGGAGAGGGGAGTTGTTATGAACCTCTGCATGATGTGTCTCCTGACGGCAGCCACACACTCATTGGTGTGGGTCCAAAGTTCAAAGTCCTCAGGGCTCTGTGCATGATATGAGATGTAGCGTATAACTAGCACAAAAGGACGACCCCAGCTCGCTCTGTGGAGGGGGGAAAGGGGAGAAATGGGGAAGAAGCAAAATGTAACTTACATTAACATCCAATATGAGTGGAATATAAAGATATGCACACAACTAGCTAACACAGTATATACAGGTTCAGAATCGTGCAACACCACACAGTTCCTCTCCTGGCACCAACCAACCTTCCATGAGGGGGAATTCCCCTCTCCTCACTGTATTCTTCATCACACTCCATGACATACTCCTTCAGTAGTGTAAGACAGCGTACCAGCTTGTTCACCTGTGTGAGTGTGTGTGTGTGTGTGTGTGTATGTGTGTGTGTGTGTACGTGCGTGCGTGCATGCGTGCGTGCGTGCGTGCGTACGTGCGTGCGTGCATGCGTGCGTGTGTGGACAAGTGTGTGTCTATACATTTGGTACTACCATGTACTACTGTTAACTTATTTCCTAATGAAGGAAACAAGTTCTATCCCTATCCAGAGATGCTCATAAATGTTAAAACACCAGTCTTATTCACTCTACACGCTCTCTTGTGATCACAAAACAGTTACTAGCTATGTAATGTATACAGCACTGGCCCATAGTGTCATATATACATAACGAGTGCTTGTTACCAATGGTCAAGAGACCATTACGGTTGCGTGCATGCTTACCTCACACCTGTACCCATGCTGGATCTCAGGTGGCTCTTGTTCAATCTCCCCAGGCTTGTACTGCTGCAGTCCTTCATAGATCACCTGGAGCCGATGCATGCACACCTGGATGAACTCGAGGTGTACCTAGGAGAGGGAGAGAGGAGCAAGAGGGGTAAAGAGACAGGAAGAACAGAAGGAGGAGGAGGAGGAGGAGGAGGAGGAGGGAGGAGGAGGGAGGAGGAGGAGGGAGAGACAGGAAGAACAGAAGAAGGAGGAGGAGGAGGAGGAGGAGGAGGAGGAGGAGGAGGAGGAGGAGGAGGAGGAGGAGGAGGAGGAGGAGGAGGAGGGAGGAGGACGGCAAGGAGAAGGGTGAAGAAAGGGGAGGAGGAGGAAATTGCATTGTTATACTTGGAGGGTGCCACCAAGCCTCAAAGGGTAGGTTTCTTACATGCATACACGCATGTGCACACCTGGTCTTGCTGTAGCTTAGCACTGAGGTTGGTATAGACGTCTTTGAGCAGTTCAATGGGCTTGTAGACAATGTTGTCTGGTGCAACCAGCACAGCCTTCCAGAGGTACTCAAGCCCCACCAGGTCAATGTTCTCAGTGATGAAGCCTCTTCTCCACGCCACCAGCCTCCGCTCATTGATGTTCACCATCTGAAAGAACCGACCAAAACATCTGTGTGTATGTGTGTGTGTGTGTGTGTGTGGGTGTGTGTGTGTGTGTGCGTGTGTGTGCATGTGCGTGTGTACATGTGTGTACATGCGCGTATGTGTGTGTGCGTGCATGCGTGTGTGTGTGCGTGTGTGTGCATGTGCGTGTGTACATGTGTGTACATGCGCGTATGTGTGTGTGCGTGCATGCGTGTGTGTGTGTGTGTGTGTGTGTGTGTGTGTGTGTGTGTGTGTGTGTGTGTGCATTTGGTGGGAGGTGTGGGGGAATGCATATATATATGTGTAAGCAAGGTGGCAATGTCAATAGGTAGACTGGGATCGATGTACACATATGTACTATGTATATTACCATTTTACAGCTCTCCACTCCTTCCTTGTTCTGCAGTTACGTAATACTGTTGCTTTATAACCCCTCCCTCCTCACTCACATACTTACAACCCTTTCTCACTCACTCACACACGCACGCACACACACACACACACATGCACACACACACACACACACACACACACACACACACACACACACACACACACACACACACACTCACACTCACACACACACACACACACACACACACACACACACACACACACACACACACACACACAAACACACACACACACACACACACACTCCACAGAGCACACAACAACCCCTTCTCGTACCTGAATCCATTCTCGGTGAGGTGCTGGGGAGGCAGTCTGTGCACGTTCTCTGTGAATATCCTCTTGGCTGTCTCTGGCTCAATGTCTGGCTCATCAGAAACAAGCTGCATTAGAAGATAAGGTAAGGTTGGGAGGTAATAAGCACACTCATGTCCAGGAATGCTAAGAATGGTCCATGTACTCCTAACTAATCCTGAGTAGCATCTCTTGTCTGAGTATCCTAGATCATGGTGAACTGTGACACGCCACTATCCTGGGATTCCCTAGTACAATGTACCTCCAGTATCATTCTAGGATGGTAAATGGTAACACACAAAGTATCCTGGCATTCCTTAGTATCTCTATCATCCCAGGATCATCCAGGGATGGCAGCGACCAACTCTACCATCCCAGGATCATCCAGGGATGGCAGTGACCAACTCTCTCCACCTCCCGTCTAAGTATCTTCACCTCCCAATCTCCACCAACTCAGGATAATCCTGAGAGGGTTAATTGCGACCAGCTAAAGTTCACATAGTAGGACAACCACACAGCAGGACAATCACATAGCAGGACAATCACATAGCAGGACAACCACACAGCAGGACAATCACATAGCAGGACAATCACATAGCAGGACAACCATACAGCAGGACAGCCATACAGCAGGACGTCTAGGCCTACCTTGGCAAACCATCTGAAGCAGGCTTCTCTGTCAGAGGGAAAGGCTGGGTTCTCAGCAAGGCTTGCCCACACCTGCACACACACAGCAAAGATGCAACAACTTTTTATACTTCTCATGTGGAACCAAAACCTTATTCCATGCAAGAACAAGGTACACTAAATGAGCACAAGGAGCACTGACCATCAGAGCTTGTTGGTGACCCAACCACAGTTGTCCGTCTTTCAAAGCAAACCTGGAGAGAGGAAGGAAATGGAAGCATTCATCAGAGCTCATGAGCTACCCAAACAATATGATCACGTATTGCTACAGACCTGATGAAGTCTAGTCGGCACTGCAGCTGGTGAAAGTGGTTGAATCTGCCATCCAGACAGAGCGTCTCTGGGTCTAACCCAGGGTTTTCTGAGACATGAGAGAATCAAATGTTTGAGAGCCAACAAAGTCACAATGCAATTTCCTAGCTCTCCGTATTAATACATAGCTGATGAGATCTGGTAATGACTGAATCCAGCAGCGAGTATAACGCCCACATTGGTCTGCTATTTAACAGAGAGGTGTGGTGTTCATGTAGCCTCATTCCCAGGCCTCCCCTGTTTTTTGTTCTTTGGTTTGTGTTCTATGGAGCGTTATTAGTGCCAAAATAGGCGCTCTCTTATTCGAGTGATCACAATTGGAAGTACTACGGTTTATCTCGCGAGGGCGTTGTAAGAAAACGGTTTTTACGCGTAGAACGGTTCCACAGAGGGCGCTTTTTATTCGGAAAGCGGTTCGAAAGTGGACTGTATCCACAGCGGAGAGGCAGCTTAGTTATCCAGATGAGAAGACAGTCAATTTATTGTGAAATTATTTACCCGCCACCTTAACAGTTGATGAGATCTGGTAATGACTGAATCCAGCAGCGAGTATAACGCCCACATTGGTCTGCTATTTAGTGGTGTTCATGTAGCCTCGTTCCCAGGCCTCCCCTGTTTTTTGTTCTTTGGTTTGTGCTCAATATAATACACGGAAGCGAAAGAACGTCAAAAAACGATGAAGGCCTAGGCTCATTCATCACGTGAATGATGTCAGGTGGATGCAAGGTGGACATAGGGAGGAGGGGCCCAACCACAAAAAGAACACACTGGATCATTCGTTCGAGCGCTCTGCCGCAGTTCTGGACTTCAGATGTTAGCGTGGTCAAAACTATTCATCTTCTCGAGTAAGAAACTCGCTTTCGAGTTTAGTCTAAATATCGGCCCCTCCCTCCCCCCTACATCCACCTCGCATCCACTCACGTGATGAACTCGCTTTTGAGTTTAGTTTGTACATATTTAAATATCGGCCCCTCCCCACCTTGCGCCCACTCACGTGATGAATGAGCCCAGGCCTTCCCCGTTTTTCACTGTTCTTCCATTTCTGTCTGTGTATTATATACTGAACGCAAACCGAAGAACAAAAAAACGGGGGAGGCCTGGGAATGAGGGCTAGTGTTCATGCACCACTGTTTATGGTATGCATCATCAATAGTGCATACAGTACCACTGTACACTGTGTACACAATTCAACTGTAGTTGATAAGTACACCAACGGCCTTGTGTTCTGAAATTTGAATTAGTTCAGTGCCATCAAAATTCATATATAAACTAAAAAACCGAAGCGCTTATGTATCCACTCACTGTCATTGAGCAATCTGACTCTTCTCATGTAGTGCTCCAGGTTCTGACAGATGTGGGAGAGGAGGTGGTAATTGGTGTCCAAATGACCGATGATCTCATTGCGATAGTAGAACTGGTTGGAGCGGTGGTGGTGGACATAGTTCATTGGAGACTAGAGAGAGGGAGGGAGGAAGGTGTGGGGGGAGAGGGAGGGAGGTGTGGGGGGGAGAGGGAGGGAGGTGTGGGGGGGAGAGGGAGGGAGGTGTGGGGGGAGAGGGAGGAAGGTGTGGGATAGAGAGGGAGGAAGGTGTGGGGGGGAGAGGGAGGGAGGTGTGGGGGAGAGGGGGGGGGGGAAGGGGAGAAAGGGAGGGAGGGTAAAGAGGGAGGGAGAGAGAAGGAAAAGAGGGGGGTGGGTGTACAGAGGAAGGAGAGATGAGGAAGAGACAAACGAAATGAATACAGTGCTACACAGCAAGAGAGTAGATTTTGAGTATGGTGTACTTTCTGCAGCATATACAGGCTAAACTTGCTTGTTCAGAACTCTAATTTGATATTCAGTTATGTCAAGGGGGGGACTATATATACCTGAAATTATGGGCTGTAATGATCTTTGATGTGGTCTTGGCATGCATAAATGCACAAAAATTGTCGATTTTTATGTTAGGCACAGCTTCTGGACTTTGCATTCTAGTTAAGAATCATTATTTATGTTTCAGGAATGTACCAACGGACTCTACCTCTGTGTCAAGTTTGAAGCCTTAACTACTTACAGGGATGGAGATATTAACCAAAATAGGGTGAAAATTAGCATATTTACGTTAGGCAAAGAATCTTGCATGAAATTCCGAGTTAAGACAGCAAATTTCACCCTACGCTTCTCTACCAGTTAACAAATCATATTCAAGAACGACACTGCGAAATCTTGCAGTGTTCACTCAATCCGGAAGCAAACACATCCGCCGGTCAGCTTATCGAGTTAATGAGTGGAAATAATGATGTACCTAAGCGCACGTGCTAACCATTTGCGTATCGCCCGGACACACCCGTCAACCGGCTGGCCGGCCGTACCGTGTGAAGGCGAGAAGCATGGATCTACTAGTGAGTTTCCACTCTCAGTACAATGGCTGCAGATACCTTGGAGATTGACTCTTCCTTGCAAAGTCTTTGGTTGCAACGTTCAGGCTGGTTGGTCACATCAGCAAGTAGAGCAGCAATGCCACGCTTCCTCGACCTCTTCGGGGGTTGGTTCTGAAAAGAACCGGCCTCTTGGCCCTGAGAAGAAACGGATGGTTGGTTCTGAGAAGAACCGGTCGAACTCGAAGACGAGAAACACTCCATGATACCTTTGCGCTACCGAACAGCTAATAATAATTTTAGCGCGCGCATTGAAGTGAATATTGAATTTCATCAACCAATGCGCGGCGCAGCGCGTGTGCAAGCACACGTGCATACGTAAACGTCACGGATGATTGTCAATGTCATCAATACGTCAAAAACAGCGATCTCTATAGCTCATAAAATACATAAATACAGGCCTTATAACTCATGGTTCTATGTTAGATAGATGGAATGAACTTTGCATGCAAGTTTACAAAAAAATCTACTCTCTCGCTGTGTAGCACTGTACTTCAATGCTGATACACATGTCCATGCATCATGTGTTAAATTCAACCAAAATGTGCGTATAGAATGAAATAAAAAATGACCATCAACTTTACACACACCTCAAGGTAGAGCAGGCATATCTCCTTCATCTGCTTGAGGGCAGGAATGATCCACTTGTCATTGGACAGCTCCTCCACACACCGTTGAAGCCATTGTAACTTTTGAGATTCCCGCTCCTGAGGAAGTAAGGGAGAGATGAGAGGGAGGAGGGGGAGGGGAGGGAGGAGAGGGTGGAGAGAGGGTGGAGAGGGAGGAGAGGGAGGAGAGGGAGGAGAGGGAGGAGAGGGAGGAGAGGGAGGAGAGGGAGGAGAGGGAGGAGAGGGAGGAGAGGGAGGAGAGGGAGGAGAGGGAGGAGAGGGAGGAGAGGGAGGAGAGGGAGGAGAGGGAGGAGAGGGAGGAGAGGGAGGAGAGGGAGGAGAGGGAGGAGAGGGAGGAGAGGGAGGAGAGGGAGGAGAGGGAGGAGAGGGAGGAGAGGGAGGAGAGGGAGGAGAGGGAGGAGAGGGAGGAGAGGGAGGAGAGAGAGAGGAGAGGGAGGACAGAGAGGGAGGACAGAGAGGGAGGACAGAGAGGGAGGAGAATAGAGAGGACAGAGAGGGAGGAGAGGGAAGGGAGGAACGAAAGTGAGGGTAAAGGCAGATGGTGAGAAGAGACAGAATGGGTGGAAAGAACTAAGTGTACGTGGTGGGGACAAACTGAATTCGGGAGGTGGAAGAGGAGGGTGGAGAGGAAGGACTAATGATGGGTGTGCACACACACACCAGCCAGCAGGGAGCTAACAGGGTTTCATGTAGACATGTATACCTGAGAGCAGGAGTAGTCAAGGATTTTGATGTGGGCATTGAGGGCGTGGTCCATGGTGTCCGTGGGACAGTCATCCCGATGGGCCAGGTTCCACAGCAGTTCCAGAACCTGAGAGAGAACAACAACGTTCACGAAGCTATGAGGAGGAGAGTTACATGCATGTGATAGTCTCCATCTCCTGGTCACCCCAGCACAGCTGATGAGACCTGGTATTGGCCAAAATGCATCCTGCACAATGGGTGACTTTACTTTATACGAGCAGTACACTTGATATTAAAACTTTCATAACTACGCTGTTGGTAAGTAGGAATTCCAAGGTAGTATATCGATATATATATACGCATTTGTTTTACTGTCTGCGTTGCATCAACTTACAAACACCAGCATTTGCTGACCTTAACAGCCATGACACCCTCCTTGTCATCCTCAGCAAGGTGTCTGATGAACTCAAGCAGCTCATCACGCTGCTTCTTAGTGGCACCAACCCAACTCCGCTAGAGGGAAGGAAGACAAACAAATATCAGTAAAACGTTTCCACACCGTAGTCACACTACGAGCATAGTATCAGAATGAATAGTAAATGGTATCATGGCGTACGGTAGTACGCCATATGTAGGGATGACCCCGAAAAAAAATGGCCGCCACATTAAAAGTGCACAAATAACACGCTCGAAATGTCTTCGTTAGATTAGTCAAAGGCCTGTATGAGCCATATCAGGCATTATCGAGTGTTTTCATGAGCAAAGAGACTGTTAAGTTTGCTAGAAAGTATCGCTAAGCACCAGACCGGCAAGTCGCCAAAACGGACAAATCGTCTATCTTCTGACTTTCTTTCTTCTTCTTCTTCTTCTTCTTCTTCTGCCTCTCACCGCGATAGCACGATAACGGCTGGAGCTTTTACAACGATTCAAACGCAAAACAACAGGATAAATCACTAGGTATTGCACCTGCCACTTATCGGTCTAAAAGAAAGAACTCAAACTTGTCGGCGATTCTCAGGTAATCTCACACTTACGCTAGCTGCTACACGCCATTTTGCTCGAATTAAATATTACTCATAATTACGTCACCAGGGTTCAACTGAGCACGTGGTTTAGTACTTCGTAGAGAAGGTGAGAATTGAGCGTTGCAGTTTGCAAATCTGATTTCGTGGATTAGTTGACGTAGTTGTGCTGCACTTTACATCGAACGCAATATGCGTAATGTCCGCAAGAAACGAGCGAAGTACAAGCAGAACTACCTGCGAAACAAAGGGGAAAAAAGGCAAGCGTCCCGTAATAATTACTGGAAGGACCCGGAGAAACACAGGGCATCTTCCCGGGCGTCCTCCCATGCCTGTTATTGGAAAGACCCTGAGACGAAAAGGGCGTCCTCCCATGCCTGTTATTGGAAGGACCCTGAGACGAAAAGGGTGTCCTCCCATGCCTGTTATTGGGAGGACCCTGAGACCTCTTCCAGGGCATCCTCCCATACCCGTTATTGGGAGGACCCTGAGAAAGGAAGGGCAGCTTCCCGCGTATCCTCCCATACCCGCTATTGGGAGGACCCTGAGAAAGGAAGGGCAGCTTCCCGCGTATCCTCCCATAGTAGTTATTGGAGGAACCCTGACAAAAAAAGGGCAGCAGCTCGTATGACTAATTTGAAGGCTGCAAAAGCCAAGCTCAAGTGGTATAGACGGTACTATGCCAGCTAGTGTTTTAACCATGCATCAAGTACTTCATATGACTTAGAACACTAGCTACTGATATTCAATTTCAAGTTTTATTGTCAACTTTCACATTTCAAATTTGCTTGTTATAGTCATTTACATGCATATAGTACACAATCATACATTGTTTACTGCGAGTTGATGGTAGCACTTTGGCTGGTGTCTTCTTAACATCCTCCTTTTGTGTTGTGCCTGAGTCTTCATATTCCTCCAACGAAGCAAGTGGCAGCCTATTGGTAGCTTGGTATACTCAAACTCTAGTAGCACTGAGTCAACAGTGCATGGCTTCATTCCAAACTTCTGCACTAGAGGTGGCCACAGAACTGGCGGTTGTTCAGCTCCACAGACCCCTATGCGTTCGTTTCAAACCCATTTAGACTATAGCTACTCACCATCAAACAGTTCTGTAATGGGATGGGGTCTTACGACTCAATACTCTGGTGACAGTCTATGGAGAGTTTTTCGGTGAACCCATTAGTAGTCCACGTGAAATGAGCACAGGATTTATAAGCTTGCATGCAAAGCCTTATTAAACTCATCTGCTTTTCACTTGGTTTTTATGAGGCTTTGCTTGGACTGTACTTCTAAACCCCCCGAAGTTTGATGTTTGGATTGACGATTTCACTTCAAAGCGTTTGAATTTATGACAATTCTTAGCTCTTTCTACTATCATACTGTACACACCATGCATCTTCCCCTCGGCCTACCCTCCCATGTCACTTCTCTCTTACCATTCCTAAACCAAAAAAAAAACAAAGCAAACAAGTCACAAAAAAGTTTTCTCAATGAAAACAAGCACATGTAGGGATGGAACCCTCAAAAACCAACCAAACAAGATAGGAACAACACCACAATACTTTTACACCATCCCTACATCTTGTGCCATTTTGCCAACCACGTACACCACAAAACCCTTCAAATTTAATTTTTTAGGGTTTGTGCTTTTAGTTTAGTTATAGTTAGTTTTTATTTAGAAAATACTTTTGGTTTAGTTTAGTTCTAGTTTCCCAGTTTTACAAAATTTTAGTTAGTTATAGTTTCAACCACTGAAACTCTAAAACCCCTTACTAAAAGGTATTTAGTTACACTTATTGTTGAAAACAGGCTGTATTCTGTTTTAGTACAGTTACGGTTTCTTCTTGTACGTCCTTGGACGTTTTAGTTACAGCCCCCAAGTTAGCAAGAAATTTAAGTTGCACTTTTGGTTAACTAAATTTTAAAAAGGCCATACTAAAATATATTTAGTTAAAGTTACAGTTAACTAAAACAACACTGCACACCAGCTACACCCACAAACCAACAAACAACCTTTCTCCCTACAACTAGCTACCTACCCCACAAACCCTTCAAACACACCACCATGTCGTTAACTACGGACCGACCCAGTACTGCTCACACCACATGCAGCCTTCACTTACAAGACAACCCTTACCTGCCACACCCAGCAGCTACAAAAGCCCACAACATACGCAACCCACTCCAACATGCCACACAGACTCAGCACTGATCTTGCACCCCACAGCTTGTACATATTAAACTAGCTAACCATGCCTGCCACACTCAACCGTAACAAAGTTACAGCCACCCACAACACAACGCACTCTCCATACACAACAACGTGCACTACACACCCAGTACTGCTCGTTCCACAGGCTTCCATGCCCAAGACAACCCTTCTGTGCACACAAGTAACAAACACAATGCATAGTCGGCAAAATGGCACAAGATGTAGGGATGGTGTAAAAGTATTGTGGTGTTGTTCCTATCTTGTTTGGTTGGTTTTTGAGGGTTCCATCCCTACATGTGCTTGTTTTCATTGAGAAAACTTTTTTGTGACTTGTTTTTTATGTAATCATTATGCTATATATGCGCAGTGCATAGTACGCAATGCGCAGTGCATAGTATTATAGTGCATAGTACGCAATGGACAGCAGCTGGGCAGTGCTGCGAACAGCTTTACCGACCAGAGTATATAAATTTGAAGCTACAGTTCCGTGCTGTGGTAAGCATCAATTTCAAGCTAAAATTATACAATTAACTGTTTTCGAGTTATCATTGTTAAGCACTCAAAGAGGAAGTCTGGGTACTTCAATAAGCGTTTAGCATATTTGTGGTGAAGCTATAAGGCCTATGCTTAAGTATTGTATAAGTATTGTATACATGCATATTGGGCATCTGTGCCATCCCCACATAGAGAGTCTACCGACACTCCAATATATCTGAAGTACGTCATTTTGGAAGGTGTAATTTAACATGATAGCCATGGGCCGCATGGGGAATTTTGTGTAACTTGATTTCTCTTGGAGGCAGCTAGTTCCAAGGTGAGCTTGAAAGATGACACTTATGAAAGACAGCCAGGAAGGACAGCCGGAGCGTGCGCACCTATTGTACACGGGATAACAGTTCCATGGAGGAGTCCACATCCAAATAACGTAGTAGACTTCATCATCGATTGCTCCGTTGCTAGGCAAGATCCCAGATGTTCACAAGATCACGAGTACTCCACTTGACCAGTAAGAAACTCGTTCTAAGGTTTATTGCATGCTGAGAAGATCAAACTGGAACCAGACAAGATAGCCCAACAACTCGTGCCTTGCTTCTCTGGCAACTTGTCAAACTGTACTTGCAATTTTAACTGTTGAGTTTTTCTTCTGTGCTGTAACTGGAGCTTGGTATGCATGCATGTGTTGCACCATCTGTTTACTGTGTGATGTATCGCTTTGATCTGCCCACGCAAAATGCAAAAAATCAGGTCTTACAATACTACTTTCCTCTCGGAGCAACAGTAAGGGCCACACAATGAAACCACTCATACAATACATTGTGGACTGCAGTCATTCATCCCCTTCTACAAAACAGATAGTACACATTATTGTTCAAGGGACTACTATCCTCCCTGTTGACAGTTGCATCATCAGTAGTTTCACGAGGAACATGAAGAATACAAAGAAAGAGTCAAACTTTCGCTTCATGGTCGAAATGGTCATTGTCTCAGAGAAGATGTTCAATGCGCATTCTGCATGGGGTCCACCACACAAAGCTGATCACTCACATATTTTTCAGGTAGCTTGGATCAACTTATCAGTTGCGTTGACATCACATTTACTGTATGAGCACATTTCCAATAAGCCTTTGACCCTCTGCCACAGCAGGAACAAGAAATCAGGTGAATATCCGAACCTGTTGGGACTAGAGGGTGTTCGGAAAACTGAAATGTTCGGATATGTGAAGTATGACAACATTATAATGCTTGCCCAAGTTTGTGGCGCAAACTGTACGTGGAGTGAGCTGCAGCGCTAGTGCTGAGCTGCTGACGAGTGTGCGATACATCCCCTGACTCTACCGGGTCTGAAAGTGAACTTCTGGACGCTGCGTATGTAACAAGCGCTAGAATGTGCATAACTGTAAGTCGTCACTCAGTTTCCTGTGCATGCCGTAGCTGGGTCTACAGCTGCCTTACAACGGGTAGAGCAAGCGCTGAAACACTTGCCGTTGAACAGCTTCCCGCCAACAGAAGTAGCCGGATATAGTGGGTGTGGTTTTGTTGAACGCATTCGGATAAGTGACGTGTTCGGATAATTGAAGTTCGGATAAGTGACTTTGTACTATACGTAGAGTCCTGTTTGCTCCACTTCAAAGAAGGAATGGTTGTCTAAAAGTGCTGCCATATACTGTCCGTGATAAAGGCTACATCTTCCCCCAAAACAGCAATATCTAGGATACAAACTGTAGTTTTCAGCCACAAAATCCTCAAGAAAGAATCAAGACTAGTGTAAACACTGAAGTATAGAGCTGTTATTCAACCTTTGTAATCTTCAAACAAGTTGATGTAGTACATCTGGCTCCAGTCATTATTGTGCTAGGCTGGCTGAAGATAAACAAGGGCACAGTCTGGTCCAACATGTAACCAACCAACTTAGAGTGTATCATATCCTTGGGATGGTTAATTCTGGAATATATCGAGAGGCATTCGCCATATGATGGTCTTTATCTCATGCCAATCGCTTGCTTGTAACTGGAGATCAATAACGACAAAGGTTGGCCGTTACGTTTGGAAGGTTTGCGGACATAAATGTGCACATGTAGATGCACATGGACACACACAGGTGGACACTGAGCAAACTGTGTTCAGTGTGTGGGCTGACACAACCTCAAGCCGTGTATGGACGTTAGACATTAATTTTGTTTAAGGACTTTCGGGACATACGATAGGTGTTCATACACATAAGCAGTTAAATTCTCAAGAATTATGTTACCTTGCATGTGATCAGCACCATATAATAGACTGCTACATTGCTAAAGTTCAATAACTTCATCTACCATAGTCTCGCAAAAGAGCTTACAAGTCTGCCCAAGAGGAGGGGCAGGGGGGGGGGGCTCTTTCGAGTGCTCCGCTTTTAACCACAAAAGAGCACCCATGTCATGTTTACAGCGACTGATCATGAATACCCTCTAAACAAATAATTAGACAAGCAATACCATACAATCGAGCTGCCAGTGCCTTTGAAGTCAAGTCCTGATGGCACACAACACTCTGAATGGCACCATGTCAACGTGAGTGTGCGGTGCGCTCCGCATTAGCTATATGTCCATCTACACAATGCAACCTTGTAATAACCTTCTGGGTGAAGTCAGAGATATAATAGTACATGTGACAGTCTCGTGTAGAAATCGAAGGTTATTCCGTTGCGTATTTCGATCGCATCACTGCGTTCAAAGCGCCGTATCGCTGAACTTCCGTTCAGGGCGGGGCTCATACGCGCTTCGTAGATGCGTAAATAGCTAACGAGTCTACGAAGGGCGTATGAGCCCCGCCCTTAACAGAAGTTCAGCGATACGGCGCTTTGAACGCAGCGATGCGATCGAAATACGCAACGGAATAACCTTCGATTTCTACACGGGACTGCCACACATGTATATAATACTATCTCTGGTGAAGTATAACACAAAGTGTCTTAATTCAGATATGCACATGTGCGCTCAGTCACACAAAGCTCATTCCAGGGTGGGCGCTCATGATCATTTGAGTAAACTTTCACACTATACAGAAAATCGGGCCAAAAGTAAGGGTGGGCGTTCTTTTGCGAGACTATGGTACATGTACTTAAACATGGCCCATGTCTACCCAAACGTCCCCACCCACCTCACTCTCTCACACTATTCACAAATTAGGTTACCTTGCACGTGATCATCACCATATCCACAGACTGCTCTACTGCTACAGTTCAATAACTTCATCTACCAAAATGTGCCCCACCCACCTCACTCCCTCTCACCTGGAAGCATCCAAAGAGATGATCTAGCTGCTCAGCAGAGAAGTCCCAGGCCAGCTTCACCAGCATGTCATGAATATTCTTCACAATGATCTCATGCTTCCCATCCTGGGCTGCCCAGATACGATCTAGGTCCTTCAGACTCAACACCTGGGGTCAAAGGTTAGGGGTCAAAGGTTAGGGGTCATACTGATAACAGATCTTCAACACCTAGGGTCAAAGGTTAGGGGTCATACTGATAACAGATCTTTTTTACATGATTATAGTTTAATGAAAGAGCATCCATGGGTATTGCACCTTCCAGAGGGGTAGGCGAATGCTTCCGTATTCATCCTAGAGCAAGTCCCCTCATTTTCAGCAGCAAGCACTCATGCAAGAAGGTGTGTCCACATTTGCCTTTCACAGCTTAACCCACTAAAGTAATTTCCCTAATGGTCTTGTGCAGACTAGTCCAACCTTCTTTCACCTGTATTTCCACTTCTGCCAGGAGTTAGCCCGAGAAACTTAATCCACAGCTTCCTTCGGAAGTTCTTTGCAGGTTCATGACCCTGACCACACCCACTCATTACCGAGCGTTCAACAGTCAGGGCCCTCCAACCAGAGAGTGCTCCTCCAGACTGAAAGCTGCCTAAAAAGCCAGAAATGGAGTCCATACAAGGTGAAAGCACCGTTTTCTACACTCGTTTGTACAAGAAAGCAGAAGAACGGGCCATCCAGTGCTGACCAGGCCCTTTCTATAGCCAGCTGCAACAGCCGCCATGCACTGTCAGCCAGAGCGGTGCACCCACCCACCTCCCCCTGTCCCACCCTTTCTGCTAGCGCAGAACCTATCTTCAAAACGGATTGTGCCAACTGATAACATGCGGCCGAATTTCGATGACGACTATAGTCGTCATTCGTTGTTAAAGGGTTAAGCAACATGCATATGGTAGGTGGGCAAATACTACCTGCCTAATTGTTCAGTTTACATATTCCCCACCATCACTACATACAGTTTGGTAACTGTTCCTTGTAGGATGGATACTGCAGCAGTGACACGCTCCTCAGACACGAACTATACATGCATGATCTGAGTCACATAAATTTTCATCAGTGAATTTTTTTTGTAGAACCTACTCGGCCATGAAAAATGCACTCTAGCTAGCTCATGAAAAACACCCACTACAGAGATCCTAAACAAAAAAGCTGAGCCAATGCAGGGTGCTCTGCATACAAACACAAGCATGAGCATAAATCATCTCGAGTTTGCAACTGGATCAAAAGTGTTCAAGAGGATACCCCCTCCCCCCCCCTCCCCCCCGCCGACATTTATGGCTTGTATACAGTATGCTAACACATATAGCACACAATACAGGAGTTCATCACCTTCTCCTTAATGCAGAATCGCACCAGCTTGTCTAGTTTCTCCACATATTGAGGCTGATGAAGGTTGTCCCGGAACACAATTGCAAGGACATTGTTCTCCCTAATCCATTCCTAGAGAGGAAGGGGGTGCACATGAGGAACAAGATGAGGAGAGTAGGAATTTAACAACAGAGGTATATACATACAGGGTGCAGTATAGTGGGAAATTTTCGCTAGGTGCAAATTTTCACAATTTTCACGGACCGACCTGCTTCCGGGAAAATAAAAACCGCGAAAAAATGAACTAAGATGGAAATTGATGACGTACGTCATTGTGTGCGTGCAAACTAGTACTTGTGTGAACGAGATGGCTCTCTACAGTCTGTCTGCCCTCTAAATAGTCGCTGTAGAGAAAAATCAGCCTGCTACTATACAAAATGCCAACAAGCCCATAAGAGACCCTCCGAAGTTGTCAAAGACGAGATCAGCAAGTGCTGAATCCTTCTGTTCAACAAGCCAGTTTCTCGCCCAAGGCGGCAGTCCTAATACTTTTGTACGAAGGCCTCCACACAAAAGGAAGACTAGGGCATTGTTGCACAGGCTTGCTTCTTTGCTTAGTCATTCAGTGTCATTTCTTCAGTTCGCATGTGGGGCGTGGCCATCAACTGGTGGGGGTGAGGTCAGAGCGGCGCGCATCATTCCGCGAAAATAAAAACCGTGAAAATTTCTTCTGAGGAGTCTGGACGCACTTCTGTGAAATTTTGTACCAGTGAAAATTTCCCACTATACGGTATATGGGAGAGAGCAAAATGGACGGGAGAGGAATTATGAGGGAAGTGTGATGGACAAGTACATAGTACTACATGCACACACACAAAAGATACACAGGTATATATAGTGTACAAAGTAGCTCTGACAAATGACTTGACTCCCATTGGTGAACTGGCACACGAAACAATATAGTGACTCACAGCGAGTTTGTCAGCCTGTAGCTGATCATCGTCCTGGGAGCGGTAGTGAGAATGGTAGGTCACTGTCGGCACAATCTTGTTGATCTGAACAGTGGGAGAATAAAAGCATCAATATCAGTTAACATTTCTTAGCAGCATTAGGCGATTAAAATTGGAGGACCCTAGTGCAACACCCCTACCTCATTCAATGCATTCATCTTGCCACTGAAGGAGGCAATCTGCAACAACCTGTACACAATACAAAATCAAATCAACCAAAGTAATATCCATAGACATATGAATGGACCTAAGCCACAGAAGTCACCATCCACACACAAACGTGATCTTCATACCTGAGAATCATTTTAAGCCTGAAGGACTCGATGTCTTCTCGAGCAGGCACACGACGACAGAGGTGTCGCAATGACTGTAGAGAAAAGTGGAGTGAAACAAGCTGACCCACGTTTATAGACCATCTTACAGATCGATCTTCTACCTATATACATTCTATCGTCCTAAACGTCCTACTTCCCATGATTCTTTTTTTCTCCTGCTCCTACTTTGCCTCACTTTCCCCTACTCTGCTCTCCCCTCCCTTCCTCCTAACCTCACCACCTCACCACTGTAATCGAGAATGGCTTCTGTGGTGGTATCCTTCTTGAGAGCTTTATTACGCAGACATTACTCTTCCTACTTCTCTCTGCCTGCCTGCCTGCCTCCCTCCCTCCTTCTCCCTCCCCCCCTCCCTCCCTCCCCCCTCCCTCCCTCCCTCCCTCCCTCCCCCGTCCGTCTGTCCGTCCGTCCGTCCGTCCGTCCCTCCCTCCCTCCCTCCCTCCCTCCCTCCCTCCCTCCCTCCCTCCCTCCCTCCCTCCCTCCCTCCCTCCCTCCCTCCCTCCCTCCCTCCCTCCCTCCCTCTTCCCTCTGGCTGCCTCTCTTCCTCCTTCCTCCTTCCTCCTTTCTCTTCCTCCCTTTCCCCTCCCTTCCTCCCTTTCCCCTCCCTTCCTCCCCTTCCCGCTCTCTTCCTCCCTCCTCTCACCTTCATGATGGAGGAGAAGGTGTCACTTCGGGCCTCAGTAGTGGCCTCTTTCTTGAGAGCATCATCACTCAGACCATCCAGAAACTCTATAACCTTGTCCTGTGCGGTGAGAACAGCAGCAAGATCAAGTGGGCAACAGTTGCACCACATGGCTCATACTTACCAAGGTCTTGTTTACAGATCTAAACTACAGTGGAACCCCTCTATAGGGGACACTATTGGGAACCAACATTTTGTCCCTTATAGCAAGGTGTCTCTAACTCAGGGACTTCCGGTATATTTCCGGTAGGCGTGGTGCTGCGTAATCCGGCCGTTGAGCACAACATGGCTACGTTTTCTGAGCTTTCTCTTGCTGTACGCTGGCGGGAAAGGCTAAGCAGAGGCTATAGTACTACGAGTAACAGCGCTAATCTAATGTCAAGTTGTTAACTCCAGCAGCGACGGCGGACAACCTTGTTCAAAAGGTCGACTAGTGTCCACTAAATCGGGGTCATTATGTATTGATTGCGTACGATTGGGGGCGCGAAAGCTGTCTGCTATACAGAGTAGCAAGGTGTCCGCTATTCAGGGGTTGCTTAAGTAATGAAGTGAATGGAAGGACAGTCGGGACTTTCTGAATTGTCCGTTATATCGTGGTGTCCGCTGGTGAGGGGTGTCTGTTAATCGTGGTTCCACTGTACTCACAACCAGACCACTTGAACAAGGATATATATGTATACCAAAAACTCGGTAGTGCCTACGAGATTCTTTTGCATCGTTATCCTTGGACTTAGCAGACAGAAATACGGGAGGTGTCTAGAGAATATCATTAGTGAACGCATTGCCTTACCTTCTGTTCAGCATAGCACACTTACTACACTTAATTTAGTGCACCTGCCATATCTACTATGAACACATACATTGTAGCTTTTAACATTTTGTACTCTACATGTATTTTATGCACAATGTCTACATAGTTCATGCAATCGCCATCAGTGTTTCTGGTGTCTCCGGTGCTCCTGCAAGCAAGCACATGCATCGACAACACGTGAAGAGTACGATCGCTTATGTCAATTCTCAAAGGATAGCTGCACAAAGGCACGCTATGTTCAAGAAGCTTCTACCTGTCATATGGATAAGGCCAGCCACCCGACCGCATTTTATGCCTGAGATAGCAGTAATCACCCCAGCGAACCTAATGAGGCCTGGTATTGGCTGAAACACGTCCTGCATACTGGGTGACCTTGCATAACACTAGGCCTGCCTTTTTATTCAGGGAGATGTGATTGTTCATGCATATATACTGGATGTGGCACCATTCAAGTATTACGTGTGCATGCAGTGTACACACAAAAGCAGTACTGACCACAACAGGGATGAGGTATTCATTGTACACCCTCTCTGCAAGGAACTCGGCACAGAGGCCAAAGGGCCTATATATCACAGTGTGTGCAATAGGGAAAGGGAGGGAGGAAGGAAGCTAAGTATCATGAGTTAGAAGAAACATTCGGCCTCCCTTACAGTATATACATTATCTATCTCACATTCTCACACACACAACACCAAATAAATGTGGGCCATGTGCTTCTGGTTAATTAAAAAGGGCATGGTCCACATTTATGACATTATAATTTGAGGGGTGCATGCTGTAATGAAAGTTCAAGTACTAGTAAATGACCTCAGTTGTGCCTCTTTAGTAGATTCTCTATAGCTTATAGTCACCAAGTCTTGCAAGACCCAACTAAGAAGTGGCCTACTGTAAAACAGCCCAGAACACGGTCCCCGCATGCAGGAAGCAGTAACTCACAGTGACAGCTGACTCAGACGGTCAGACCCCAAAAAGAGATGGTGGGTTGCTTTAATATAACAGCTAGCTTAGATCATCTAGACTATGACTGCGTTGTAGTGGCCGGTAGTGTTCATGTACTTGGACAGTGTGCGAAGTGGTCATTTCGGCATGAGATCAAAGCATACTTTCACTTCCGGTGAGTCCACGGAATGAGTCCATTCCGCAGTCCGTTCCGCATTTTACAGTAGGCCCCAAGAAGCTTATAGTATTGGCATATATAAGCTTATAGTATTAAATTCTACCTGGTTTAGATAGCCAGTACTATATAAATATAGTAACACATACTACACATGCTTCCTGGGGTTCGCTAGGCAAATTTGCAAAGTACAATTTAGCCTAGCATCCAGGCTCTTAGGGTCCATTTGGTTAAGTCAAGCTACAGTGGAGCTTTGTCAACCCCTGAAGACATCACACTGTTTGCAGCTTTGTGGTAGTACCTAAGTTCATTCGAACAGATTTGTGTGCATTGCGTATCACGCGTTCATGCCAGTTGGAGTAAGGAAAGCACAGCTGTGTAGATATACATGTAGAAGTGATTGTTGCTTCGATCGGCACATTACTGGGTGTTCTATCGTTACTATACCGATCAGAAATTCCACCCAGACTACAGGCTTCTGTTGGAGTTACAAGCTGTTCCTCTACCCACCATCTTCTTATGCATTCTTGGCCCAGCCAATGCCCAAGAGAATCAAGTTTGTAAGACTAATATTCACAGATATATTTACTACAGAGTAGCACTGTCTAGCATGAGTTTACAATGGCCTTGCAAATTTCGTATTTTCAACTTTGGAGACATCAAAGGTGGACCTTACACAGTGCAGTCAGCAGCTCGCCTCAAGAAAAGCTTACCAAGGACAAGCATTGTCAAAAGTGTGTATAACTCAGAAGCCAAAAATTCAGCTGGTACTTCCCCCCTACATGACCTCAAGTAGTCCTGTAAACTATAACTTAAAAACCGCACATACCTGTAAAACCAGGCTATACCCACTGTTTTCCCAATTGATTCAATTAGCACTGCAGTGTTTCCATTGTCCGCCACATACATTCTTTTGAAGTGTAAGTATATGGACATACTGTTAGACTCGATTACTGTAACTAGATGAATGCAGGACATTGTCGGGCAAGGAGGCAGAGGGTTCACAGCTATGATATCCTAACAGATCACATCCAAATATGAAGCTAGTAGGGGTAGCTTTCATTAGAGTGGCAGAATTCAGTAAAGTTAGACCACATTTTTGCAGAGAGCCTAGCTTGTCTGCCTTGTACAGTTCTGTTTGTACCAAGGTAAGTCACAATCCATGCCACCAAGCACAGGAAATCAACATGACAGCATGTATGTTACAGAGACACGGGTCAGTCTGGTACAGAGACACGGGTCAGTCTGGTACAGAGACATGGGTCAGTCTGGTACAGAGACACGGGTCAGTCTGGTACAGAGACACGGGTCAGTCTGGTACAGAGACACGGGTCAGTCTGGTACAGAGACACGGGTCAGTCTGGTACAGAGACACAGGTCAGTCTGGTACAGAGACACAGGTCAGTCCGGTACAGATCAAGATACAAATAAGATGCGGGTGGTGAGTCCTCACTTGATGAGTGCTGCGATGAGGGGGACAGTCAAGTTCTCTCCAAGCACAATCCTCTCATGCAGGATTCGGAACCCTCCACACTCACCAAATAGGTTCACCATGTCCAGCAACCAGCCCTGCAAGGAACAAGTTATGTCACCCCCATGTACACTGATATTAGCAATAGGAAGGGTAAAGCCCAACATGGTTGGCCACAGCCTATGTACAGGTCATGAGAAGCAAATGATACTGACCCCTGTGTACACATGTAAACTGAAACCTGCAGGTACAATGTGCATTGCATACATATCTTCTCTACCTCGGCAACACTGTGATTTGTGCAATAATACTGTAGGTGCTTTAAATTTGCATTTAACCCTGCATTGTGACCCCACATGGCCCATGGATGAGCTGTTTCTACACAGTGCTGCGCTGAAATCTCATCTCACATCACAAGACATGTTTTTTTTCCAGAGTATTTCCATCAACTTACAATTTCAATTTTTTGGAGGGTGATGCAAATTTAAAGCGCTTACCGGTACACAAAATATTTGTGACACACTCACAAAGACTTTGTTGTGTTTGGCCTCCAGGGGCACTGCAAACAGCTTCTGTGGTTCCACTCCCTGTTGTTGTTGTAAGAGAAACGATGACCTTCTCCCACATACACACACAATGTGCACTACTAGCAGCCTCATACTCAGGCCAGCCTGGGTATGAGGCTAGACGATTACATGATAGACTAGGTGAAATGGATGCATGTTCTCAACTTACTTTACACAGCATTGTATATATACACATACCTCGAAACAGGTCTCAGATGATTGAATAGCATTGAACACATTCCACCTGAAGCATTTACATATGGGAAGAAAAACTGAAACCCCAACATAACAAAAAGTGCATTGCAAGTAAACACCACCCACAGTCTCACTTTTGCAATAAGCAGATTATAAAATCCCGTAAAGTATGCATTGTCAAATCCTAGTCTTGGTCCCAGATCCAAATCCAACTCAAGTGTGGATTGCTTTCAGTATCGCACTTGGCGCATGCACACACGCACGCACGCACACACACACACACACACACACACACACACACACACACACACACACACACACACACACACACACACACACACACACACACACACACACACACACACACACACACACACACACACACACACACATGCACTCACACACACACACCCCTTACTTGCAACTGGGGTCGAAGATGATGGCAAGTAGTTCCAGCAACACAAACCAGTCTTGGCCAAGCTTGGTCACACACAGCTCCACGAGCAATTTGGAGTTGTTGTAAATGTCACGCTATAAATGGAAGGAGGGAAGGATTACTGTACGTATCATAGATTTGGAAAAATCACCAAAAAATGACTTTGGCAAATTTTTAATTTGGCGACTTTTTCTCAAGTACTTAATATACATAACCGTCTTGAAGGACATAATTGTTTCAAGATCATGTGACATGTATAACTAGCATTACCATGTAGTTAAAGCGAGGCAGTGAAAGTAATGTCAAGGCCCGGATCAGTAAGCGGTGGCAGTGTTGCATTTGTCTCCTCAAAAGTACATACACTTTACTGCCCCATTTGCTCTCCGTATATACTTCTTGAAAAGCAAGAGAGCCCCAAGAACATGACATACAGTACAAGTCCATCCTTCCTCAACATGTATGTGTACAGCCCTATATAGTTTCTGCAAGTGTGGGCGCACATACACCGTATATAACCAGCTGGCTAACAGTGTGGAGATCAGAATTGGTGGGAATTTAATTTGGCAATTTTGTCCCCAATCACCAAAATGAAACCACTGTGCCAAAACGTTCCTGCTGTATGGTATACAAGCTATGCACATCCAGGAAGGGAGGAAATCTACACACAATTACTACTCCTCAGTAAAAGGTGCTCATAGGAGCAGACTTGGCTTGTTCCTTCAAAACAGTGTAGCTGTTGAGTCAACTGGCAATGGGGCTGGGCCAAGAGGAACAGGATACACAGTGCATGAGTACAAAGGTCACTACTATCCACTCACCTGAATATCTGGCTTCCATGTGGACACTGCATCATCAGTCAGTATTCTCATAAAAGAGGTGGTGAGACCTTCCCTGAAAAATCGCTGGCAGGGCTCGCACTCAATATCACGACCTACCAGAGAAAAGGAGAGAGGAGAGAGGAGAAAGGAGAGAGGAGAGAGGAGAGAGGAGAGAGGAGAGAGGAGAAAGAACAAAGAAAGAACAAAGAAAGAAGGAGACAGGAGGAGGAATAAAGAAGAAAGAGAGGAGGAAGAGAGAAGGGAGAGAGGAGGAAGGGAGGAAGAAACGGAGGAGTGGTTAGAGCAAGAAGAAGAGCATGTTGAGGAGGTAGGAAAAAGAAATGGAGAGAGTGAGGAGGAACAGGGAAAGACAGGACCATTGGTCTGACTGTCCATACGCATACATGTACAAGCAATATGGATGTAAGAGCAATGGGTCCACTACACAGCTAGGGCATATCCACCACACAGTTGTAGCTATACACACATATCCACCTTGTTTACACAGCTTGATGGAGGCCTTCAGCAGCCTCTCCAGGTCGTCATCTGGTCTGACAGGCACTACCCACTTTGGTCGTCCCAGTTGTTCATCCAACCGTGCAAGGTGATCCACCGGAAACTCCACCTCTCCTGAGGGCCCAACCACACCATCCTCTGCATTGTTCTGCAGGGGTGGGGGCTCGTCAGGGAGCTAGTGGAGACACATGGAAGAGGGAGGAGAGTATGATTAGAGGGAGTGGCACGTACAATAAATATGGTGGGAGTGGCTCTTCTAAAAGCAGCTACAATGGGAGTGGGTGGTACCTAGCCTCGTTTCCAGGCCCACAGTCCAGCGCTTGCAGTATGCAAAAACAGAGGGGGAAGGCCTGGTATATTTTATCACGTGAATGACGTCAGTGTCTACCTAGCAGACAGAAGGGGGGAGGGGTCCCCCATCAAAAGAACGCATTTCCTGCATGCGTTCTTCGTTTCTAACCTGGAGCGGTACGTTTTTCACTTTGCGAATGTTCAAAAATGCAGCGCTTGGGGCAGAATCTACAAGATAAGGCCTCAAGCGTGTTCTTTTGATGGGGATCCCTCTCCCCTTCTGTCTACCTAGGTAGACACTGACGTCATTCACGTGATAAAATATACCAGGCCTTCCCCCTCCGTTTTTGCATACTGCAAGCAATCAAAAATGGACGGTGGGAAGGCCTCGGAATGAGGCTAGGTGGTACCATGCATTCAGGAGTTCATTCCCCAACCTCGGAACCCCCTTGTAAATTCAACATCTACATTTACAAGTCAAGCAAATAGCCAGCTTCATTCATACATAGTACAGTAGGATCGAGTCACTTCAGTTATCCGGATCTTCACTACCCCCATAATAATGATATTCATAAATATTTTGCATTAAATGGAAAGTAGTCTGCTTTGTCTGAACATTATCCAAACACCTCTTGGTCCCAGCATGTCTGGATAAGTGACTTCCTACTGTATCAAGAGTTTATAACAACAGTAAGGAGCTCAGAAAAATCATTTTTACCCACCAACCCTCCTCCCCCCCCCCCCCCCCCCCCACCACCACCACCAACCCTAAAGGAACCATTCAGTGGGAGTGAGCTACTGTAGTGAGTAGCAGTCTATTGCACACACACACAATCAAAGTGTTGGGGGAGGGAAATGGAATCCCTCTGATAAGATTCTCGGAGGGAAATTTTGTAAATGAGACTGCAACTACATAACCGAAGAGTGAGGATATTTACCTGATATTCCGTGTACATAATTGGTACATTGTGTGTAAATATAGAACTAGGTTGGATACATTAAATAATGTGACAGTCTAGTGTAGAAATGGAAGAATATTCCATCGCATATATTGTTGTGAGGATATCAGTGAACTTCTTTTAACACTTTGCACGCGGAAATTATATACACGTCACCGTTTATTAATGCGGAAATTAAAATTATCTGTCTGAGGTCAAAGTGACAAGCGTTGCTTAGCAAGCCCTGGGCCTTGCCAGCGGCCTGATTTGCATAGGTAGCATGTAACAAGGCTGGACTAGTTTATCTAAATCGCTGATCACCGCTAGGTAAGCAATTTATACCTGTTTGAAGCCATTATCTGTAGGTGTATATCGTAGCTTACCAGCAATTTGAAACGGTGCCGATTTTCTCATTTGTTACGTACAGCTCCGACGGACTAATCCTTTTTCCAAGTTATTTGAAGCTAGTACTCCAGCCTTATGTGAAATCTGGAAGCCGCTTGCTCCATATGTTGAAGAAAAAGCTTCGCTTTGACGGCCCTTCTTAAAATTCACGAACGATCACGAACTAGCACCGCCCCTTCCGCCTTCCCTGCGGGGTGATCTAAGTGGAAAGGTGTGGTCTACACTTATTACTACTCAACAGGAAGGGATTTACCCCAAAAGCTCGCTTGGCTTCGCTACTTACCGCGTAAACTCTCCCGCGCCAATATATTGGCGCATCGCGCTACGCGTGTACAGCCTGTGCGCCAATATATTGGCGCTTCGCGTTCTAAGTGTTAAGGGCAAGGCTCATATGCACTTTGCAGATGCATCAGACATTAATGCATCGAGTAACCTCTACTCTTAACGAAAGTTTGGCAATCCGGCACTTTATTCTAATTCAGTTTCTATGCTGTCATTGTGCTATTAATAGCAACATGCATTATAACAAAATCATGGCATGTCCATATAAGGTCTTCACATGTTTTGCGGGATATTTTATTCAAAGTGGCAACACAATCAAAATAGGCAATAGAATAACCTTCAATTTCTAAACAGGACGATCACAAGGAGAAGATAAGCCTGGCAACTAATGACACAGAGTTTCCCAAGTGCGCTAGGTAGGAGGCATCAAGACTTGGCACACAATTAGCAGAAAATAAGAGACTTAAACAGAAGCTGTAGCAATATGGAAACCCAAGACCACATCAAAATCTGTTGGAATCAATTAGCTACAGTGTGTTGGCTCTAGCCTCGTCGCCAGGCCCCATACAAAAAATTGGGAAAGGGGCCTGGTGTCACTTGCAAAAATTCCCGTATGTGCTGTGTCAGCAGTCTTCGTTTGGAGTAGACGAATCACGTTCGTCCATTACCAATTACTAAATTCTTGACACGTGAAAGTGGTAGACTTGTTCCAAGACCATTTGAAAATGGGAACGAGGCTTGCATACTTTTCATAAACCTCAAATTTCAGAAACTTAGAGCGTAGTTAGGCTTGCTAGGCTACTACTCTTGCACCTCACAAGATTTGTCTGTAGTCACTCCGCAGCAAGATCTGTTCATCTACTCTCGTCAACAGTAGCTGGCTACCACGTGATCACGTAAGGCACGTAATTGTTGCATAATATGCTGACTCAGCACATACGAGAAAGTTTGCAAGTGTGACCAGGCCCCTTTCCCGATTTTTTGTATAATGTATAATGACTCTTAGAGATTATAGTAACAAACTTTAGTAATGTGGGATTCAAGTGTGTAGGGGGTTTATAATTTGAGTGCAACTACATGCATGTATACCCCACCCAAGGGCAAAGCCTGAGAAAATACAAGTGTGTGAAACCACACACCATGAAGGCCATGGGCTATGTAGTAGTGACATACGTAGTTCAGGTGATGATATGGATTGACTAGCTGGCAAGTTGCGGAATCACAGTACCCAGTAATCAGATATGAACAAGTAGCTAGTTACTCTACAGTACCTGAGTATTCATATTCCAACTAAGGTCAATGCATGACCAACTGCAAACTACAGTTGTCTGCAGATAAGCTGACAAGGTTATCAAAAAGCACTCCTGAGTTCTGTCTCATTCACTCTAGCCTAGTTCTCTCTACACTGGGCACCGGCCAACTTTCACTCACCAAGCAAGCAAGCAATGATGATTCAGGCTTCATTTGGGGGGGGGGGGGGCATTCGCCACCCCCTTGCCAGAATCTCGCCCCTCCTTGGAATATACATGCCTTACCAGTACTATTGAATGTGATAACCAGTTCCATTCATAGATAATCCCCCCAGGCCATAGCACACAGCAGGATTTGTCCCCAGACCTTTCTGGCCACACAAGGAAGGCAAGAAGGATCTGGGGTCCAGACTGCTCTGTACCTACCTACATTGTATGCCTTCACATGCTTCACGATAACGATCTTTGTGAAATATTTGAATGCGCTCATTAAAATTTATCGTATATGACTGCAAACAAACAAGCATAGATAGATAGATACACATGTGCAATGCAGTCTCACTAGTGTGGGGCTCACTCCAACAAAGTACAATGACACAGGGGGTTGCCCTACACTTGTTCCCAGGCCTCTCAGAGCAGTACCAAGGGTTCATTACAATTGTAACAATTAAACTCTTGGTAGTACAAAATGTCAACAGCGCAAGCAGTGAACACTGTGTAAGGTGTGGGAACAAGACTAGTGACACCCCCCCCACCAAACTTTTTAACCATCAAGTTTTGCCCCCTCTTGACAATTTTCCTAAATGAACCCCTGTAATCTTGTCACAGATGTGAACACTTACACTGTTAGCAGTGTACATGTAAGCTAGGGTTATGGCTTTCATGCAAAATGCTAGGGTGTATGGGTAACATACATGCATGTACACAGTGGCAGTATCTCTGAAATAACCACTACTTGTTGCTCTATTCACTCACACAGAGGTTAAATATGCAATGTACATTCTTTTTAGAAGGTAATTTGTCTTAGCCTCATTACCAGGCCTTCCCACTTCCAGTTTTTAACTATATACAGTATACAGTTAATTTCAGGTTGGCTGTGCAAGAATGCATTACGGAACTTCAAAATTAGTCAATCAAATTCGCGGAAGGCCAGGTTTCAGTGTTTTCGATTGGTCGAATCAACCAATCCAGATCACCAAAACTTGCAATTCTGATTGGTCATTTTCAAAGTTCAATATTGCATTATCAGGCAACCGACCTGAAATTTACTATGTAGTCACTTCCCAAATTTATGTGTGAGTGGGTGGGGCAATATATATAGTGCTCACCAATGGCAACACTGTCAAACATAAAGAGTTTCATAAGGAATTGGCCACTTACTCGATTTGCGTGCGGGCGGGCAGTCATTATTCATTATTCATTACTAGCATAATTATGCTATTTACACTCGACAAATCCACGGCGCTACAGCCATTAAAAGTGGGCGTGTCATTGCTTGTAAGGCGATAATGACAGTTGAGGCGGCAGATCTGAGACGAAGCGGGCGCTGATGCGAAACAATAAATCTAGTTTTCCTGGCCTAAACAATTTGAGTCACAAGCACACTTTCAGAGCAGCCACCATGCTGTGCTGTATCAGAATCAATAACAACCAGAACAAGTTGGAACAGCTATTTGTTAGGATGACTGCTCGACAAAACTGTGGGAGGCTTGCATGTGATGTGGGCACTGATGTAAAACTATAAAATTATTCACGTTCTTTGACAACCATCAAGAATGCAAATGAGATGCACCATCTATCCACTCACCTGGTCACTAAGATCTGCAGCATCTCCTCCTTCAGTCTGCTGGTCTGGTTGCTGCACTTGCTTCCCACTTGACTGATCCTCACTAGCCTCCTCCACTCCTCCATCAACCCCCGTCCCACTGCCCCCTGCATCCTTCCCTCCACCAGCACCCCCTGCTCCTTTCTTCACCTCTGCTCCAACACCAGTGCCCTCACCATCCCCCTCAGGCATAAAGTGCTGTTGCTGTTGTTGCAGACTTTGGTTCTGTTCATCCTCAGTCCCAGTGTCCTTCGGTTGTAGACACTCGCCCGACGATTCACTCGACATGACACATAGAACAAAGTTGACCGAAGGTAGTACAGATTTTGTTGTAAGGCTGATATATCTCAATTCTCGGTGCGTGCTTCACAACCGGTTACAAACTATCAGGTCAGCACAGTATAGCAGCCTGTTGGAATTTACTACTTTAGACTCACGACGGACTACGATTATTATTCAGGCTAAGTAACGCAACACCTCCCAGGCTAGACCAGTCGCCTTGCATCCCGATTCACTCCAAACTGGAGCCACTGAGTGAAAATGGCCATCTCATCTTCTTCCGTCCTTCCGCCATGTTTTGATCATCACGCTCCCTCACGCGATGAGCGCATGACTAATAACATGCTCCGCCCAGGGTTTGGTGGGCGTGGCAGCTCATTCCAGAACGATGGCAGCTAGCAATGAACACTCAAGGGTAACTACCTAACAGATGTAACATAATTTGTGGATGCGAGCTACAGAGTTAGTGTGCAAAAATTGTTACATGTACACGCATACATCTTTTTGTAGGCTGCCCTGGACTCGCGGGTGCTGTTTTTCCTAACGTCAGCAGTCCTGGCTGTTGCTGTATTGTGGATATATGCCACAAATAATGTCACAAGTTTGCAGGAGGAGCTAACAGGTAATCTACCCAGCATGACAAAGCTTCAAACGCTGTGGTAAAAATCAGTGAAAAGGAGATGCAATTTAAGTCTAGCAAAATCTGAGCCATCCAGCAGTCTGGTTTTTACACTAATATAGTTTGTGTAACAAATGCTGCAATGTTCCTGGCATCTGTGTCACCATAACTATGTTGGTGTTGTGAAAATGGGGACCCCCTAAAATGGAGACCCAGGTCCCCAATGATATTCATGGAGACCCGGGTCCACATTTTCCCGGATCCCTTTGTGAAAATGGGGACCCCCTGTACAGCCTGCAAGAGAGCTAAGAGTTTTACTTGATGATCACCTACTCCAAAGTGACACAAGTGCACAGAAGTATTTTGCTCACAGCTTTCAGAGAGCTATGTAGCTGCCTAGTCCAACTTGATATAGCTTAGCCGTCGGTGAAGCAAGAGCGCATAAGAACGGGCGGCTAGAGGAAGAGCGTGTAACTACGTAAAATTCGAAACCGGGCAGAATTTACCGCCAGTACTAAAAATAGTAACACGCGCTGCGCACGCTGCGTTGACATAAGCGATTATGCAGGGTTGCTAAGCACGCACGTGACCGGGTGTTCTATTTTTAGTACGGTTCAATAATTTTGCCCGGACTACGGGCTTCTATTGGAGTTACACGCTCTTCCTCTAGCCGCCCATTCTTATGCGCTCTTGGTGAAACAATCGTCGCAAATATAGCGATGGATTTCAACTGTCCTTGTTCCAAAGTGTTGTTCTCCAGTCTGGATTTGTTATGAAAGATATAGCCAGTGTCATAAAATTTTGGGGAGCCCCGTGCAAATGGGACCCCCAGGTACCCATTTACCCGGTAAGTTGGGGATCCCCTGGTTCCTCCACTGAATGACTTTCCCACAAGTGTTTCGGACCCATATCTTGGCCATTCGATGTAGAACCTGTCCTACGAAAGTGGAAAAAAGCCATTAGCAAACAAGATAATCCTCCAGTCCAGCATGACCAGATGTGCAAGATCAAAACAACTCTATCTTCTTCCAGAAGTAGCTCTTCTGAAGAAGAAGCTTCTTAAGGGGAAGCCTTTTGACTACACTATTAGTTTAGAAGACCCATTTGGAAGTATCCTGAACTTTATGCACTTACAACTGGGACAGCCAACTTACGGATGAAGTAGCCTATATGTTTAGCTAGCTTCTATGGCTACCGAAATAGAATTATTTTTACATGACTCTTCTCACTTGATATAGAGCACTCAACAGTTTCAGTCGGTTCATTTAATACGTTGCTGATACCGAAGAGTCCTGGTTTCACTGAAAGAAAGAAAGTACTGCTTGAAACTGTAAGCTTACAGGACTGTTAGCTGCTAAGAATAAACTCATCTGGAATGTATTCTTTGAGGTGGGGGTCAGACTAGCCTCGTTCCCAGGCCTTCCCCAGCTCCAGTTTTTGATGCAAGTGATCAAAAACTGGAGCCGGGGAAGGCCTGGGAACGAGGCTAGATCAGACCATGTAGCTAATATACCTATACCTACATGTATGTACATGAATAAAAAGCGTTTTCACGTAGGACACATCCCCCCCAGGTATACTCTCATTTCCTTGCCTGCATACCGTATAGCGCTAAATTTTCGAGGGGGTAAATCTTCGCGAACAGTGATTTGGAAAATCCAACTGGACTGTCACTTTTCTGTGCATCACCTTTTGTTTAATCTTTCTCATAATTGTTGCCATCATACCATCATAATGATGCATCGATGAAGAACGCAGCAAACTGCGATACGTAGTGTGAATTGCAGAATTCAGTGTTTGCAGACCAGGACATGAGCTTGGAAGATCAACTACATGATTGTTGATCAATTGGTAGTGTGACTCCACAATCTATGTGTGTACACATCTTCCTATAATTCACAGCTGCAAAGACGTACGTCTGGAGCCCCTGACATCCTGTGCTTACAGGAGGTCTTCAGGAGGTCAGAGGTGAAGGAGATTGTGGATGCAGTGAGCAATGAATACCCCTACTATGCCAGCTTTGTGGATCCAGGAGAGGATGCTGGGAGCCTGTCTGCCTGCACACCTCAGGAAGCAAGTATAGCAGCTGACTGTCAATCACAATTCTGCTCAAACCTGACCGATCCAATGCAGCTGTTCAACTGCACTGTTTTGAGGTGTTGGCGTTATTCTCAGTTATCACAATCATGCCAAAGCTGTTTGACGTTTGAAACTGGATTTCCTGAGGATACCTATACACACTGTTCAACTAACATTCTTGCAAGTGACTACACTGCTCCTTATGGGGTGCTACTCTTGAGTCGTCGCCGTCTGTCAAATGTTAAAACAGCTGATTTTACGGATCCACCATTTCGCACAATCGTTCCTCGTGGCTACATTACAGCAGAGGTATTAATATCCACCATAGAAAACCATGGATCTATATATACGTTTTGCTCATGCACACATACATATAATGGCATGCATTGCTGCAGACCTGTCAGGGGTTAAGAAATGTGTCTCTATTACTGCAGGTGAATGACATTGGGTTTACAGTTCTGTGCACACATCTGACTGCTGATTTAATACCAGTCGGTTTGGATTACTGTACGTTTCACCTTATATGTACTTGCTATCTGTATATAATTTTGGTTTGTACTACCTTCCCCGCCTCCAGTTTTCAAAGTACAGCAAGCAAAAAAAGCTGGGGAATAAGGCTAGGTTGTCAGTACCACGCCCTACCAAATAGTCTAGTCTCAGTACCGGACCCTCAAGCAGCAGGGGTCTGATACTGAGACGATACGAGAAAGAGCCTGGGTACGAACGAAGCTACTGAGACCATAACACAATCTGATTGATGAAACCCAGACATTTTCCCCAAACAGACTAACTGAAGCCCGCCCAGCAACTTGAATGGCTTAGATTTTACACATCAACATCCAGCCCATGGTATAGTGATGTACTATAGTCACCACAACTTTCTTCTTGAGGGATCTAGGTATGTGAGACTTAGCCTTATTCCCAGGCCTTCGTCACCATCACAGTAGACAAGAAATGGAGGGGGAGGGAGGCTTTGGTGATTTTATCATGTGAACAATATCAATATGTACCTAGACAGTGGTCTCTTTCTGTTACTTTCTGGAGTTCCAAACACAAAGTGAAAAATGTACTGCTATTGTGCACAACTTGTGTTGGGGGGAAATCTCCCCCCTCTTTTGACCTACCTAGGTAGACATTCACATGATAAAATCTCCCATCCTTCTCTGCTGAGTATACTGCAAAATGTGGACTGCAAAAAAGGCTAAGAACGAGGCTATACACATGCACGTCACTTTTCTATACAGTTGGTCCACCACAGTTTGGTCACTACGCAGGACAGCAGGCAAATGAGATAAAAGTGATGCACAAATTTGTGCAAAGGAACAGCAACTTTGTACTCCTAGGAGACTTCAACCATGGTCCAGCTCTTCCTGGTATAGGATGGGAACTTCCCTTAAATTATGGACTAATGACTGCTGGAGGACTGCTCAGTGTAACAGTCACTTTCTGCGGGCAGTGCACATACTGCAATGACAACGTACTCGCAGCAGGCGACCAGTATCCTCATCTTCTAATTGATCACATCTACATTCCAGCGAATCAGATAACATCCGTCAAAAAAGTTGAGGTAAATAATTGGCATGCACATATTCTCATACCTAGACGGCCGAAAGAAAAATGGATGTGGGGGGCTGACTGATGTAAGTAGGTGACAGTACATCTTGTACTTGCACAAACTCCGAGGGCTCACTTGACAATTATTCGTACTGGGCTTCCTCACCACAAATTACTTGCACATACATACATGTACTTAGCACAGTTTTAATTTGAAGTCGGGCAAGTAACCTCTATGTTTGCCACATCCTCTGCACACATTGTGTAGAATAAAAAGTGGACGCTTGGTACTCAGATATTGTCTATGGAACTTTCAGGTTATGGCAACTCAAACAGCTTAAAAAATAATAATAAACATTGATACATGTAGCAGTTTCTGAGGGTATGCTTTCACTTCATTGAAAGTCTGGCATCATCTGATGTAAACTTGTGATCTCACTTGGGTTCTGCACTAAAAGGTAGGACAGGGGGAGGTGGGTGGGTGTCATTCACTTGGTGACAGCACATGGTGGCAGTTGTGGCTGGCTATAGAAAGGCTTTGGTCGGCAGTGCTGAGCTCACCTCCTGTTGCGCAAACAGGCTTAGAAAACACTTCTCTGATCTTGTAAAGGTGTTCCATTTTTGGCACTGTGTTAGTTTTCAGTCTGAATGGGTTGACCAATGGTGCTGAATTCAGTTGAATATTTGAACTGAAATCTGAAACAAAACACATAGAGATAAGTTAGCTTCCCCAGGTCTACAGAGCCCAATACACTCAGGTTCACAAATCATGTGTGGAAATTTCACATATACTTGAAAGTAAACACTAATTGAAAACAAATATAGCTGAAAAGTGCGTGAATTTCCAATTATTTTGTATTGTGTACCTGGACTGGCTAATATCCCCTTGCCTCACACTTAATCAATAGAGACTGTTCGATGATATCCGTACTCCAGTATCAAAGCTACCTCTCTCTGATCACTTTGGTGTGAGAGCCGAACTGTTCCGCAACTCTGCCAGTTCTGGTGATACCACTGGGAGACCATTACATTTTCTGGACTTGAACGACATTGACCAACGTATCCAGGATTTCTGCTTTACATTATCATAACTTTTACTGTAATAATTATTGTATGTTTTCATACTTACAGCTGCTACTACTTGGTAGTGTTATATTTCTATAGAATTGATATATCATTTGAGATACCTCTGCCTTCAACTATCCCACTTACATCTTCAGCTGCTACCTTTAAGTCTCATTGGTTGCTGCTTGTATGTATTAACTCTCTGTATCTCTTCATTTACTTATTTTTGTGTATTGTTCTCCTTTTTGCTTTTGGTGAAGCCCTTGAACTAACACTTGTCTGCTACTTGGCATACACATATGCCTGACTTTTTTTGTCTGCATTAAAATTTGGATAAAGGAAAAAAACCTTGTGGGCGTGAAAGGTGATCGAATTGCTTTAATACATGTAGCTGCAGTGCCCCACATCACTGCTTGTTTGTTGGACTTTCATTCATTCTATGGTGTTACTAATGCCGCTGCATTGCAGCCCAAAGAGCCAATCCATTCCACTGTCTGAAAGACACAATCATTATACACGAAATAATAAAACACGAAAATTTTACAGCACAAAAATTTCCTGATCTATACGGTATATATCCCACCCAGTAGTGTTTTGCCTATACAACAGGTGGGGTTTATATTTTCCTTCAAAGGCTACAAGGGAAAGTATATGGCTCATAATTCCCTCTCCATGTATTTTTCGTTTACAGTACACTACATTGCTATACTATATAGTACAGTTTTTATATAGTCGTATTATGTGAATAATGTTGAAGTTAGTGTAAACACTTGCACATGTACATATGTATTTACAGTAATAACAGCAAAGGTGGCCAGGTGGCCACCTCGTCTGTTTGCTGCCATAAATCCCTGGCACTGTGCTATAACTATAACTCAGTGCCCGCAAGACATGATAGTATATACCATTGTACCCATCCAGGTCAATTGGTTGATCTGCACACTTGTAGCAGTCTTTGTTCAGACTGAGAAATCGATTGGTATACATAGTTCACGGTGCTTTAAATAGACTATATAGCTGAATGAAAGTATAAAAGTAAAAGCAGTTGGGTTACTTTATGTTTTGGTCATATTAGTTGCACTGTTGCAATCTGACGTATGACACATAGTCCAAGTGATGCTTCCAAATTGGTCATCTTTAACAACACCCTTGAAGAAAGTGAGGAGTCTTCAGTCCTTCAGAAGACCTATCAAAGAGCATTTCTGGAGGTTTCGATCCTTGTACATCCACATGGCCCAGGTAGATCTGGAAGATTGTCTTGCATGGTTGCACAGTTATGGTAAAAATGTAGTCAAATTTGAAAGACTAGCTCCTTGATGGTTTTCAAGAAAACATATTTAATTTGGTAGCATTCCAACTGAGATGACAAACTGCTTGTATGTTATTATATGCAGTGATGATTATATTTGCATGATTGCTGGTTGGCTAAAGTCCTTTGACCTAAGCAGAGAAGCCCAATAGTTGACTGCTTGACCCAGTCAGATCTGAAAGCACTCATCCCTCTCTCCCTTACTTTACATGTACAATCACTAGCTGGGGCCAGTTGCAATGGTCACTGGCCGTTTGCAAACAGACAAGTGAGGCAAATGATTATGTAATTCACAGTGACTGCGAAAACTGCTCAGTTATTGACAGTTAAATTCTGAGTGGTTACACATGCAAGCTAGTATATTGAACTGCATGGCTATAACAGATGTAGAATGGTAATCAGAATTCTCTTCACACGTAATAGTGCTATTCTGAGTAGATTTTGCGCACACACGTACATATGACTATATACCTACATATGACTATATACCTCCTGTAGAAGTTGCAACTGCTAACAATGCACAGCACTGAGCTTCTACACAAGCTGACTGACTGTGCATGGGACTGGGAATGAGCCTAGTCGGTGAATAATCAGTTGGTTCTATTAGTGATGCTCAAATAATCACGATCCATGCCAGTAATTCTTGGCGTCAAGGATAGGCAACGTACTGTGATTACACAGTCCAAATATCTTGAAAAGTGCATGGGTGGGGCTTTAAAGTTTTCCATGGCAACTGAAACAGGAGTATAGTATAATATAAATGTCACTATATGAGTACATGAGTACAGTGTTACCACTGGGTGGTTAAAACACTAATCTTAATAGTAAAAGTACATGTCAAAAAGCATTTACAGCTATAATAAATAATTAAGCAAACTACATAACTTGGAGCTTTGAAACCCCATACAGCTGCTGAATTGCAGCATTGTAATCTTGGGGCACTACCCGTCCAGACTGTATCTTTTTTGATGCTTTGCATAAGTTAACTAGAAGTTCCTTCTTCCCACGTTCAACTTCATCAATCATAAGATTGTGGATTTTATTCAAGTTTGCATTTTCCAGCTTTCTCTCAAGATCCTTAAAATCGTCAAAGTATGTGACATGAGGCCAATAGAAGAAATCTGCAAACTGCAGCCAATACAACTCTGCTTCTGGGTCTTCTGCCATGTCCACATTGGGACTGTAAGGATGAGTGCTACTGGGGTGTGGTTTCATCAGTTTGTCCAGTTCAGGGTGGTTGCAGTAGACATTACTCAAGGAAGATCTATCAACTGTAACAGTCCTCCTGACATTGCGAATGAAGCTCATGCTCGGTACAAAGAGTGGAATACATAGGGAATACAGTTCAGTGAGTGTGTATGACATGACAGAGTAGGGAAGGAAAACAATTGCACGATGTTTGACCAAGTCAGAAAGTTGGTATCTCTTGTAAATGCTGTGCACTTGCTGGATTTGGAATTTTGATGCACTTAGGCGATCATCCCAAACGCCAAAGGCCAAGATCTCTTTCCTTGTGGGTGCATAAGTATTGTTAGATGTGTAGAAACCACTGAAGCTATACAAAGGAAGGGGAACTAGTCCTGTATAGTGTTTGAGATATTCCTTGTCATAGAAACTTTCTGCGCCAAGAATATGCTTGGGATTTTTCATGGAAACTAGGGCATTAAGATGCTCATTCAAACGATCCCATTCTTCTTTGGTACATCTACCTAAGTTGTATCGATGAGCAGGCAAGTAGATGATTGTCTTGTTAAAGGGCATCCACATTTCACACATGGAGGCTGGAAACATACATATGAAGGCATCTGTGGACGCAATCTGTGTATCATTCTTGTAGAATTCAAAGTTATCCCTCACCATCTTCTCTGTCAACCGTGTGCTGTGTATGATATATTGTCTTGAAACAACATCTGAAAGGTGTTTATACACACTGAAACCCTTTCTTTGGAACGCAAATGGATATGGTGAAGACGCCTGCTTGTGACCTGCCAGAATGACCTTGTGGCCCATACTTACCAATGCAGATGGTATATCTAAGCGAGTACCATCATGCAAATCAGATGTCCAAAATGTTAATGTTGTATCTTTGCAAACGTCAGTATTCACATCTTCTTTGTCGTCTTTCTTGCCCACCACACTGGGATATGATACTTGTGAAGACCAAGACGATGGGCTCTTCACTAGCTCAGGAAACTTGTAACCAACATCAATGAGGGCCTGTAGCCATCGTTGTAAGAGCCGCACATCTCCATACTCTATGTACTGGCGCTCGTACAAAGCAACCCACAATTCTTCAACACGTTCAATCAAAGTCTTTCCTTTGCCCTCCCATTTGCCTAGAAACTCAACAAGATGTTCACTCTTTTGGTAAAGATCTCTCTCAGCATCCAGATCTCCCAAATTGCTATGAGGGTTGCGATCCTGAACTACAATGGGACGTGGCAGAAATCCCACCTGAAGTCCCACATCCCAAAACAGCCTCTGTGCAAAGTAGCTTCGCCATATATCAGAGACACGACCATGAACAGTGATAGGAAGCAGGAGTGCCCAGAAGCTTGGCTGAAGGTGTAGTGTTGCCTGTGCATTGTATGGTGTGAGGACACCTTTAGGAACAAGCAGGGGTTTGGTCTCATTGGATCTTTTGAATGAGAACGGGACTGGCATCGTGATCCGGTAGATAGCATCCAAATCTGGCTGATGCTCGGCTAGGGACTGGAGTACTGCAATTGACTGATGATTAACATCACGGATCTTAATTTGACTGTCATAACACTCAGTCAGTTTGATGTGGGGCAGTGGCAGGCCTCGGGGCCATGATGGCAGGGTTGGGGCTCCAAGTGCTGGGTAAGGGTTGTAAGTTGGGAAACTGTGGTTGTATGGCTCAAGGACCTGAATGGTTTCAACACCTTGACTACTGCCCGGTATGGCTGCACTGAGAGATGGAGCACCCTCTGGCGCTGCGGAAGGGATCCAGAATTTTAGCATGTTGTCATCATCAAAGTCCCAGATGACAGTAGCACCATGCATGATGGCATACAGAAAGCCAACATTCTTGCGGCCAAAGTTATTCCAGGGAAGACCATTCACAAAATCATTGTCCAAGGCTTCCTGGTCCTTAGGACTCAGATAAACAACAGCATCATTGCCCTCTCCTGGTGTCCATCTTGTGTCATACACCTTGGGACTTTTCTTATCACCAACAATCACCAAACACCACCCCTCCATCCTCAACCAGCGACGCACTGCCTCCGATGGCTCAAATATGGTGGTCACCACACCCCACCGTGCACATGTCAAGTCTGTTTGCTTTGCCCTTGGTGCATTCCTGGATGGAGGAGTTGTGAACTTGAGTTGCTCAGCTGGAAATGCCCGCACGACTTTACCAGAAAAGCTGTACCCTGTTGCTGCACTCTTAGGAGCAGTCACACTTTTATCTGTAGCAAGGGTGGTTGACTCCGTTTCGGCACCTTTCTCAGGAGCATGACTACCTTTGTTTCCATTAAAGATGCTGAAAAGGCTGTATTCTGTTGCTTTACTTGGCTCATCATTGTGGCTACTAGTCACATCTTTGTCATTAGTCACACTTTTTTCTCTACCAAAGATGGCGGCACTTGTCTTTGTGCTAGTGCTGACATAAATCACCACCGCCAGGAGGCAAAGGCCCAGAACGACTCCAATTGCTGCTCGCCTGTAGAAAGATTATACTGCAACAATTAACTGAAATTCATTGTGGAAAAGAGTCTGAGTAAGTGCATTTTATACACATACCCGGTAAACACATTTTCAAGAACAGTAGTCAGGCAAAGAATTTCACAGCCTGGGTACTGACTGACAGACCTTAATTATGGAACTAATATCCAGTTGCAGACAATGCGGCAACCTTTCTATCCTGCCCAGATACATGTGGCTGCTGTGACTTAATTGCTCTACTCAAGTCATCGGCATCTAAACACATCTGCCAAAACTCTCTCCACCTAAGCTTCACACTCAAACTAGTGCTGAAACGAATAGTGATTTTTGCTATTCGAACAGTTGCTTAGTTAACGATCGAATAACGAATAATTGGTGCACACACACACAGAGACGCATGCGTCCATGCACGCACGCATGCACACACGCACGCATGCACACACACACAAAGTAGTAGTGGCAAGTGGCACGCACACCTTGCAGCAAACCTTTTCACCAACAATCTCAAAGTATTCCCATACAGGACTCCTCAAAGGCCTAGATTTACTTGAGCTCGCCATACTATACGATCGAGACACATGGAACATCACATGAGGGCTGATTACATAATTACACGGATATTCGTATACGTGCTGTGACATTCGAATGGTACTGTAACGATCGAATATTCGAATATTGTACTATTCGTTTCAGCACTAACTCAAACCAAGAAGCTAGCTGGGAAATCTACACTATCGATATTAGGGTTGCATAGATCTGCTGCCCTCTGTTCATTATAGGCAGCCTGGCTTCTCCGTCTTGCAAGTAAGTCCTAGTAAATACAGTGATAGGAAGATCACCCCCCACCATTGCTAATTTGTTAGCTTGCTACATATCTGAATTGACTTCATCATGAAACAGGACTTGGAAGAGCAAATGGCAATTACTGTGTTGGATAAACACAATTTGTGAGCTGGGTCTTGGGACTTACTCTCCCTCCCCAATATATAGGCAAACAAATTACTTCACCCATGTAACTGATTTACTTGTACTTCCGAGAACTTTTATGGCTATCATGATTACGCAACATTGCTTGGTAGTATGGCAACTCATGAGTGTACACAAACAATACGGCTATCATCAACTGGGGCATGAGCTCTTATCATTAAACTCTGAACTACGTGAGCACAATGACTACACTGTTGGAACCAACAACACAACCTTAGCCTCGTTCCTAGGCCTCCCCCATTTTTACTTGTATTTACAATAATACACAGGAGCGGAAAAGCGGAGAAAAATGGGAAAGGCCTGGTTTCATTCATTGTGTGAATGACTTCAGGTGGATGCAAGGTAGACGTAGGAGGGGGAGGCTAAACAACAAAAACAATGTACTGGATCATCCTTATGAGCACAGTTCTGGACTCCAAACGTTAGCGTATTTGAAACTACTCATCTTGACGGGTAAGAAACTCACTTTCAAGCTAAGTGCATACACATTTAAATATTGACCCCCCCCCCCCCATGTCCACCTCATGTCTACTCAAATGATGAATGAGACCTGGCCTTCTCCACTCTTCCACTCCCGTGTATTATTGTGAACTCAAAAGGAAGATACAAACAGGGGAGGTCTGGGAATGAAGTTAACAGAGCCTAGCTAGTGTCACTATCATTTACACTACTAGCTACATGGCTTTATACAGTGTATTTTTAAACTTGTCAATAAACAAACAAAAACAAAACAAAACAAAAAAACACTTGCATCAACTTGTTTAGCTAACTGATAGAGTGGACAGATGATTTCTGCTAGCAGATAGCCGCTAGGTGAATGTCACCTGCCACCTAATTGAGTTAGGGTGGATGCTAGCTTGGGATAAAAAGCCATTTGGATGCAATCAAACAGCGACGTGTAGTCAGGGCTCCCACTAGGTCTTTAGCGGATGGTCATTTGGTTTATTGCAGCACCATTTGGATGGGTATCTCTAATCGCTGGACTGGAAAATGGGTTATAAAATGAAACATGGAATGGAACAGTGAATGTACACAATTACATTTAAGTGGTGTTGCCCTAGTCTCGAACCAGTGTTGCCCAATCCAGGTCGAGCTACCTACTATATCTTTTGGCTTTTGGCTCACCGTAAAAGCTTTACGAGCAAGTTCATCGTTACCGACATGCTGCTATGTTCATGCATGGGACTGTAGCTAGGTGCTTAGTTACAGTAGTCTCAAAAACCATACTCTCACGCAAAAGTTGGGCTTCGTGAGACTCTAGTTATGGAATGTAGTTGTGGACAAAAATGTGACAGCAGAAATTAGTGCTCAATCGTCAGTCTCTTAGCTTCTATCCTTGTCTCTGCACCTCAATCGTTGGTCACTCCACCTCTATCCTTGGAGCAGCCTTCCTTAACAGTAGTAAGTGGGACAACCATGATACTGTTTTGAAGCAGTCTATCATACCAGAGGCTAGCCTCGTTCCCAGGCCCCGCCCAGCTTTCCGTCGCTTATTAGTACGGTAACGGCTTTTCCGTACTGCAAGCGACGGAAAGCTGGGCGGGGCCTGGGAACGAGGCTAACCAGAGGCACCATTCTCACAAAACGGATGCCATCTTACTTGTGTATTAGGCTCCCTCACCCCCTATTTTATGGATAGGGCTGTGGGACCCATCCTCCTCGGATAAAGTGGTCCTATTTTACCATTACACCATGACATTGGACAAAGAAGCAAGTTGTCAATGCTGGACTTGCTCATAAAGCCTCTGCCATAATATGAGATATAGTGGGTAGCTCAAGAGCAGCAGCTATAACTTTACATTCGCTGAGCTATTCCATATTCCAGTGCAGTGATAAGAGACACCATTAATGTGGGAAACTTAAGTATCTGGATCACTTCCTAAATCCTGCCCACAGCAGTTACTGATCTGGCTTCTCACTTAACATCCCAATAGTGGTGTGTAAACAACGACCCTTATATCTACATTACCCAATATGGTATTCTCTCTAAAATATCCGACAGCAATAAATGATGGGAGTGTCCAGAAATTGAGAGTTATTAATTATTGAACAGAAGTGTCCGGTGTGAACTATAGAGTTTTATTAGTCTCATGCCCATCCGTCCACGCCTCCCGGGAGAGAACGTCTGGTGGTTTGATTTGAATGTCTTGTCACTAACACCTTTCTCATTTGGAATGTGAGATGAAATCGCAGAGCGCACAATTAAAAGTCACTACGTCATTGAAAAGGAAAATAGCCGCCTTGATTTGTATTCTGAGGTTTGCAATTCTTGTGCGGAAGGGAGAACTCTGTGCATCAGCGCTGTTCTTTTAAGAACTGGGCTACAACAAACATACTACAACAGGCAGTTTTGCAAGTTTGCGTGAGGGAAGGATGTCACCAGCTGTTTTAGCTCAAGTTTGACGGCTGAAATCAGGAAGTTTGCTGCTCCTTTCACCAGCGGCTGATGCTTCGATAGTTAGGGAACCTTGCTGACTACTTGAAGGTAAGGCTACACAAAAATTGAGCAGCAAACAGAGACCAGGTATGATAATTGCAATCTTGGCGCAATAATTATACATTCAAAGGACACATCTTCGTGACAAGAACATGTGAACATCTTTGTCTTCGTTGGTTTGGTAGCCTCTGAATGTATCGAAGATGTCACACATCACATGAGCGTACTCCAACTTCTGTGAATAAATTGTCTCCCTTTCAGCATCACGTGTATTAGAGGGAAAATCCCTCAATTTTCTGCTGTCCGGTTTATTAGAGAGACGAAAAATTGAGGTGTCCAGACAATTAGAGTGTCCGATATTTTAAAGAGAATACGGTACATGATCAACAAACCACATCTCCCTAAAAAGAATGGACCTAGACATTATGCAAAGTCACCCACTGCACAGGACATGTGTATTACGAAAGACATTTCTGGTGAGAAAGAGCTAAAGGACTTCCTCCGCAAGAGGCGTAAAGGAGGAAAGATGAACACTCAATTTGTTGGGCGTACATCATCACAATGAATGTTAGCAACGGTCTGTATGCCCTCCAGTTGGTGAATAATCCTTCAGTGGTTATTGAGCGAGTTAATGGGGCTCATCTTAAGCCTTACCAAACTTCTCTCCAGAGCCCTGCAAGTAGTTTTGCGAGCAATTCTCCCTCAGCCAGCCACAACCAGAGCCATGACAGCAGACTTGTAAGCGAGGAGGGAGAATCCCTTGCTAATAGCCTCCACAACAACTTTACAAGTAAAGGAGATAACTCCACTCCAGCTAGTCATGATTCCATTCCACCACTACCACCACTAATGCCTCCTCTTAGTTTATTGAAAGGTGCAATGGGGC
The DNA here is from genome assembly GCA_949130485.1 of Agelas oroides. NCBI lineage: Eukaryota > Metazoa > Porifera > Demospongiae > Agelasida > Agelasidae > Agelas > Agelas oroides. Next base: position 6,189,863 of record OX422189.1, read on the forward strand.
CTGAGTCTTCTGTTCTCCCAGCCAAAAAGCCTCACGTCTCTCCAGCAACAAGTAAACATGACAACATTTTTATAGTAGATTGCCAACCAGCAAATTTAATGTACACCAAATGCCCAGCCCAACCAAAACATCTTGATGCACTACCACCTTGTGGTTCCCTTCTATCACCATCAGCAGCAAACTCACCAGAAAAGAAGCTACCACAACCACACAATGAAGCTGCTCAAAGCCTTCTGTTTAAATGGCAACAGTCACGTTTGAGGAAAGAGTCCAACGAAAAAACGAAAAAATGGACGTTGGATGACTATCACCTCACTGGTGAAACCAGTAAACCTCAGCCGCAATGGATAAGCAATGGTCTGATCACACTCAGCATGGCAGACAAAGCAATCTTGGAAGAGAAAGAGTGGCTGACAGACAGCATCATGAATACTGCTCAAACAATGTTTGCAGAGCAGTTCAGTATGACCACGGGGTTCCAGAGCACAAACGCTGGATTGTGCATAACATTCGCAATCAAGCCAGATGAATTTGTTCAAATTCTTCATGATGAGAGTGTCCACTGGGTTACAATCTCTACAGTCAGTTGTAAGCACCCAGAAGTCAAGATCGATATTTCTATCACATCCCCTAAAGTGCCAAATTGCTGCTCTGCTAGCTACCAAAGAACACAAGATTTCTGTCCATTTTATGGATGTACATGTACAAATGGTTAGTGACTGCGGCTTATTTGCCATAGCATTCACCACATCACTTTGCTATAGACATTCACATGGCAAGTTCCACTTTGACCGGAGTGCCATGCACAAACATCTCATAAGCTGCTCCATTGATCGAAACAGGCGGAGCAAAAACAAGGTTAAGGCAACAAAGACGATAGCTGTTTACTGCTTTTGCCGGATATCCCATGGGCGTGGACAGGTGGACTGGACAGGACAGTGGGACAAGCCTGGTCAGTGAGGGTGGGATGTCCATTGGACAGGTGGACTGGACAGGACAGTGGGACAAGCCTGGTCAGTGAGGGTGGGATGTCCATTGGACAGGTGGACTGGACAGGACAGTGGGACAAGCCTGGTCAGTGAGGGTGGGATGTCCATTGGACAGGTGGACTGGACAGGACAGTGGGACAAGCCTGGTCAGTGAGGGTGGGATGTCCAACAGACGTCCATTGGACAGGTAGAACAATCCTAAGTGGACAGAGGATTTTGATGTTATAGTAGTTAGTAGAGGTGTACCGCAAATACACGAGAGAAGTCGTACAAGTAAACCCTGAGGGCAAAGCCCGAGGGGTTTACTTGTACAACTTCTCGAGAGTGTTTACTGTACACCTCTACTAACTATGCTATATTGGTTTGAAATTTGAAGTTCAACTGCCTGCAGGTGATTGTCATCGTGAGGAGACAGATGGCTGCATCGAAGCACGAGGTGATTTCGCCAGGACTACTTGCCAGTATTAACTGGAATCCCGAGGTTCCCAAAGAGCTAAAGATAGGAATGAGTGAGTGGCTAGAGTCTGACAATGACAAAGAGAATTCTTCGTCCAGCAATGTCTTCCAACCTGCGAAGAAGTGCAAACTCACGAAGACGCTCAAAGTTTCAAAGCCCAAGGACTCTGGGAAAGAGAGGTTTTCAGAGACTGTATCCGAGGAACAACTTGCAGTTCTTTCCAAGGGATTTGTGCCTACAAACACTTCAAAAAATACTAAGTGGGCTGTGAACGCGTTCGAGGCATGGGTCTAGCCACGTAACTCTCATACCGAGTATATCGCTGTTCGTTGTAGAAGCTTAGGCAGGAAGGTGTCAGGGCAGACGTAACGCATGCTGGTGTGTTTACTGCTGAGGAAGAGAATTTGCTTTGGGAGCGTGGAGTGCTTGGTACACATAATCCTTTATCACTACTTCGTGCTGTGTTCTTCTACAATGGTAAGAAGTTCTGTTTGAGAGGCGGAGAAGAGCATCGTTGTCTCAAAATTTCGTAGTTCAAACGGCTTGAGGATGCTTACATATACACAGAAAATGATTTGAAAAATCGTTCTGGAGGCTTAGCGCAGGTTCGAGTGGAAAACAATGTCGTTCCGTCTTATGCCACACCAGAAACAGGCATATGTCGCCATGTAAAACTTCTGGACCTGTATCTAAGCAAGATCCCTCCAGAAGCCAAGAAAAAGGATGTGTTCTATCTTCGTCCAGTTGCCAAGAAACCATCTGATCCTGCGGCTCCATGGTACATTGCTGTACCATACGGGAAGGAGGTGCTTGGGAAGATGGTGCCAGATATGTGCCAGGAGGCAGGTATTTCAAAAAGGACAAACCATAGTTTGCGTGCCACGGGAGCGACAGAGATGTTTCAATCTGAGGTTCCTGAGAAGGTTATACAGAGCAGGACAGGGCGCTTTGTACGTTTATGTGTTACAGTATATCTGCTGCTTGGTTGTACATCTTGACCTGTGTATTATCATTTTGTGCTGACTCAGCCAGGTTTTAATGTGGGTTCTAACTTCTCAACCATAGTGTACAGGGCGTTGCATTATCATTCTGGATCCACTTTTAACAACTTCTACTGGCCCCCAGGTCCACTTTTGGCAGCCAAAATTGGCCCAGGGAGGGTAACTTTTGGTGTTAGGGGCCAAAAGCGAACGGCCGTCTACAATCACTGGACTGGACTAGTGGACTGGACTAGTGAACTGGACTGGTGGACTGGACTGGTGGACTGGACTGGTGGACTGACACTAAAATCATTTTTACACATTCCAGTAATGAGACTCCGAGTTACATGGAAACCCTGTAGCCTTCTCTCTAGCTACATGGTCCTGGAGAAAATAACTCACAAGGCCAGCAGTATTAGTGAAGGTCTTTGTACCCAGTGTGTAAAGGCTTTCTTCCATATGTTACAGCATAGACAACCTGACTTCAGTAAAGTTCCTAAGACTACAAATGAGGTTTGCAATCTGGTAAACTGTCCAGTCGTCACTACACCACATCAGCATATTACACACTGTAACACTCAAGTGTATATTAGTGAGCCATCCAATCAAGTGCTTATATATATGTAATATATATAGTTGAGAAGCTTCCCTCTTTTGTTAAATTAGTATCTCCTTTCAGAAAGCCTATAAACCAGCATTTCCGGTGAGGTTTGTTGTTTCTTTGATCTACTCCTGGAGAGTTCCTTGATTGGATGGTTGTGGTTAGAAATGCCAGGAATGTAGCCAAATAGGTCTTCCGAAAAAAGAGACTAGCTAATGTACTAAAGAAAAAGCTCTTTCACTGAACTTTCAAGAAAACCTATTTGGTAGCAGTTCTTGGTCACACTGATGCAACTGAGACAACCTAAAAATGTGGTTAAAGTAACCCAAGTGTTTTTGCAGTGATATAATTGGTACACTTGTTCCTTTCTTCTTAAGAGCCTTATCTACACTGCCAATCTCAGTGTTAAAAGTTTCTTGGGAGATAAAGTTCAACAGCATATGGTGTTGCTCCATCAAATCTTTAACATGCAACTTTTGCTTTCCCCTATATGCTGACAATTTTTTACACTGGCTATTTATTGTTAGCATTAAATTATTATTAGCCAAATCAGTCTGACCAAGAAGAAGGCTGTTTTGGGGGTAATATTATGCATCATGCAACCCTACTGGCAGTGAGTCTCGTTAGAAAGCATAAAAAAAGATTTTTAGTGTAAGTCCACCAGTCCAGTCCACTAGTCCAGTCCCATTAAATCAACTTCCCACTAAAATATTATAGGGTACATATGTACTTCCTGAAGTGGTGCCATAAGGTACAGCTAAGGGTACATATGTACTTCCTGTCACTACTCAAGTGGTGCCATAAGGTAGCTAAATAGTAGTTAGACACTGAGACCAAGGGATCTATGCGATTTAGAAACCCTAGGGCCCCCAGGCTGTAGTGTCTCGAGCGCAGCGAGGGTGCTACTAGGGGGCCCGAGGGGTTATAAATCGTGTAGATCCCGTTGGTCTCAGTGTCTCACTTTTTTAGATCGTGGCTAGCACTGTCGTAAAGTCCAGCATATTTTCAAAGCAAATACCGCCATCACAAGTGATGGAAAGCTGTTGACACGAAGAGCTGTCGGACTAGCTACCCTGCAGAGCGAACCAAGCGAATGGAACATACCTCGACAACCGAACTGTGTTCTGAAAAGTGTGGGTGCAGGTTATGATATACCTAGGTGAAGAAAGGTCACACTGAGAACAACGAACGGCTGCTCAAGGTGTTGTCTTCACTCGAAGAACACAGCCAGTTTCAAAGACAGCGCTGCTCACGGAGGTGGTGTACAGAGTAATAACCGAAATTCCGCATACGCCCGAATAGAAAAAGATTTACAGAAAACAAATTTCGCTTAATATATTACACACATCAAAATATTTTTTTATACACAATCCATGTACATACTACTAACAATGTAAGGCCAAAACAATGGCCTCAAGCTCTGAGCAATAAATTACAGGTGTTCTATGAGAATTTACAAGTATTCTATGGAATTTACAAGTATTCTATGAGAATTCACAAGTATTCTACAGAATTTAGAACACCTGCTGTTGACGAATCATATTGAAGCATTTACTACAACCATGGTCTAAGGGTACTAGGTACTTCCTGTCACTACTCAAGTGGTGTCATAAGGTACAAGGTTGTAATATTTTCGAGATCGTTGATGTCATCAAGAAGGAGCAAGCTACAACAGAAATGAAGTTGGAGCAGTTTGCTGCAGGCACAACCCAACCACCTCAAAAGAAGAGATACATCCAACGAGATGAGAAGATTCACAAGCTTTTTGAACGCTTTCAATATTAGTTAGACACTCGCAGTAGGTTTCTTTGAGGATTTGAAACCCGAGGGTGACGTCATAATCACCGAGGTGAAGCCGAGGTTATTATGACATCACCCGAGGATTCAAATCCGAGGAGAAACCTACTGCAAGAGTCTAACTGGCTTAGAAAATGGCTGAAAAGTGGCTTGATGATGTGATTGCCCCATCACTGCTACAAGGGATAGATGTAAATAAGCCTGTTCCTCCGCAGTTTGACATTGGTCGGGAGGAGTTGCTAGGCCAGGTACTGCAGGTACCAGTATCGGCTCCCAGTGGAAGTGCCAACGATTACGCTGGATTCATCGTCGAAGAAGACATAGATTCATTGTTACTCAAAGCTTCCCAGGTGTTTGAATGTGTAAATGTGGAAGGAAGTGACGAACTTGATGAGCTGTTTCTCCAAGCACCTCACTACATGTCCGAACACTGTATTGTGAGTGGGATGCCTAACGTGCCAGTTACAAGAAGCAGTCATGGTGGAGAAAGAAAAGTTGCTGCAAGTAGTCCAAGTTCCTGTTATGGCTTATGGATTGTGGTTACAGGTAGTGTCTAAGTGCAGGAAGTGTCTTATCAGATATAACCCGTTACCCAGGCAACATCTAAGAATGTTGCCCATATCTCTCTTGTACAGTGATGTTGCCTAGGTAACAGGTTATATAATAGTTATATCCCTCCCTGGGGGGTGGTCTTGCATATTGGTGTCGGGCTACGCCGGACACCAATGTGTAAAACGACCACCCCCCAGGGAGGGATATAACTATTACTAAAAAACCTGCTGTGAGGTTTCTTCATTAGTAAGAAACCTCATTAGTGCAAACCACATCAAACAGAATTATTCATACCATTAAGAATGGTGAAAGTCAGAGGAGGGAGGACATGATGTCACCTAGGGACAATTAGTGCGCCCTGATGACATTCCAAGGGCAAGAATCATGGATGCAAGCTACCAGTATCGCTTTATGGGCTAAGTCATGACGGGCGCATAAGGTTTTCGACTAAGCTGAAGCTATCTGGCTAGTTAAAATTGGTTATTATGACTCACCGCGCAGGCTAAGCTTGTACGTTGCCAGTTTGACACAAGGTGAGTCACAGGAGGCCATTTTAACTGCCAAACATCTTCAATCTTGTCAAAAACCATGCATGCCATGGAGTCGTTCGTTTAGCTTGCCTCCACACTTCTTGGCCTTGGAATGTCAGTTAATAGTCGCCATCACGTGATCGCGTCCTACCTCCTCTGGGTGAAAGTAGTGTTTAGCTTCAGTGAGACACCAAACTGGACTTGAGTCATTTGTACATGAATTCATGCAAAGATTAACAGTGCTTTTGTGTGAAAATGGGAGTTGACCTGGTGGGAAGTTGATCTATTGGGAGTTGGGTTAGTGGGAGTTGATTTCGTGAGAGTTGATTGATCTCGTGGGAGGACACCTAATAATGAACTACTACACGGTACATGTGTAAGTATGAAGTCAATCATGCATACTCTTGTACTCCTACCTAGGGCCCTGTGTAATACAATCTGACTATGGACTAAGATTATTATACTCTCCCTACTTCCTTCTGGTTCTATAAACGGACAAGATAAGACTACTGTGAGTCCAAAGTTGTCTCTGGTTCCATTCGTGAACAAGATAACATGAGTTCCAAATTGTTTCTGCCCATGCGCAAGGTTTTGCACAAATTCCTGTTCCCATTCCTGTTTCTCATTCAAGTCCCCTTTCCTGTTCCCTGCTTTTCCAGTTGCCCCAACTAAACCTGGCTTTTGATAACTCTACAAAATAATTCACACATAGGGTAATTTTATAGGTGGCAAACAAAACGTTCTCAGAATTGTGGGGAAGGGGAGGGGCATAAATTTTCAGCGTTTGCCATAAAGCCCGGAATGGAAACGCTGAAACGAGACAAACGAAACGATATGGAATGAAACAGAAACCGCACCTAATGCTATAATCCTTCGTTATAGGTGAGGCATTTGACTGGTTCCTTGGGACTCCCCTCAGACTACTCTGCCCATCATCAAATACCATAGCAGGCAATCTAGAGCATACCTGGCAGTATCTACTGAGCGAGTTTCGTTCTGAACAAGCGAGGGCGCCATTGTGGAAATCGATTTCACATTTCAGTATGGGCCTCAATGGCAGCCCGTATGGTTACGTTATCACATAGCTATCCTGCGCACATTACTATTTACTAGTTTCAACCTCCTCTGAACCATAGATAATATAGGGAGGGTATATTATCTATGCTAGAATGTATAAACGCCCTGCATGCCTTCAAAAGCTGGCTACATTCTTTACATACACTATCCATGCGCAACTAAGTTAGACTCGGTAATGTACTTGTAGTTCTCATTGGCTAAGTCAAAGTACTTCTTGAAGCATAAATTTGCCGTGACGGCCACTGTTTTTCCAGCTCAACTAAGGGTATAACCCCTCCAGGGCAGCACTTTTCACTCTCCTTCGGCGGAATGTAGAGGTCTCGGTGCGAAACTAGGCAACCATCGAGGTCTGCCACAGGGCTTACCTAGTGCTCGTAGATACCTCCTACAGCAACCATGCAGTTGTTTGCCGTTACAAAACACAGGAAAGGTGTGGTTGGGATGGTCTCCTGTTTCGTTTCGTTTCACCATTTCCGTTCCAGGTTTTATAACTTGCCTCACATTTCTCCTCTAGTTGCAGAGGAATGTGTCAACACTTCATGCAGTCACAGGTAATAGATTTTGAGTAGAAGGGCACATAACTCAAGTGATTATTACGCTATAGACCTTTTACGCGGGCTTAGTTTACGGGATTTTGCGTAAATGCGGAAGTGCAAGTGCCACGCCCCTTGGTGGGAAAGATACGCGCGCTCACACAGCTGCACAGTCGGCCTGCAAATTCACAGAGTTGTATTTTTGTTGAAAATTTTAACACCTGCAGGACAGATGGTTAATAACTGTTGTGTTGTCGGCTGCACCAACTATGTTAGTAAAAAAAAGGTCTCAGTTTCTACCGTTTTCCTGTAGCTAACAAAGAGAGATGCGAGAGATGGGTGGTTGCTGTGCGCAGAAAAGACTGGCAACCTACACCACATTCAAGAATCTGCAATGAACATTTTATATCAGGTAATGAACCGTAGAATTGTGTGTACATGGTCGTAGCAAACGGTCATGCAGATCGGATTTCGTCCGACCAAATTTTTAATGTGCAAATGCACGTCTTTAGTCGAATAACTAAGATCATCCTTCTCTTCAGGATCAAGCAGCTTTAGTTCCTCTAAGTATCTGCTCTGCGCAACAGCATCTAACTTTCTGTACTACTCGCTCATCGCCTGTCTTCAACACGGTGCAAGGCAGCTGCACAACGCAACTTTCCCACCAGTGGGCGTGGCACTTTACTTCCGCTCTACTCCGCATTCCTATAGTAAACGGTGCAGCGTAAAAGGTCTATACTACAGTACTATAATGAACCGTCCATACAAATGTAGAATACATATAACCTTTGATACAACAGTTACTGTACATACATAAACGCTAAAACTGGCTCCTCACGAAATTCTACTAAACAAAAACAAAGGTTTAAGTAAGTCTTGAGTGAACTATTTGATTCTCGTAGGAGGGTGTATTTTTGGTCAAATTTATAAAACCTTACACTAAGTACATAATAGTCTCGCAAGCCAGACCGTGCCCAGCGCGGATCGCTTTCAGTATCATTATTATAATAGCTTATGATTGATTACCAAAGCTGTAATTATGCAGAGGCCTAAAACAGTACCTGTAAGCCTTCGCCATGACCGATGTTCGCTGTCCACAACTGATGAACCTGGCAGTGGCTCTAGCAAACCACCGAAGGAAACTGTTAGCCAGTTAGGCGATCAAAAACTGGAGGCGGGGTTCACTAAGTTCACCCGGTGCCTAGTCTCGTGCCCGGGCGCCCAGACCCCACCCGCAAGGCCTAGGAGAGGGTCTGGTGACATCCGGCTGATTCCTCGGGCTTCATTAAAAATTCATAGCTTATTGTTGAATGCATAGTTGCGAACTGATAACTAATTTACGCGCCAAAAAAGTGCTGTGTCATCGTGTTGAAGTAGTCAAGAATTTCCGGTGTTGCAACCACAACAACTGATTTTAATATTTCCATCAAACTCGGGCGCTTTCCAACTTGTTGGAAAACTTCTTCTGTTGTACCTGTACCAAAGTCATCTAAACATAATGAGGTTGCCAACTACAGACCAATATCCCTTCTACCGGTAGTGAGCAAACTGCTAGAGCGACACATTCATCAAGCAATCACCACCCACCTCAATGAAATTAGACCACTCTCCAATAAGCAGTGGGGATTCCAACCTGGAAAATCCACAGTTACAGCTCTACTGGCTGTAACACATGACTGGCTTAAAGCACTTGAATCCAGGCACAATGTATGCTCTGTCTTCCTCGACCTCCGCAAGGCCTTCGATTCAGTTCCTCACAGGCTGCTTTTAGAAAAACTGAACACATATGCACTGGATTCCCGCATCCTCTCATGGCTGCACAGCTACCTTGCTGAAAGAAAACAACATGTGGTCGTCGGCGGTGATTCATCTCCTGATTCACCTGTGCTTTCAGGAGTTCTGCAGGGCTCCGTTTTGGGTCCACTACTATTCCTCATTTATATTGATGATGTGTCGTCTCTCAAGCTGTCTGAAAACACAGTTCTAAACCTCTATGCAGATGACATGCTCCTATACAAATAAATTAAGTGCAGTGAGGATTACCAGCAGCTACAATTGGATATTGACAAAATCAGTTCATGGGTAGATAACAATCATCTATCACTGAATCCAGCTAAATGTAAGACCATGCTGATCTCACGAAAGCGAAATCTCAGGTATCCTCCACAGTTCCTGCTAAATAAGGTACCACTTGAACAGGTAGAAGCCTTTAAGTACTTGGGAGTTCTTATTTCATCAGACTTGTCTTGGTCCAGGCACATAGATTCCATCTGTGCAAAAGGAAAGAAACTTATTGGTCTACTATATAGGAGATTCTCATCTAACGTATGCAGTGAAAGACTGCTAGAAATGTACAAAACTCTAGTGCGTCCTCACCTTGAATATGCCGCCCCTGTGTGGGATCCCCACCTTTTAAAGGACATAGAATCTGTGGAGAATGTGCAAAAATATGGACTAAAAATGTGTTTGAAAAGGTGGGATCTAGGCTACCAGGAACTACTCCATCTCACTCAAATTCCTACACTTGAAAACAGGAGAATATACTTAAAACTTTGTACTGTATTTAAGATCATCCATGGTCTCTTTTCTTTTACACCTGATGTATTTATGCCTCAACCTAGTAGACATGATTATAATTATAATCTCCCCTTATTGTATCAACCCTATGCACACACTAACGCCTTCCAATCATCATTTGTTCCTAGCACTATTTCCATCTGGAATCACTTACCCCACGATGCACTTATTGCACCTTCACTTCGCACTTTTAAGTTGAATGTTGCACCTATGTTCTTGTAATTTTATAATCAGGGTACATACTTGTATTAGCCTAGGAAGCTATTATGTATCCTTTGCATTTGCATAAATTATCATAGAAAAAAAAAGAAAAAAAAAAAAAAAAAAAAAAAAAAAAAAAAAAAAGATTGTGTTTTCTGCAACGTGATTGGCACGAGCAAAATTCCTCGTCGAAAAGCCTTAATGAAGCCGAGGAATCGGCTGAAGGTCACCAGACCCTTTTTTCCTCGTGAGAGGGCGGGGTCTGGGCACGAGACTAGCCTCGTCCCCAGGCCCCACCCAAAACTCGGGAAAGGGGCCTGGTGTTACTTGCAAAAAATTCCCGTATCTATGTGCTGTGTCAGAGGAATCACGTTCGTCCATTACCAATTACTAAATTTTTGACACGTGAAAGTAGTAGACTCGTTCCAAGACCATTTGAAAATGGGAACGAGGCAAACAGACTTTCATAAACCTCGGATTTCAGAAACTTAGAGCGTAGTTACGCTTGCTAGGCTACTACTCTTGCCTCACAGGATTTGTCTGTAGTCGCTCCGTAGCAAGATCTATTCATCTACTCTGTAATGCCATTGTCAACAGTAGCTGGCTACCACGTGATCACGTAAGACATGTAATTCTTACATAATATGCTGACTCAGCACATACGAGAAAGTTTGCAAGTGACGCCAGGCCCCTTTCCCGATTTTTGGGTAGGGACTAGTCTCGTCCCCAGACCAAATTTTTCGCGCGCCCTGCGGACTCATCGAAAAATAGGGTCTGGACACTTTCACTACGAAAACTGGGGCATGTATACATACGGCGGTCAGTTAATTGGGTAATTGTAGGTGTTAATCACATTATCAGCTACCAGCAGCGTTTGCTTTGGCGCCAAAAAATTTGCAAGCTGGCTATTTGTGATGACGCATAACGCAATTTACTTTACCTGAGCAATCTGATTGGTGCGACAACATGCCAATACGCTTGTATGATTACGCCCCAGTTTTACCAGTGAACGTGTCCAGACCCTATTTTTCGACAAGGCCGCAGGGCGCGCGCGCGAAAAATTTGGTGTCTGGGGACGAGACTAGGTAGGGACTGGTAGTCTCGTGCCCAGACCCCACCCAGCTCACGCGAGGAGAAGGGGTCTGGTGTCACAAGTCGAAATCCTTGGGCTAGCTCCAGAAACCAGAGGAGGTTGGAAGCTGTAGTACGCGCGAGGTAGCTACGTGAATGACGTAATCATACGGGCTGCCATAGAGAAGGTGAAATCGATTTACACAGTTCTCGTTTGTTTGGGACGAAACTCACTCAGTAGATGCTGCCAGGTGAGCTCTAGATCGACCGCTATAGCTCTTCCTGATACGTGAAGTATTTGAGTGTTTCCTTGGGAATCCCCGTGGAAGATTCAAGTTGCGCGCCATAAAATGCCATAGCTGTCGATCTAGAGCTCAGCAGTATCCACTGAGCAAGTTTCGTCCCAAACAAACGAAAGCTGTTTGTGTAAATCGATTTCACCTTTCACTATGGGCCTCTATGGGCGTATATATTTTTTGGACGCACTTTCGACTTAGTCTCTGGACAGCAATGCATATGCGCATGCGCAGTGCCACACCCTCTGTGTACTTAGACCTTTGAGAAGGGCGTGTTGAACAAAAGAAGACTGCAGTTAGAAAGAGAGCTACTCCTCAGGTGATTTTTAGCAACAAAGAACTACAGCCTATACCTACAATGTACTTCTAGTGAACTGTGAGCAAGACTGGAAAGCATCTGTTGTCTCCTCTAGAAAATTAGCCAAGGACAATCATGATAATGCGTCATATAGTCTATTCTAGCCTTTAAGACATTCGAACAACCAGGAAACTCTCAGGGAATGTTGTCCCAGGAATGGGCAGCAATTAGAACTATCTTGCGTTTACCTGATGAAGCACAGAAAGGACCCAGAGATTGACACTGAGACGACTATTGAACTGCTATGTATTGTGGTGGCTGGAAATGGTGTGAGAGTGTGTCATGATGTTGATTGAACATGATTGAGCCAAACGATACTATGAAGATGGCAATTGGAAAGGAAGCTATCCTTAATTCAGAGGGCCTTTAACATCAAAAATTTCAGTCTATAGCTACAATGCTAGCCTCGTTCCCAGGCTCTCCCCTCGCCCCGACGAAAAATATAAATTTTCGTCGGGGCGAGGGGAGAGCCTGGGAACGAGGCTACTACAATGCACTATCAGTGAACTGTGAACATGACTGGAAAGTATCTGCCACCGTACACTAACAGCTCTCCAAAAGAGTCACCCCGTCTACAGTTGACAATCTTGGCCTTTTGTTTAAAATTATTGTCTACAGAGTGCATATGAATCTGCAAGCTGACTTTGTCAGAGTGGTGTCATCTTTTACGTGGATAATGTTTGAGTATATAGCATTAGCCAATGTTTGGGTCGGCCAGGTCTGACCAACATAAAACTACACTGGTATGACCTTAATCATCAGCTACACCTACAAATAAACACATTAGTCAATCATCACTGACGTCCTTACTGATGTCCTTGAAATTTTTTTTTTAGTTGGCATCCTATATCAACTGAAAATCAAGACTGTTTGCATTAGCCCTGTTTACATTTAACACTTAGACTGGTTTCAAATCGGTTTAAAGTTTACACAGCTGCCCTAATCAAATTTGAAACTGATTTGAAACTGGTTTAAAGTGCTAGTGTAAATGGGGCTATTGTTGGGCATTGTGTATGACCAATGGACAAGGTTTGACAGACTTTCACCAGACAAGTTCATGATTACAATGCATTATTCTTTTCATCAAGCTAAAAAAAAAATGCTAATGGAGATTGCAAATTGGCAGTTGAAACATTGCAAGATTCAAATTTGTCTAGTGAAAGTGTGTCAAAATTGGTCTAGAACAAGGTCGCAGTGTTTTCACTTTCCATATTTCAATATATCAGTGATTCCCTACACTCATGTACCGACAGGCAAAACATTCAGTCTCACTGCTTCAATAGTCTTGTTCCCAGACCCTCTAGAAATTACTGCTTCAAAACCCCACAGAATGAAATCTCAATCAGTGCGAACCTCTGGGTCCTTTCTGTTCCTCATCAGGTAAACGCAAATAGTTCTAATTGCTGCCCATTCCTGATACAACATTCCCTGAGAATTTCCAGGTTGTTGGAATGTCTTAATGGCTAGAATAGACTATATGACGCACTATCATGATTCAGTCCTTGGCTAATTTTCTAGAGGAGACAACAGAAATGGAACAGTGACCAGATGCTTTCCAGTCTTGCTCACAGTTCACTAGAAGTACATTGTAGGTATAGGCTGTAGTTCTTTGTTGCTAAAAATCACCTGAGGAGTAGCTCTCTTTCTAACTGCAGTCTTCTTAGTAGTCGATCATGTTCAAGTCTCGCGTGGCCACACCCCATGCGGAACGGGGTGTGGCCACGCGAGACTAGTTCAACACGCCCCAGAGCCCTTAACCTTCTCAAAGGACACAGAGGGTGTGGCACTGCGCATGCGCATATGCATTAGGGACTTAGCTCCAAAAAAAAAAAAACGCCCGGGCCGGGCCAGTTGCAATGGTCCTGGTCCTGTTTGCAAACAGACAAGTGAAGCGACAGTGATTACATAAGTGACTGCGAAAACTCAGGCTCAGTTATTGACAGTTAATAAAGTTACACATGCAAGCTAGTATTATTGAACTGGCTATAACAGATGTAGAATGGTATTAAATCAGAATTCTCTTCACACATAATAGTGCTATTCTGAGTAGATTTTGCAGCCACACATGCATGCACACACACGTACACACAACTATATATCCTGTAGAACTTGTAACTGCTAACAATACACAGCACTGAGCTTCTACACAAGCTGACGTCTGTGCATGAGACCGGGAATGAGCCTAGTCAGTGAATAATCAGTTGGTTCTATTAGTGATACTCAAATAATCACGATCCATGCCAGTAACTCTTGGTGTCAAGGATAGGCAACGTACTGTGATTACACAGTCCAAGTATCTTGAAAAGTGCATAGGTGGGGCTTTAAAGTTTTCCATGGCAACTGAAACAGGAGTATAGTATGATATAAATGTCACTATATGAGTACATGTGTACAGCGTTACCACTGGGTGGTTAAAACACTTAATAGTATAAAAGTACATGTCAAAATGCACTTAGAGCTATAAGAATTATGCAAACTACATAACTTGGAGCTTTGAAACCCCATACAGCTGCTGAATTGCAGCATTGTAATCTTGAGGCACTACCCGTCCAGACTGTATCTTTTTTGATGCTTTGCATAAGTTAACTAGAAGTTCCTTCTTCCTACGTTCAACTTTATCAATCATAAGATTGTGGATTTTATTCAAGTTTGCATTTTCCAGCTTTCTCTCAAGATCCTTAAAATCGTCAAAGTACGTGACATGAGGCCAATAGAAGAAATCTGCAAACTGCAGCCAGTACAACTCTGCTTCTGGGTCTTCTGCCATGTCCACATTGGGACTGTAAGGATGAGTGCTACTGGGGTGTGGTTTCATCAGTTTGTCCAGTTCAGGGTGGTTGCAGTAGAATTTGCTCAAGGAAGATCTATCATCTGTAACAGTCCTCCTGACATTGCGAATGAAGCTCATGCTCGGTACAAAGAGTGGAATACAGAGGGAATACAGTTCAGTGAGTGTGTATGACATGACAGAGTAGGGAAGGAAAACAATTGCACGATGTTTGACCAAGTCAGAAAGTTGGTATCTCTTGTAAATGCTGTGCACTTGCTGGATTTGGAATTTTGATGCACTTAGGCGATCATCCCAGATGCCAAAGGCCAAGATCTCTTTCCTTGTGGGTGCATAAGTATTGTTAGATGTGTAGAAACCACTAAAGCTATACAAAGGAAGGGGAACTAGTCCTGTATAGTGTTTAAGATATTCCTTGTCATAGAAACTTTCTGCACCAAGAATATGCTTGGGATTTTTCATGGAAACTAGGGCATTGAGATGCTCATTCAAACGATCCCATTCTTCTTTCGTACACCTTCCCAAGTTGTATCGATGAGCAGGCAAGTAGATGATTGTCTTGTTAAAGGGCATCCACATCTCACACATGGAGGCTGGAAACATACATATGAAGGCATCTGTGGACGCAATCTGTGTATCATTCTTGTAGAATTCAAAGTTATCCCTCACCATCTTCTCTGTCAACCGTGTGTTGTGTCCGATGTATTGTTTTGAAACAACATCTGAAAGGTGTTTATACACATTGAAACCCCTTCTTTGGAACTCAAATGACTTGTGACCTGCAAGAATGACCTTGTGGCCCATACTTACCAATGCAGATGGTATATCTAAGTGGGTACCATCATGCAAATCAGATGCCCAAAAGGTTAATGTTGTATCTTTGCAAATGTCAGTATTCACATCTTCTTCGTTTTCTTTCTTGCCCACCACACTGGGATATGGTGCTTGTGAAGTCCAAGATGATGAGCTCTTCACAAGCTCAGGAAACTTGTAACCAACATCAATGAGGGCCTGTAGCCATCGTTGCAAGAGCAGCACATCTCCATACTCTATGTACTGGCGCTCATACAAAGCCACCCACAATTCTTCAACACGTTCAATCAAAGTCTTTCCTTTGCCCTCCCATTTGCCTAGAAACTCAACAAGATGTTCACTCTTTTGGTAAAGATCTCTCTCAGCATCCAGATCTCCCAAATTGCTATGAGGGTTGCGATCCTGAACTACAATGGGACGTGGCAGAAATCCCACCTGAAGTCCCACATCCCAAAACAGCCTCTGTGCAAAGTAGCTTCGCCATATATCAGAGACACGACCATGAACAGTGATAGGAAGCAGGAGTGCCCAGAAGCTTGGCTGAAGGTGTAGTGTTGCCTGTGCATTGTATGGTGTGAGGACACCCTTAGGAACAAGCAGGGGTTTGGTCTCATTGGATCTCTTGAATGAGAATGGGACTGGCATTGTGATCCGGTAGATAGCATCCAAATCTGGCTGATGCTCTGCTAGGGACTGGAGTACTGCAATTGACTGATGATTAATATCACGGATCTTAATTTGACTGTCATAACACTCAGTCAGTTTGATGTGGGGCAGTGGTAAACCTCGGGGCCATGATGGCAGGGTTGGAGCTCCAAGTGCCGGGTAAGGGTTGTAAGTTGGGAAACTGTGGTTGTATGGCTCAAGGACCTGAATGGTTTCGACACCTTGACTACTGGGTATGGCTGCACTGAAAGATGGAGCACCCTCTGGCGCTGCTGAAGGGATCCAGAATTTTAGCATGTTGTCATCATCAAAGTCCCAGATGACAGTAGCACCATGCATGATAGCATACAGAAAGCCAACATTCTTGCGACCAAAGTTATTCCAGGGAAGAGCATTCACAAACTCATTGTCCAAGGCTTCCTGGTCCTTAGGACTAAGATAAACAACAGCATCATTGCCCTCTCCTGGTGTCCATCTTGTTTCATACACCTTGGGGCTCTTCTTATCACCAACAATCACCAAACACCACCCCTCCATCCTCAACCAGCGACGCACTGCCTCCGATGGCTCAAATATGGTGGTCACCACACCCCACCGTGCACATGTCAAGTCTGTTTGCTTTTCCCTTGGTGCATTCCTGGATGGAAGAGTTGTGAACTTGAGTTGCTCAACTGGAAATGCCCGCACGACTTTACCAGAAAAGCTGTAACCTGTTGCTGCACTCTTAGGAGCAGTCACACTTTTATCTGTAACAAGGGTGGTTGACTCCGTTTCTGCACTTTGCTCAGGAACATGACTACCAACCATATCATCAAAGATGCTTGTTGTACTTGGCTCAGCATTGTGGCTACTAGTCACACTTTTTTCTCTACCAAAGATGGCTGTATGTGTCTTTGCGCTACTGCTGACATAAATCACCACCACCAGGAGGAAAAGGCCGAGAAAGATTCCAATTGCTGTTCGTCTGTGGAAAGATTATACTGCAATAATTAACTGCAATACATTGTGGGAAAGAGTCTGAGCAAGTGCACAATTTATACACAAATAAAACAGCAGTCAGGCAAAGAATTTCACATCTTGGGTACTTACAGAACTAATATCCAGTTGCAGACAGATTAATATGGTAACCACACTGCAAAAACAAATTGGTTGTTTTAACCACTGAGTGGTTACCCTGGTTGCAGACCGAGCTGAAGAGACAGTGGTTATGTAGTGTATAGTTTGCTAATTGCATACGACAACCATAGAGGAAGCTTCCCAGACCATCTTACAACCAGGATCTTGCAGTTAGAAACCAGTGAACGTCTGAAAGGGTCACACCTGCTTGTGTCAAAGAGCATCCAATAACCAACGCATGATCTTGCAGATATAGTAACCACTGAACATCTGTGAGAAAGTCACCGCAAAAGCATCATTGGGGCAAGCCTGAGCGAGCCCCACATAGACGGTACAGCTGGGAGATTTCATATATGTATTATTATTATTATTATTATTATTATTATTATTATTATCATTATCGTACGACCGTCACCCGCGCGCCGCGCTTGGTCGCACGAAGTATGTAGGGCTTCGCATTCGCGTACATGGCTTCCGTGACCGCAAGAGAATCACCCGCGCGCCGCGCTTGGTCGCATGAAGTATGTAGGGCTTCCAATAGCGCATTAGCGTACATGGCTTCCGTGACCGCAAGAGAAGAAGCCGACGTCAAGGAAAAGGACACCATCCGTCAGGTGATCTTTAACAACAAAGAATTCAAGCAATAGCTGTGTGATTTCAGTGAACTGTACCCAGGTGTAGCCTCGTTCCCAGGCTCTCCCCACTAAGAGGGGGGAGGGCCCTTCTTAGCGGGGAGAGCCTGGGAACGAGGCTACCCAGGTAAGCAAGAATGGGAAGCATTTGCCACAATTGTCTCCACTACACAATCTGCCAGAGACAATGATGATGCAAATATAGACTTTTCTAGCCAGCATGACGTTCAGCAATCTGGAGTAGAAACTCTCAGAGAAAATGTCATAGAAAAAATGGAAAACTTTTGTGGCTACCAACAATGGTGTTGAGATAGCAATGACACAGCCCTAATGGAAAAACTGAACCAACCAACATCCACTAACTCACTGGCAATGTGTAAAAAACTACCATTTGAAGCTCATTTGGTCGATAGAAACTCCAATGTAAGCTCTCATGCAAACAGGAAATATTATGTCATCACTTTTATATCGTTATTAGTGTAATGTCATGTTGTTTACAACAAAAATTGATAAACCATAACGGTGATTGTGTACACAAAAAATTGCACGTTAGCCTCTTCCAAACCAATTCATTGTTTCTCACCCCTAAGCAGAAAACTAGATGTGGGTTGGCCAAGAATTGAAGACTTTCAATTACGAGGTCATTCCTGTGTGAATAATGTACAACGCTGCCTTTGTCATTTCTACACTTGGATGAGGCACAGTAAGCAAACAGCAACTTTACTTCTTACTAAACGCTACGACAACTTCGACACCTCGACAAGTGCGAAGGTACGCGCGCGTGTGTACGAACTGCGCATGCGCAATTGTAGTCCTTGGCATACTGCTTGCTCAGGCTCGCCCCACAATGCCCTGCATTCATCTAGTATTTTTGAAGTGTAGTTGTAGTGACTCTCTCACAGATGTTCTGTGGGTTGTCAGTTGTAAGGTATGGTTTGGGCTCAGATTGCTTATGCAATTAGCCTCTAGTACCAAAACAAACTTCTCATAACCACTGTCTCCTCAGCTTGTCTGCAACCAGGGTAACCACTCTGTGGTTAAAACAACCAATCATTTTTTGCAGTGCAATTCCATTCATAGAGGGTGTAAATTTTCCTGGAGCCTGGCTTTAGATGTAACTCCACAAAATAATTCACATGTATAGCAATTTTATGGGTAGCAAACAAAACCTTCTCAGAAATGTGGGAAGGGGGCATAAATTTTAAGTGGTTTCATGTTTCTTCCCTCTAGTTACAGAGGAATGTCTCATGTGATGCTGTTGTCAACAATTCAGGCAGTCACAGATAGTAGATCAAGTAGAAGGGTAGAGCTTGGAAATGCACATATAACTCAATGCTATACTGTAACTTACTATGCTATAGATGTTTTCAATTAAGCGTCCTACTTCCAGAGGGCAAACGTGCAATCAAGAGGCAGCTGTACAGCGGACCTTTCACCTTGAGGAAAACAGCTTCTTTTATCTTTCGGTACTAATGGTAAGGAGTTGATGTAGCACTTAGCCTGTATTTTGCACACAGCTGCACTAAACACAGACCCCGACTCTTGCCCTCCGGAAGTGAAGCCACGCCCCATAAAAACCATCTATACTGTACTATAATGAACAATCCATACAGATGCAGAATACATATAGTTTAACCTTTGATACAACAGTTTAATACTGTACACACATAAACGCTAATACCGTGGCTCCTCACTAAATCCTCCCTACTAAACAAAAATAAAAGGTGTTAAGTCTTGGGTGGGCGTGGTGGGTACTGATTCTCGAAGGAGGTGTATTTTTGGTCAATTATAAAACGATACATAATGGATTATGACTGATGACCAAACCTGTAATGCAGAGGCCTAAGACAGTACCTGGAAACTTTCCCCATGACCGATTTTCGCTGTCCACCACCGATAAACTTGGCAGTGGTTCTCGCAAACCACCGGAGCAAACTGTCAAACATCTAGCCTCGTTCCAGTTTGATGATGAACGGCCTGGGAATGAGACTAGCGATCCAGGGCTAAGTTTGGGCGGTTTCCTGTGTGTGTGTGTGCTGTGCTTCGGACGTTCTACATCGACAGACCAACTGCCTAGTCTTGGTGCAATCATACCGCGGTACATAGATCTACATAGTGCAAGTCCAAGGCGTACATAAATCGTGAGAGGAAGATATAAACTGAAGATGGGTTTTACCAGTCGGTTTGTGTCTTGTCACGTGTCAAAAATGCTCATAATTTATGAATGCACGCAGTCTTTCACGCACCCAGTTGCAGTATGCAAGTGTGAGAGGCTGGTAACGAGCTAGACTAATGTGATGACCTTGAACACAAAGTGCATGCCGTTTTGCTATTGGGGAACCAAACAGGCAGACTACTCTAGCCTGGCCTAGGGCAGAGCTTGCACAGAAGAAAAAGGTTCTCTAGAATTAACTGCCGTGCCAAATGAGAATAATTAGTGAATTGGTTCAGTGCATATAAGTGAGCAGTGTTGGTCACCTTTGGCAACGTTGATGTGTTGATTGTAGTTAAGAGTTTTTATCGGAAGGAGTGGTTCAGAGCCAGTGAATTACTAACACGTCACCAAATCTCCGTGTTGTATATAGGGGGTAAAAAGTCAACCTCATTAGTGTCTTGGGGGTTTTCATCAAAATGCTCCTCAATGGAGGTGTATCCTCATTATCTGGAATAGCCCATTTTTAAGTGTACTGAGTATTGCTAGATGTGTAGAAGGTCAACACTTAAGTTATAAGCTAATACAGTACCTGCCATTCATAACCAAGTTGAGAGCAAGCAACAGAGGTGGCAGAAGATTGAGGGAGCACCGATGGTGATGTGTAAGCATGCACACACTAGGGGGATCTGGGGCATGCTCCCCAGAACAAATTAGGTTCTCTGAGATCACTTCTGAGACCCTATTTGTACCCAGTCCTATACTCTAAATGGAGTCATGAGGCTAGCACTCGGAGATCTGGCATTACGATGTAATCACGCTCTAGTTTACCTTGTGGACGTTAGTGCCAGCATGCATTGCTACTAACTCACTAGTTCTAAAAGGCAAAGGGCCGAAGGCTAATGTGCAGGTGAAAGGTTAAACCACTCCCAACAATGCAGTAGCTATATGGCGCCGACTATGCAGTAAGCATAACTAATCTGATAGATTTACCAAGCCACATCAATAGTGCCGATGCTTGATGCATGCTAGCTACACTTTCACTCATTATTCGTAGTTTGGGGGAAGGTTTTGCATGTTACAACCCGCAGTACAGGACTCGGAGTCTGCTCAGGTTTTAGTAATGTTAACTTCCAGACTTTGTGGTATGACCACCCTGCTCTACAATAGCTAAATCAATTATTTCATGGCCTAAGGCCAAACACTACTGTGTTCCTATTCTCGTTTCAGTCCCATCCCAGCTTCTTTAAATAGGGAAATATTGGTGACCTTTTATGGCACTGACTGTCTCAAGTCTGCTCCATCTACATTAGCTGATTTTACAAGGAGAAAATGTCCTTCTCTTGTCTACACCAGCCTACAACCATTGAACTCTGTCTGAACTAACCAAATCATTACTATTCCAGGGTTGTAGCAAGCTACTTGGAGATGGTGTGGCCAAAGCTTGCCATGCTTCATATGTAGCTAAGCATGGCAGCAGTTAGGAGGGTCTGCATGGGTCATGCTCAGAAGGCTTTTTTTGCAAGGTTGTTAAGTTTGGTACTGATGACACTGGAAACAAACGATCATGATACCAAGAACAAAAACTGTAAGGAGAACAGAAAACTATTTAAGCAATCTCCGAGTGTCTTATTTGGGGAGCATGACCCCAGACCCTCGTAATTGCTTCATGTTTAGACCCTAAGTCCATTTTTGGGCTGCTTAGTAAGTTATTTAACACAGAGGTGTTAGATAGGGTGGCAAGCCTGACCCCTAGGCCATGCATGACCATATATATATATATATAGTCATGCATGGCTTAGGGGTCTGACTGAGTGTGTTTTCACTGCAAAAATGTTTGGGTTACTCCATCTCAGTTGCATGCCTGTTGTGTGTGACACATGATTAAGTTCACAAGAGATGCTTCCAATTTGAATCAAAAAGTACTTGAGGAGCTTCAGAATCTCATTTTTATTAAATTAGAATCTCCTTACAGAAGGCCTATAAATCAGCATTTCTGGTGTTTCTCTGATCTTATAAACACATCTTCCCGTGGAGAGTTCCTTGGTTGCATGGTTATGGTAGAAATGCCAGGAATGTAGCTCCTCATTGGACTATCAAGAAAAGGTAGCTTTCCTTGCATAATAGTCACGCTCATGCAACTGAGACAACCTATAAATGTGGTTGAAGTAACCTGAGTGTTTTTACAGTGATAATTCTAGAGTAATATGTGCATAAATTCTCTGTTCAAGTTCCCAGATTATTATTTCAGTTTTGCACCCTGGCTGCAGGCTCTTTTCAGAGGGCTCCACCTCTGCATGTATTCACACTGTGATTATCAATCTCAAACCTGACCGAGAAGCCATAGTTTGCTTCTCCTTTTTTGGTCTTCATTTCTGTTTACTATTGTACATGCATCCTTGTAAGTATCACTGGGCTCCTCACTGAAAAGCAGGGGAGAAGCCTGGGCTAGCCATATGTACACTTTGCTGGCAACAACTTTAGTAATAAAGACTTTCGCAAGACTGTTAAGATGATGATACTGAAACAAATGATCCTGATACCAAGAACAAAAAATGTAAACTGAAAGCTATTTGACAAATGTCAATATATTTAACTATGCACGTCTACTACACATTGTATATCATATAATAACTAGAACAAGAATCAATCTACGTATGTGGCCTATAATGAAGACATTTACACCTTCATACTACAGTTACTTGTAACCAAACAGACATCATTTATATGAGTGAATATGGATCACAGCAAGTGGTTTGTCTACCAGAAACCTTCCTGCACGGCAGATGAAGGTGGCTGGATATATACAGAATTATAAGTCTGTGTGCTATAGTATGTGCATCTTTGTAAGTATCATCAGTGACTGCATGTGTTTCTTTGTGTTGATTGTACCCAGAGAAAGTCCCTAACAATGGTGACTGCATGCTGTGATGGTACCCAGAGAAAGACCCTAACACTGGTGACTGGCATGAACCACAACACACTAAAAGCAGTCAATGTTTACTCATCTACAGGGTGTCACATGTACATGCATATAAGCAAGTTATTGTTCCTTTTCAAAATTCAAAATGAAAATAACTATTCACTCAAGCTTACATAATATAATTTGTTTTGCAGTGAAAAAAAAATTGAAGTGTAATGTCATGTTTAAATGCTGAAGCCCAATATTACGAAGTTTTGCTATAGAAATCTCCATATGTATGCATGGCAGACATTGAATGTCAGTAACTTACACACTCCTATGTACTGCACTGGGTTATGCTCAGGCACACCCAATTTCCAGACTATAGTATAGGATATGTCAGTGTAAAGGTGTTTTGATGTAAAGTTTTTCCTTTAATCACTGTGTGGTTTCCACAATCCCCTAACCTATGTGTGAGTGTACCAACAGCTTGCTGTGGCTCCCATGCAGCAATTCAATCCAACTACCCATATCGATCTGCTGTGGTGGTAAGCTCCACTCACGCACAGGTGGACGAAAAGGTTGCTGTGGCAC
The DNA here is from genome assembly GCA_949130485.1 of Agelas oroides. NCBI lineage: Eukaryota > Metazoa > Porifera > Demospongiae > Agelasida > Agelasidae > Agelas > Agelas oroides. Next base: position 6,213,545 of record OX422189.1, read on the forward strand.
CCAGCCCTACAATCCAACTACCTGTATCTGCTGTGGTGCATGGTAGGCTACACTCAAATACGGAGCTTCAGGTGCTGCAATGGCATTTGCTGATGCAGGGAGAAGTGAACTGAACCTTTTTAATTGTAACTTAGTCTACCCAGCTTTTACCTCTATAGAGAATCTTGTAGATTTTTCCATCACATATTTAGATTGATTATTGATTACAAAATTTTAGTGACATTTCATTTGACAGCTTGAGTTATAATCAGCTAGGACATAAGTGGAGCAAATGTGGAAGAAGACACACTACCACAAGGTAAACAATCCATAGTGGTGTGCTATACATATCTTCTGTAGTCGTGGCTAGGGTTATGTACATCAGTGTGACCAAATAAAAGCTGGACAAGCATTCAGATGGGAAGTTGTCCGTAGTGGAGTTTTGCACAGAAAAGATTCACAATCAACCGGGAGGAGACAATGTATGCAACTGGACCACGCCAGGCAACAGGGTGAACAATGAGAACAGGGAATAACAAGTTGAGAATGGACAAAATTATTGTTCAATCAGGCACTGACAATAATTATGTATGACACCTCCTCTCCCTTAAGAGTCATAAGTTAGGCAATTGGGTGGTCGCCTGTCTCTTGCTGCAGCTGTTGGAGACTCTTCAACCACTGGATCTTGTTGATGAAATTGTTCTGTGGAGTAAGGTCCCCAAGAGCTGGGACTGGGTGGTTCACTTGAACTCAGCAGAATTATTAGTACGTATCCAGTATGACAGTGGTGTTTATTAACCTCTGGGAGGTACTCAACACTGGAGTCATTTTGTCACAGCCACATCAAATATCATTTACAAAATATAGAAACAGGTTGTAGCAGGTGATGATTGTATACACAGAGTGTATGATTATCCATAACTTACAGAATTTCTGCTTGAAACTTTAAAAAGTCATATTAGTGTAACACAATTGTGATTACACAGAACAGATATTTAGGTGCCCATACACAGCTCAAAGCACACAAATAGGGCTATGTATACATACACCACTAATATACACGAACAGAAGCAGCAAATCGGAAATGTGCTAAGCAGGACTGCAACTACTTTGGTAAGTCAGGCCATTTCTGAACTAACTTATGAAAAATCCTTGTGTTTGCTACCCTTGTTAGCAGATGTTAAGTGAAGGTAATAGCTTTTAAGATTGGATAAGATATATATTTATACGATGTGTTGGTGGCATGTGCATAGATCCCAATTCTAATGCAGGAGATAATGTGTGTACAAGCTCAAGATGAAGCCAAATCAACAGCTACCCCATGGTGTGATATTGTTCTTGTTTCTTTTAATAGGTAATTATGTCACAAATGTAGTAAATTGGAAGGGTGCTAAGTAGGCATATAAAGATGTGAGAGTAAAGCTTGAAATGAGGAATCCAAATATCTGAGATAACTGTCAGGTAAGCAGTGAGAAAGCCCAATAGCTACAAGTGGTCATCAGAACTTGCAGTTGCTGAGGTAAAGACCATATACATATACCAGTCCTCCCTTTACTGTTTTTAGGATCTGGATACAACACCAGTTGTAAAGTAGCTACCATGCAAGGTGTAATGCATAAAGCGAAGTTTTTTTGTGAGAAAGCCCTGTACTTGCCTCATACCCAGACTCATTTTCTCTTTCCATGCATGGGAAGGAGCCTAGGTACATGCAAGGCTGGCCCAGTACATGTGAGATAACTGGCAATTAAAAGCTGGACTCGGGATTAGACTATAGTGGAATGGACTAAAGACTGATACTTGCATGGACCAAGTCATACAGAACTCTATAACAACCACTTCCTGAATAATTATACAGCAAAGGGTTTGCTGCTCTCTAGGTATGTTATCATACTTAGATTCTGTTCCAAGACTGTGTCCAAATGGGCAGAGTGAGTATATAAACATGCATGAGAATCTCTTGGTGTTTCTGATGAGCATGGAGGTAGTTTAAGGAGAGATGGAAGGTGCTTGGCAGAGGCCAAAGGAGGTTGGAAGCTAGTAATTAGTGATACATGTGAGGTAGCAATTAGTGATATGTGACATACAGACTGCCATAGCCTGAGGCCCATAGTGAAAGGTGAACTTGATTCACACAAACAGCTTCCATTTGTTTGGGACAAAACTCACTCTGTGGACACTGCCATGTGAGCTTTAGATCAACCGCTAAATAGCTCTTCCTTATATGCAAAGCATTTGAGTTGAGTGTTTCCTTGGGAATCTCCACGGTAAATTCTGCGCATCATAAAGTGTCATAGTGGCATATGCATTCACAAACCCTCTTTTTATTCAATGGACATCCTCATGCATGGTCATTGCACATAGGGTCCTAACCAACATGTCTCAAATCAATGTATGCCACCAATTGTTCAGAACCACCATCAGAGTTAGGCTATAGGCTAATGTTCACCATTGCCCTTGAAATGGACAAGTGCCCAAAAACGAATGCACATAAATTCACAGTTTCACTATAGGAGGGTCTTATAGCCTCGTACCCAGGCTCCTCCCCATGGGGAGGAGCCAGGGTACGAGGCCAGGGCTAGGATCTCATTCACGAATGGAAGCATGCATTGCCCCACCTCTTCCCCTTATATTGGTAAAGAACCCACAGTTCTGCTCTATACGCATGATGACTTTTCCCTTACGTGTCAACTGTATGCATGACAGTGCGTTCCAGAATAAAGCCCAGCATAATCAATCTAGCACTGGGACATGGTTACCTACAAGCACCAGCCCAAGTCACGAGCCTACCTATCTAATACAGTAAAACCTCCGAACAAAGGACACATTGGGGACAGGCCAGTTGTCCCTTGTAGAGAGGTTGTCCTCTTCTCGGAGGTTTTCGTGTAAACCTATTGGAAATTTCTATATTCTGCTTCATTTTGATGGTTTTTTTCAATAGCAAGATGGCAAGAGGAACTCTACTATCATGAGAATGATGCTTATATGAAGGACCACCGCTGCGGGTTCGGAATACGGAGGTATCCGTATAGGCCATTCGGTATACTTCCGGTAGGCGTGGTAATCTGTGATCGGCTGGGCTATTGAACGCCGCGCATTTTCGGACCTCTCTGTTGCTTTACGCTGACGAGAAAGGCTAGCACGATGAGCAATAGTGCTAATATAGTGCTCGGTCTTTGAATCCAGTGACGGTGGATTACGAAAGCGGTCGACAAGCGTCCACATTATGTGGGTGTAACTTCACTGTCCGTTTTCGGAGGTAATTTTATATTGGCTAAGGTACGTCGGGGACGGATCAGTGTCCGTTGTTCGGAGTTGAGAGGTGTCCGCTTCTCGGAGGTTCGAAATGTATTAGTTCTATGGTAAAATCAATCGGGGACAAGTGAGCCGTCCACTGTATAGAGGTTGTCCGCTTTTCGGAGGGTCCGTTGTTAGAGGTTTTACTGTACAGTCTTGGCCACTGTTGGCTTTCTCCTTCTAAACACAAACTTGCTTTGCCATACAGGCACTACACAGATCCAGTGTCACAGCAAATCAGGTCCAGCTGTGGATAGTGTCTGCCCTGGACCCGATATGCCAACAGATTGTGTCCGCTTTTGTGGATAGTATCCGGAGTGCCTCGACACTATCTGCTAGTGGATGGAATCTACCTGAACACCATCTGCTGATGCCCACCAGGAGGTGGTGTCAAGTCTACCACTGCTGTGTAGTCACCCTTGTTTGATTAGCTATATTGCTTTCAAAAAGAAAACATGTCTATTGTGATTTTACTTATAAGAGTGCATTTTGTGTAGCCTAAATCTACATGCAGTTCTTGCACTTGGAATGTCATTCAGACTTTTTCAGCATACTAACTACAGACATTACAAGTTACATAAGCCTCAGACATGTGACCCAATTTTCGAGTACATATCATTTGCTTCAGTTAATTTAAGTTCAAATGTCAATGCAGTCATCCAGTCCACTGATTGCACAACATGTCAGCACCAGAAATGGTGCTCCTACAAGGGGAGAGGAGTGGTTTTTACACCCATTTGTGCTAATTAACAAGGTGAGAAATGATCCAGCCAGTGCCAACTAATGCCATTCCACAGCCAGCCAAGACAGCTACTCACCATGTGCACAGCATGTCAGGACTGTGCCCGCCCACCTCCCCCTATCCCACCGCTTTTGCTAGTGCAAACCCATCGTCAAAATGGATTGCACCAACTGACATGCGGCCAAAGACTAATGACGCCAAATGGCATCATCGGTTGTTAATGGGTTAAAGGCAAGCACAATAGATTGCAGAAATGTGCTATTAATCCATGAAGTATTTCCCTAACCTGTGGTGTGAGGCAGTGATATGAGACTTCTGGTTCTGCCACACAAAGTATCACTATCAGTTAGTACCTTGTTTTTGCCTACAGTTGAATGCTTTTCAGTGTGGAAAAGAGAAGACTTTGTCTGGTTTTGATAATTATGTGCACCAGAGCTATGGAAACCACTGAGTTCCAAGGTTAATGGTAGTGTGTAGCTTAAAATTAATAGGCTAAATGGCTACGAAAACCAACCACTTTTGAAATACATTTTTACATTTGTCTGTAAGCGTTTCACGGTGACAGAGTGGAAACGATGTCCAGGATCAAATTGAAGTGTGCAGTGAGTTGATGAGTATTCAATTAGTACCATTTGAAATACTTAAAAATTATGTGTGAATCTGTCCATATTGTTGTGCAGTATTTCCAGTTGATATATGGTTCACGTCTTGTGCAGATTGGCATGTTATCATGGTAAACTACAATCTATTTGCCACATGGTGAACCAATTCCCAAGTACATTTCACCTCTTATAACTCTTCAACCACCGTAGGCTACTGGAATTCTTTGTTAGGCTATGGATACCTTCTTTGGTCCGTGTTTGCTTGGAGCTGGCACTGGAAAGTTGAGCCAAAGTTTCTTTGACACATTCTCTGTGGGTTCATGACCTTAACCACACCCACTCATTAGCAAGCTTTCAATGGCCAGGGCTCTTTGACCAGCGAACGCTCTGCCTGACTGAAAACTGCCTACAGATCCAGAAATGGTGCCCCTTACAAGGGGAGAGGAGTGGTTTCTGCGCTCATTTGTGCTAACAAGGTGAGAAACAGTCCAGCCAGTGCCAACCAAGGCCATTCTACAGCCAGCCAAGGCAGCTGCCATGTGCATGGAAAAGTGTCTTGAATACCGTATTTCTTTGGCTACTATTTTTTTCGCTGCACGTTTTTGTGCGGCTACTATTCAAGGGCGGCGTTTTTCTTTGGAAAGCCCACACACACCAATGATGGCTGGATACAAGCGATACAGTGACGACTGTTAGACGCTGTCAGTAGTGAGCGCAGCCTCTCAGTCCTGCTGTCAGCCTAGTCTCGCAGGCCCGACCCACTTCCGCAAAAGAAGGGAAGGGTCTGGTGAACTGCGTATACAAGCCGTGTCCCAACGGAATGCAATTAGCTGGATGACGTAACCAGATTTCAAATAATGCACTCTTCAATCACCTTTTGCGGAGTAAGCACGCTCCCTGAGAAGTATAGTCGAAGTGTTTTTACAGCTTCTGCAGCAGCGGAAAAGATGCCCTAGCTCATGTTCGCCGTTTTGAAGACTGCTATTGCTACTCAAACAGTGACGTAATGCGTCATGTGACAAAATACTGCAATCTGATTGTACCGCACTGTACAGTGCGGCGGGACACGGCTTGTATACGCTGTTCACCAGACCCTCTCCCTTCTCTAGCGGAAGTGGGTCAGGCTTGCGAGACTACTGTCAGCCATGGAAACGAGTCGCACAACACAAACAGCCCCAGCGCTAGTCTGGTGATTGTTGTCAGAAATTATTTGCATACGTGTGCGTGTGCTGCATACAGCAGCTGCATAGTAGCCGTGGCTACTATTCGAGGGTGGCATTTATTTCGCTCAGAGCTCTTGATTGTGCGGCTAACATTCGAGGGCGGCGACTATTCAAGGGTGGCATCTATTCGAAGAAATACGGTATGCCTGCCCACCTCCTATCCCAGGTTTTTTTGCTAGTGCAAAACCCATCTCAAAAAGGGATCGCGCTAAGTGATAATATGCGGCCTATATGGCCTAGTCGGACTATGCCAAAAAAGCGTCATCGGTGGTTAAAGGGTTAAAAGGGTGGGGTTCTACATTACTTGCTATCATTAATTTTGATAACCCAAGTGAGGATACTGCTCCTTGACTAACAGGCAAGTATGGATGTCCCACAATCATGTGGGAACAAATGGCTAATATTGCAGTTACGTACTAATTCTCAGCATCACTGATGCACCGTTGTACATCAGTGGTGACAGGCACTGACAATATTATAGTTTCTGCATGACAAGTAAAAGAAAATTCATGAGTCTAAGTACAACATGTATGCTATCGTATTGTCCCAGGCAAGCACCCACCCCTCGATTTTGACAGTTCTGTGGTTTTTCAAGGTCCTCTATGTAACCACCCACCATGCAAAATTCTTGCGTGGTGACTCGAAAGTTCACAGTTTGACCTCATGTAGACTGTTTCGATGAGTTTCAGGCGCCACTACATCCGACAGCAAGGTTTGCACACACCAGTAGTAGCCTCGTCCGCAGCGTTCTTCGCTTGCAGTACGAAATTCGCGTACTGCAAGCGACGAATGCTGCGAAGCCCAGGCAATGAGACTTCGGGTTGGTCCGTTTTCTAGCAGGATACAGCTTTCTCTATTGCCGCGCTGGCCTTGTTTGCCTAGTAAACGAAGCACGGGTAAAGCTACGACGTGAGTCAATTCAGTAGCGCCTGTCAGCTAACTTCGGATCCAGGGTGGGCGCTTGCACAGGGATAGTTGGACTATTCAAGCACCTCCTCCGTGTAACCGCCCACCCCCAATTTTTGGTGCTTGAGCTGCGAGCGCCCATGGGTGCTTGCCCGGGACACTACGGTATTAAAAATTGTGTCATAGATCTCATCTCAAAACTCTGTATTAAACTTTGGCACAAAATGTGTCATGCATAGACATGGCACTGTCTTGTATAATTATACAGCTCAATTAAACCTAAATATTCAAATGTCTACATAACTAATATCAAAAATTACAGCTACTGATATTGTCCTTGGAACACTTGAACTTGATTTGTTTCCCAATCACAAACATACAGCTGACCTTGACTATCAATATGCATTCCCCGAATATGACCAAACTGGCCAGGTTGGTTGCCAGAGCCACCAAAAGATCGCACAAAATTCCCTTCCTTATCAAATATTGACACAATACCATCATCACCGCCAACATAAACAAAATCTTCGCGGTCAATAGCAATGGCATGAGGATCGTACAGTCCTCCTCGTTTGTACTGTCTCCTGCTGGTTGATTTTCCAAATGTAAACAAGAACTTTCCATTGTGGTTGAACACTTGAATGTTACAGTTTCGCCTATCAGTCACGTACAGGTCTCCAGTACTATTCAAAGCAGCACACTCCAGGTACTCAGATGAGCGCTCCTGACTGTCAGGATTGGAATAGGAAGTGGTGTACTCAAGACTGCTTTGAAGAACCTGTATACGATGGTTGCCACGATCGACAATATAGATTTGACCATCCTTCCGCACAGCAATACCGCCCGGGTTGTCGAGTTCATTGACTTCCTTTCCATTTCGATTCTTCTCATTCCCAAAGAAGGCTACAACCGTCCCATCTACAGCCATCTTCACCAGCTGGTGTTGAAATGAAACAAGAAGATAACCATCAGTAGTAAAGGCCAAGCCAAATGGATTAGAGATGCGCTTGTCTCTCACGTTTCTTGGGTCTCTTGGATTTTTTATCTCTGTGATTTGTAAATGTGGCTGAGAATCTGCAGAACGGTAGATGAGGATTTTGTTGTCCGTGTAGCTGGCTATGAAAACCTCACCATTGGGGCCTGTTACAATTCCACTAGGACGTTTGATACCACTCAATATTTTCACTGGTAAGGGAGACACTGGACCAACTGTGTAGACAGGCCTGTAAGGAAGAACTTTTGTTGGTGGTGGAGATGAAATACTCCTTGAATTAGGGGTGGACTGTCCAAGCACTTGGACTCGACTATTTGAGAAGTCGCTGATGTAAACACACCCACTCTGTCCCACATGCAACCCTTTGATGACATTGAACGTACCAGGAGCATCACCACTTCCTCGAAAAGCGTGTATAAAGTATCCTACCTTGTCAAAGACAGCTACAATACCACTTGCTGTCCCAACATAGACAACATCTTCAGCATTTACAGCAATGGCTGTGGGCAGAGCAAGCTCACTCCGGCCCATGCTGTTGAATTTGGAGAGATACTCACCTTCTGATGAGAAGATTTGGATGCAGCTATTCCTTGTGTCAGCAAAGAAGATCTTTCCTTCACTGTTGATTGCCAATGCAACTGGAGGATGGTCCACCTTCAGGCTAAAAGAGCTGTGGTAGGTACCATTACCGTTCAAGATCTGCACCCTCTTGTTATGCTTATCAAGGACATAGATTTTCCCATCTTTGTCGACTGCAATGCTGTCTGGGTGGTTAAATTCCATCTCCTTCTTGCCACTGCTGCCAACAGCATAGACCAGTTGCCCTTTCATAGTGAACCACTGCAGCTTGTCGTGACTGCTCACCAAAATGTAGTTGTCAGGGGTGACAGCAACACCAGTTGGGCTAATGAAATGGCCATCAAGCTCACCTTTGTCTCCAAACTGTACCATCAATGTGTGATCATGGTTGTACACAAATACTTTGTGGTCTGAGCTGCTGGCTACAACAATCTCTCCATTCTTTCCTTCGGCAATTCCATGCGGCAACTGAATAATATTGGGAAGTACTTTTCGAGGCAAGGTAGCATCCAACTTGGTTTCTTCTTGCTCTAAAAATGCAACTCGGTCTATTCCTCCTCGTTCCTGTGACTTGATCCCTGCAAAGATTTGGACACGATTGCTTTTCTCACAGACGTACAGATTTCCTTTGTGGTCAATGTGCATTGCTTTGATGTCTCGAAATTCTCCTGGTTCATCTCCACGGATTCCAAAAGCTCTTACAAAGCAGCCTTCTCTGTCAAAAATGGAGACTCCAATGTTAGAGCCACTGATGTAGACATAGTCTTCATGGTCAATGGCTATGGCTACAGGTGACGGAATGATTCCTCGATCACTTGAGCTGCCCTTTTTGCCAAAGCTAAAGAGGAACTTTCCACTACAATCAAATACATGCACACAGCTGTTTCTGTTGTCAGTAACATAAACATTACCTTGACTGTTCACAGCCACTTTCTCCAAGTCTGACCTTCCTTGGCTGTCTGGCAAATGACAGGTGCTGTTGTATGAGAGGTCTGCATTGAAAATTTGAATGCGGCTATTTCCTTTGTCAACAACATATATTCTGCCATCATTTCTTCTCACTGCAATACCATTGGGAGAGTCCAGTTCATTATCACATTTTCCACGACGTCCCTTCTTACCAACACTAGCAATCACGTCTCCACTCATTGTAATCTTCACCAGCTGGTTTTTAAGGTTAATGAGAAGGCAGCCATCCTCGCAGATGGCAATACCAGCTGGATCAACAATCTCATTATCTCGGGAAAATTCCCAGAAGATTTTGCCAATTTGTTCTTTGAATTCGTAGTCATGACCATTGTAGACAAGCACTTTCTTTTCCTTCTTGCTGACAACAAAAACATCATTATTTAGTGCTGTAGTAATCCCCGAAGGCTCCATGATATTTGAAAGTATCTTGACAGGCATGTCAGAAGTTGGGCCTATGGTGTAGGCAGGCCTGCGGGAGGAAAGTATTGTGATGCATTTATCAGCCACCTCATGTTCTGTACTGGACTGGTTAACCTCAAGTATCTGCACACGGTTGTTAGAGCATTCACTGATGTAGAGGTATCCACTTTTGCCAACATGCATACCTTTAATGTCATCAAATTGGCCAGGATGAGTTCCCCGTTCACCAAATGCTCGAATGAAGGACCCAGACTTGTCAAAAATTGATATTTTGAAGTTATCCCCTACAAACACATTGTCCTCGGTATCTATGGCAATGGCTGCTGGGCGGTTCAGGGTTCCTCGTTCAATCCATGAGCCTGATTTGCCAAATTTGAAGAGTGGCTCACCACTGGAAGAGAAGACATGAACACAGTCATTCCTTGAATCAACAAAGTAGAGATTCCCCTCACTGTTGATAGCCAGAGCGCTGGGTGGGTCGTCTTTCTTCTGAGTAAGGTGTGGAAATCCAAAGTAGCTAGAGTAAGTTCCATCACCATTCAAAATCTGCACCCTCTTGTTTTTGGAGTCAAGAACATAAATCTGTTCATTTTTGCCAACAGCAACGTCAGTTGGATTACTAAACTTCATTTCCTCTGTACCCCTGCCTCCAACAGCATACACCAACTTCCCTTCCATTGTGAACCACTGTAGTTTGTCATCACTAGTTACAAGGACTAGATTATCTTGAGTGACAGCAACACCAGATGGATAGGAGAACTTGCCATCCAGATCTCCTTTCCCACCAACCTCTGTAACCTTTTTGTAGTCATCTTTTGGATTGTAGATGAATACTTTATGTTCTTTCCGGCTTGCAACAACAACCTCTCCATTCTTCCCTTCTGCAATGCCACCTGACCCATTGATGGTGGCAAGAACCCTGATAGGTGAAGTTGATCTAGGACCAATCATGTAGGCAGGCTTACGGGAGAATACAGTTGGAATGCTTTCGTCAGAAATTTTGCTGGACTTACTGGGCTCTGAACCCTCGAATATCTGCACACGATCGTTAGAGAACTCACTGACATAGAGGTATCCATTTTTGTCTATGTGCAGACCTTTGATAAGGTTGAATTGACCAGGATTGCTTCCAGGGCCACCAAATGCTCGAATGAAGGAACCATACTTGTCAAAAATGGATACGATCATGACACTTCCAACAAATACGTTGTCCTCAGTGTCTATGGCAATAGCAAATGGAGACGTTAGGGTTCCTCGTTCAATCCATGCACCTGATTTGCCAAATTTGAAGAGTGGCTCCCCACTGGAAGAGAAGACATGGACACAGTTGTTCTTTGAATGTGCAAAGTAGATACTCCCTTCACTGTTGATGGCTAGAGCACTGGGTGGGTCAACCTTCTCGGAGGTAAGGTGTGGGAAACTAAAGCAGCCGCAGTAACTTGCATCACCATTCAAAATCTGCACCCTCTTGTTATTGGAGTCAAGAACATAGATTCGTCCATCATCGCCGACAGCAACATCAGTTGGATTGTCAAACTCCATTTTATCTTTTCCCAAGCCTCCGACAGCATGCACCAGATTCCCTTCCATTGTGAACCACTGCAACTTGTTGTGGCTGGTCACCAAGATGTGGTTGTCTGGAGTAACAGCCACACCAGATGGATAGAGCAACTTACCATCCAGATTCCCTTCTCCACCAACCTCTGCAATCAGTTGGTAATTGCTTTTCTTCGAACTGTAAATAAACACTTTGTGTTTACTCCAGCTTGCAACAATGACTTCTCCATTCTTGGCCACAGCAATTCCACTCGACCGTTTAATTCCTGAGAGGACTTTGAATGGCAAAGATGAGCTAGGTCCTATCAGATAGGCAAGCTTTGATAACTCATGTGTCTTAGCACTCAACTCTTCAGAGACACTGTCTCTTTCTTCTTCGGATTCTTCCATTGATGGTGATCCTTGAAAAATCTGTATGCGGTTGGAAGTCCATTCACAGACATACAGATGACCCTTTCGATCAACATGCATTCCCTTGATTTGGTTGAACTGGCCAAGCTCACTACCATAGCTACCAAACTGTCGCAAAAAGTTGCCCTGCTTGTCAAAGATGCTAATGTTCCCTGTGGCACTGCCGACATACACATTATCCTCTCTGTCAGTAGCGATGGCCATTGGACTGCAAATTGCACCGGGTGTAGTTGCTGGACCATACTTGCCAAACTTGAGGAGAAACTTTCCATCACTAGTGAAAGCCTGTACAGCATGATTCATCATGTCAGCCACGTATATGTTCCCTTCCCTGTTGATAGCAATGGCTTGAGGTTGGTTCAGGCATCCCGAGCCCAGAACCTTGCAAGCCTCAGAAAAAGAGGTACGATAGGTCAGGTCACTGTTAAGTACCTGAATTCGATTGTTTTGGGCATCTGCAATATACACATCTCCAGCTTTATTTACAGCTATATCAGCTGCATTAGTGAACTCCAAGGGGCCATTTCCCTGTTGGCCAACAGCAGTCAGAAACTGCCCTTCCATTGTGAACACATCAACTTTGCTCATGCTGCTCACAAAGATTCTATTGTGGCAATCCACAGCAATACCACTTGGACACATGAATTGGCCATCCATAAACCCATTGCTACCAAAAGTATGCAGCAGCTGGCAATCTAAATCATAAACATGGACTTTGTGACCCGTGTAACTTGCTACTACAATCTCACCATTACGACCAGTGGCAATGTGAGCAGGGTACTCAATACCAGTGATCACTTTCAGAGGCTCCGAGGAAGCAGGGCCAACAGTAACAACAACAGCTGTATAGGAGAAGGAAATATACTATATATGGTTAAGTATATCTTGATTCACCAAATGCTTCCACTCTTGGTCACAGAAAAGTTTCACTTACATTCTTTTTCAGCTTCTTGTGCTTTCTGCTGCTCTTTCTGCTGTTCTTTCTCTGCAGAGATAAAGAATAGGACGATTTCAATACAAAGAGAATTCTAACTATATTTTTAACTGCAGGGTTACAATCACACTTCCTTATATTATAATCCTTAACACATAGCAACTGAAACTCCAACATTACTTCCTCAACAATTTCTTAGGCATTGTGGGCATTCAGCATTGGAATTTGGGATTCCACTGCTCGCCTATTAAAGGTGGGAGAGGCCATACGTACAACCAATAGCGTCTACCAGTAGTTGCTGAGTGCATTAGTGTGAGGCTTTGTATAAGAAATCTATTCTCACAATGAGCATATGTACGTACATACACATGTATGTTGGTCACACTTAGAAATGTCAATTACTTTTGGGACATTCATGAATATCTATATAGGTCATGTGTGGTTGTGTAGACGTGTCAGTGAAGCTACAGCACTAAGAGGTCAGACAAGATGGCTTGTTTGGCAATGAATGTCTGGAAGAGGGTACTGGGGATGTTTCAAAGCTTGAACAATTTGAAACACAGGGTGTGGAAGAGTCAAGTGCTGAATGAAGCCGATGGCTGGTGACTCAGAAAGCAGAAGCCAGTACACCAGCCATGCTCCCCCATTTGATGTATTCAATTTGCATTGACAACAATCACTAGGGGAATGTACAAAATTGTGGGGCAAGCGTGAGTGACGCGAAAATGCATGGTTGGGTAACGCTTTACCAGTGTACACACATTGATAGGCAGATGCTGTCCATGAACAGACAGCCAGGTTTGTCATGCCTATACTTTCAGAGGAAGTCGCCACACATTAAATACAAAGCTATTCAACTTTGACAAATTACCCTGAAACACGGTGAAGTATAAATCAGAGAAATCTCGGCCGCCCTTTGCGTTCTGTAAGTAGCCTGGTTTGTCTACACAACTGCTAGCCCTTTTACAGTAGATGCTTACGCTCCCAGCAGACACTTTTGAACATCTCTCGTAACTGTGTCTTTGATTAACGCTGAAACAGTAGAAACACTCGACCTCTTATGCTGGCTGCATCTTGCTGAGTAGAATTTTACTTTTGTCTGCATGCGGCATGTGGTGTCGCATTAAATCATATCATTAAAAAAACATACGGAACGACGTATGCGAGATATATTATGAAAAATTGCAATTCAACTCATTAGTGTGGGGCTCACTCACACCCACCCCAATTACACAAGTGGAGAAGTGTTGAAGAGCAAGGGAGGCCAGAAAATGGAGGCTACCAGTCACATATATATGCACTAGCACTGGCAAGCATGCTTATGGGCAAAGGCGCAGAAGCATGCTGCGGATGTGTATTTCTATTTAACACTAAATATTGTACTATCTAGCCTCTTAGCCTCCCTCCCATATTAGACAGTAAACAGTGTGTGCATTGTGGCCAGAATTGGTACGGTCAAGACATCAGAATGGCAACAAAGGTGACAGAATGTTGAGTGCAGCAAGAGTGACAGGCAAGGCCTTACATGGCTCAGAGAGCATGAACATGACACCATAAAGACACATTTCAAGTTGGAGTGAATCTTGACAATGTTGCAGGCCAGGCAAACTGTCATTTGACCTGAAGAAAAGTGCTGCAGATGCTGGTAGCTGCCAGAGACTGGGCAGAATAATGCGGAGGCCAACTAAAGTATTCCATAGTGACAGTATGATGAGAGATCCATGTCACAGACAGCCAGAGAAAGTAGCACAACATTCCAAGTTGTGACACAAGTCAGCACTTTAGCAGACAAGCCAAGTGCACATGCAGCTAAAGGTACCAAAGGAGCACTGAAAGTGAGTCAGCACTTCAGCAGACAAGCCAAAAGTGAGAATGGGTCCACAAGAGTTGGGACGGGAGCTAGAAGAGGGCTACAAGTAGCAATGAAAACTGCACACGCAGGACCTACACTGACACGAGTTATTTCTTTATAGGAACTATGAAAATGAATATTCTCCAGAAATTAGTGTAATAAGATAGGTACCCTCCATGTAAATTTTGAACATAAATGATAAAGCAAGCTAAAATGGGTGGACATAATAATGGAAGGGACACTATAACACTGAAGAAATGAAGCTAAGGGCCAGCTTAACCTCGCTTGGCCACACCCCGTTCCACAAGAGAGGGAAGGTGTCTGGTAACTTTCAGCACCATACAGTGCAGGATCAATCATGGTGCAGTATTCCACTTGAATGGGAAATTACAAGATGTAAACCAACTGTGAAACCACGTGCATCTGCTTTGTCAGTCTTCACAAGACAATTACCTATCCAGCTTGGATACTAGAATCATCCACTTTTGGATGATAGTTTATGTCATTCAAAAATAGATGATTTAGGCAATCGTTTATCAGTAGTAGTTATAAGGCTGCAAGCTCAGAAAGTGATTTGTACAGTATCTGTGGATTTAAAATGAGTTACTTGGTGTGTGCCCTCATCACAAGACTGCTGGTCTTGGCAAATGATGTATTCTGGACCACTGTTCTGGGAACAGTAAGAGATTTACCATCCTCAAAGTGACTAATGCAGCATTTGCAGCCACAGAATCATTAAATTTCCCCCCACACAAATTTCTATTAAAAGCTGGAGAGATGCTGACTTCACTGCAGCTATCTGTGTAGTGTCTGAATTAAGGGAAAAGTTGTTGGGCCAGTGATAAGTGATTACAGCATCAATGCTTAGCAAAAGGAGGCATGTCATGAAATATGGCATATTCACTGATGTGTGTACCCTTTTCTGTTGTATCACAGGACTAAAGGAAGGTGAAACTTGAAGGTAATTCAGTTAATTGTGTGCTCCTTAGTTTGTGAACAAGATCACCATGAGCCCTGAGTTGCCTCGCTATGTTTCTACAAGCCTCAAGTCTGCTACTGCAACAATTTCCTGTTCCTGTTGCCATTCCCCATCCCTGCTTTTCCAGTTGCCCGCTTTCTGAAGCCAAAAGAGATTAGTATTGCTGGTATAATTTACACTTTGTTAAACAAACTGTTATGACAATGTTGTCTGAAGTGGGAAGTTGCTCTGCCCAACTTTACTTGGGGGAAGGGGGGTGGGCATTTTTGGGCCATAGGGCCAAGTGCTTTATAATGGCATGCTGCAGTGTGTTGCTAAGCAACAGTATTCCCTTGGGCTTAGCCATCATGAATACAACACTGCATAACCTTTGCACTATTGTGTACAAATAGCTTACCTAGCAACTATCAGCTACTTAGATAAACTAGACACATTATCAGGCCAAAGGCTACGCCCAGGGCTTGCTAAGCAACTCTTGACACTTTGACCTCAGTCACTGGTAAACAACGATGAGCACCAAAGGCAGAACGAAGAGTGACACTGCTGCTGACAACTTGAGTACAGGTCCAAGACTTACAAACAAACCCAAGGCAAAACAGCCTGCGGTCTGCTCTATATGCGACGAGAGTATCGTAGAAGCTACCAGCCACACAAGTGGCCAAGCCGCCATTTTCTGTGAAGGGCTCTGTAAGGAATGGCTCCACCGCCAGTGTGCCAGGCTATCGACAGCGGCCTTCGACCTTGCTTCTCAATCCCAGGACCCTTTCTTTTGCCCTCAATGTCGTCTGGATACACAAAGCAGAGAGTTGTTGTAAAGCAACCATTGCTTTACTGAACGAAGAACTAACGGCAGTCAAGAATCAAATGTCAAACTCTCAACAGAGTCCCTCAACCACCACTCCACCGTCTTCCTCTACTACTTCTAACCAAGCAGACTCCAAAGCAGCCTCTGAGGTACCAAGTGACATTCCTCTTCAGCCTCAACACACTCAACAACAAGGCACTTATCCCCAAGTCCAATATTCTCGCCAGCCGGACAAAAAGTTCAACGTCATTATTCATGGCATAGAAGAATGTCCAAAAGGCACTCCCAAACACGAACGTTTCAACAGGGACCTAGAGAACATAATGACTGTCATCTCCAGTGTTGACGCAGACGGCTCTATTCAACCCCAGTCCATCAGGGACCACTTCCGTCTGGGGAAATTCAAAAACTCCAATGCAGCAGTGTCGATCAAGGTGCAGCAGTGTCGACCAAGGTGCAGCAGTGTCGACCCATTCTGGTTAGATTCATTAGATCTGCTGACGTGTCCAGTATCCTTTCTAAGAGACGGTCACTACAACAACCTTTCTCTATTAAACCCGAAATGTGCCCTAAGGAGCGTTCTCGAGACTCTACTCTAATAAAAGAAAGATGGTCTCTAATCCAATCTGGCACTAACCATAAGTACATATTCACAATTCCCGTATTTATGTACATAACAAGTTGCATAGACAGATCAATAATACCACTGGTGAATTCCAGCGAGCCTTACCGTCCACTCCTACACTGCCAGCCACCCCCACTCACAATTGCATCATGGGCAATACCAACACCTCTCCAAACCCCAATCCTGAGCCTGCCAGTTATCAGACTGACTATGGCAATCCCTGAAAGTCTGTCTTCTTAACACTAGAAGCCTTGCCAGTGAACTCTCCCAACTACAACCATTTGTCTACTCTTCCCCTTACGCTATTTACTGCTTTACAGAAACTTGGCTCTCCGGTTCAATCTGTGACAATGAAATCCTATACCAACCGGCTTTTCAATTTACCGTAATGACAGAGGCTCCAGTCATCATGATTGCTATTAAAGAATCCCATACCCATCACCTCCCCCAATCATCTCAAGCTGCTGACAATCACTCTTGATCTATCTATCACCCTATGTACGGTTTATGTCCCTCCAAATTCAGATGAAGCCTATCACAATACCTTGATCAACTATCTAGAAGATCTAATCAGCATGCCAAATCCTGTGGTCATCGTTGGCGATTTCAACACCCCTGACATCAATTGGATGTCCCTCACCGGTTCCAATCACTTTTCCAATTCATTATGTGACCTTCTATTCGAGCACAACCTAAACCAGCTAGTCAACTATCCAACCCACATCAAAGAAAACATACTCGATCTAGCACTTACAAATTGTGACTCTGTTCAGAATGTCCGCATCTTCCCCCAACAATACCTGCCCTTCCCCACTGACCACTTTCTAATCTCTTTTGACTTTCATGCATGGACTCCAACCAACGCTAAAATTACTCCCCACTTTGTCTTTGACTTCTCCAAGGCTGATCTGACAGATCTAAGCTCCTTTTTGATGGACACTGACTTCAGCTGTTGTCTTCAATCCAGAAATGTTGAACTCGTATGGTCTGTCATCAAACACTCAATTTTGGCTGCAATGCACAAGTTCATCCCAAAAGTTAAGCTACGGTCCCACCAACGTCCCAAATGGTTTACTCCTGACATTCAACACCACCTGAACTGCACACGCACGCTAAGAAGAAGACACAATGCACATCCCATCTCCCTCACACTTCATAAATCGCAACACACAGAACACATCCTGCAAGAGAAAATGACGGTGGCAAAACGTGCTTATGAATTTAACGTCAAATAACTCCAGAATATATAAATACAATAACAGCCTATCTGGTAACAGCTCACTCCCCCTCCCTTGACTCCACCCTGGCTACTTCTGACTATGATAAGGCTTCTCTCTCCAACCAATACTTTCTACTACCAGCTCACCCAACTCACTCCCCACGGTCCTCTTGCAAATTCCTCCACCCACCACTCTTAGTGACATGTCCATCTCAGAAACTGATGTATTTAATGCTCTCACTGCACTTGACACTTCTAAAGCCATGGGAATCGATGAGATTGGACCCAAAATTCTCAAGTCCTGTGCCCTTGCCCTGCATGAACCCCTCTTCCATCTGGTTTTCTCTCACTCTCTCTCAGCATTATTTACCTGCACAATGGCGCATGCACTTGATTACTCCAATTCACAAATCTGGTGACAAAACTACAGTAAAAAACTACCGAGCAATTTCCTTACTTTGTGTCCTATCCAAAGTCCTTGAGCATATCGTCTATGATAAAATCATTGGTTTTATTACAAAATCAATTTCGAATTCCCAATTTGGATTCCTCCAGAGGCGCTCCACCCTACAGCAACTTCTGATTTTTCTAACAAGTGTCTACAACTGCCTCAATGACAAAACCCAAACGGATGTTATGTATCTAGATTTCAGGAAAGTTTTTGATAGTGTCCCACACAACCAGGCCTTTTGTCCAAGCTATGGACAACTGGAATAACAGGGAACCTCTGGAGATGGTTTAAGGCCTACCTATCATCAAGGACCCAATGTGTTTCTATCAACAACCAATGCTCTCACTTTCTTCCCGTACTGTCAGGAGTACCTCAAGGAAGTATCTTGGGTCCCCTACTCTTCCTCATCTATATAAATGACCTACCACTCTCAACTTCTTTCTCTACTCTGCTTCTTTTTGCGGACAACACTAAATGCTTAAGACCTATCAGATGCTACACTGACACTTGTCTTCTCCAACAGGATCTTAACACCCTTACAAACTGGAGCAACGACTGGAAGATCTCCTTCAACAAGTCAAAATGTACCCTTCTTAGATTCTGTTCTAGTCCCCAAACCACATACCAGAGCAACTACACTATTAATCACCAACAACTGTCTCCCACAGATTCACATACCGACCTTGGCATAGTCATGTCTGCTGACCTGTCTTGGCGAAAGCACTAGGACCTTATTTCATCTCATGCGTATAGGACTCTAGCTTGTTATGCCGCACCTTCAACACAACCAACTCTGTCCACATTAAAAAGCTGCTCTATCTATCCCTGGTACGCTCACAACTCACTGGTCCATCATTTGGCGCCCCTATTTACACAAGGAGATCCTCATGCTGGAGAAAAATGCAAAGACAGGCAACCAGATTCATACTAAACGACTACTCTTCTGACTATAAATCACGTCTAGTTTCACTCCAACTGCTCCCTCTGATGATGCTCTTTGAGCTCAATGATATCATTTTCTTTGTCAAATCGCTCTCTTTCTGTGAACATGGCTCCAGATCATCAACTCACCACAAACTGAAGCAGTCTGTCTCCTGCACTAACAAAACTAAACACTTTTACTTTAACAGACTTCCACGTCTTTGCAATTCCCTACGAACTATCGACCTCAATTAACCACTGCCTACCATAATCACTGAGTTGAAACAATTTTTCTGGAACCATTTCATTGCTAACTATGACCCTCTTAAGACATGTACGCTCCACTACCTGTATCCCTGTTACAAATGTTCTGTATCACACTCTACCAACTTCTCTCTACTCAGTGTATCCACCTAATGTTTGCTTATACCTTTAAGTCTAACGGACCCTCACTTCACTCTCACACTTTCAGTTCTATGTAATCCATTCCACGCCCTCATCTGAAATTGTAAAGCGATAATAATGAAAAGGCACTGAAGTGCCAAACCCTCGGCGCAGCAGTGGATGTGATTGTACTTGTGTGTTGACTACACCGTGCTTTCCTTTTCTTCGATGCGAAGGCATGGCCACAGTCACAAACTGACCTCTTCACGTGCACTATGGTATTACACTGTGCGCATTCCTTTCTCAGACGCATAGACCTATTGCACTCCATTGCATGCACTACGGTATTACACTGTGGGCATACCTTTCTGAACCTCTCGACAGTCACAAACGTCCAAGTTCGATGGAAAAATCACAATACTATACCGCGTGCTCCAAGTCACATGATCACACATTACCGCTACGTACGTGTTACGGAGAGGTGTACGGAAACATTGCACATGAAGAAAATGGCTGACTTAGTCGCCGTAAGTTTATAAGTTAACGCTTCTAACTTTTGAACTAAATAGTTTTAGAGAAAACGGCTTTTTAGTTTTACTGCATTTTCCGCGCTGTAGCCGCTGATACCTCTTGTTGGACGCCTAAAAGCGCGAGAAGGCAGAATAGAGAAAACGGACAGACAGACAGACACACAGGACAACTACCGTAACCCTCGCTGCGCATGTGCGCCGAGGGTTAATAATAATAATAATAATGATTATGCAACAGCTGTCACGGTTAATTAATGGTGATGTAGTATTACTGCCGCGCCAAGAGGGTTAATAATACAAAATGCACATAAGCAGTTGAGTGTACAAAAAGTGGTCCAACTGCTTGCTATTACCATAGATGTAATACCATTATACAACCAAATAATATAGTCACTTCAGCACATGTCATTTATGGTTGCTCCTAATGATCTGCAACTGTCATTTTAATTATATGTACAGTCTATAGGATATGGTGGTCAACTGAACTGGACAACATACTACAAGTTAGTTGACTTTTGGTAGTTCAACTTTCAATTGGTTCCAAGCTCTTCCAGGATTTCCGTACACCACACTACAGCATTTGGTACAGTTGCTCAATTCAAGTAAGCATCTAAATCTCAAGGGAGAGGGTGGGGAGGTCATTCCAATGTACACTGTAGTCACAACTGCGACTGCAGTCAAGATCTTGACCGTCAATTTTTCCCTGTTTAACTGTTGACCACAGAGTCTCGACCCTCAATGATGAACTTTGACCTCTTCAGTGTATTTCACCAGGAGCTTATGAGCGGCGAAGCCGCGAAGGAGCGTGTAACTCCGGTTCCATTCAAATCCGGATTACTTACGTATTTCCGTTTTGGTGAGGCGCAATGTGTGTCATGCGCGCGGTCTATCACCTACTTGAAGTCATGCGGCTACGTGAGAAAATAAACGATGGCAGAATTATTGCAAGTACAAGGAATAGTGACTCTAGACTCCACAAGACAACGAACAAGAATACTTCTTGAACTTGAATATCAGGCAGAAACACACTGAAAGACACGGAAGCCGCTGTTATCGGCGTTTTAAAAAGTCGATGGAGCCATCGGAGATACCTGCTGCAACCGTAGACTCCGCTTCGCAAACGAAGCCGCCTCAGAACGGTGAGGGGTTCCGGCATCTTCGAATCTTACGCATTTCTAAGGCAGATCGCTTTCGCCATCACCTGTTCGCTTGCCCATTCCTCCGCGGCTAGGTCAAAGGGCGTTTTGAGTGAGTGTAAAATTTCTCACATCGCTATTACGGAACACGTGGGTTTTTATGTCGTCACTATGACGCTTGATTTGAAGCGTGGTTTCCTTATTTGGAAGTTCGTTCGCTAATAATTTGGATTTGGATGGCACTCGGGTGTATGCGGTAGTTACACGCTCCTTCGCGGCTTCGCCGCTCATAAGCTCCTGATTTCACATGCAGCTGCTATGAACGCAGGCAGCTAGTGGTACATATTATAGCAGTGGGAATGTATGATGCTCAATGGAAGAGGCCTTCCTACGTGTGAATGAATTTTGTGTTGCAAGTGACAGAAAGCTTAGTGGGGCATGGGAATGAGGCTACCTATGCAGCTAGTTCATGAACCAGCACGCAGTGTTGGCTGTGCTAGCACAAGTGACAGAAAGGTGAGCCTGCATGGTTTTGGAAGGAGGCTAGTAAATTAATAACATTAAACCAGCAGTTTCAGGGTACTTTGACCAGCTGCTTAAAATCCATCTTGACGGCACTAACTGCACTTTGACCATGGTCACAGTTGTAACTACAGTGTGGATAGAGTGACTCCCCATGAATCTACAGCCAATTATCTTACTCCTCACTGAGTACGAACCTTAGTCTCGTGGTGCCAGACTCTCACACGTCTGGTTCCGCGAAACTATACTAACCTTTCTCTTTCATTCCTTTGATCAACTTCTGTAGCGAGTCAACGTAGTCGTCCTTTCCAGGTCGGAACATGGTCCAGTTGATGCCACTGATGATGAATTTGACTGCTCCACCAGCCTCTGAGCTTGATAAGTCGACGTCTTCGTACATGACGGGAAATATGAGCTTCTTGTCACCGTCGGCTGTGTACAACTCGTTCATGCAGAATCGTGACCCAATGTACTTCTGCGTGATGATGGGGATAATGGCAGCACACTCCTGCAGTCCCGTCCCGATCGCGCCGTGCCAGTCGCTACCAGAGGGAATGCTCTCCAAGTCCAGCCACACCGAGTAGCCATTAGCCTCCAGATCACGCTTGAGCTGCTTTACAAACTGGCTTACATCCAACTCTCGTCCATAGCTGATGAAGATAGACTTGCTTTCTTCCTCCTTTGTAGCCATGACTGGCTCAGATTGACTGCCCCTAGCGCGGCTTCGAGAAACACCGGAAGTCATCCCAACACGGGCACGTTGATTTACGGTTCTCCAAGTTAGTAGTACACTGCCCGCAAGTGTTACGTCTGGCCAGGCAGAGGTTGTTAACCCTCGGCGCGCATGCGCAGCGAGGGTTACAGTACTTCGTTTGTCTGTGTGTCTGTCTGTGTGCATGGTGTGTCTGTGTGTTACAACTAGCTTGGCTTACCAGGCGGCTAAATCTCTGAAGTTGAACACAGATAGGCTTTAAACTGAATGAGGATGTGTTTAAATTGAGCCGATTTCGCCAAGAACGTTTCGTTCAAGAGTTATACTGCAGTAGCCTCGTTCCCAGGCCTTCCCCGGCTCCAGTTTTGATCGCTTGCAGTATAAAAACGGAGGGGAAGGCCTGGGAGAAAGAGTCACGTGCGTGACGTCAGGTAGACGTGAGGGTAGACGTGAGGGGGGGCGGTGCCCGACGAAGTAACTCACAAACTTTGCGTTGATCAGCCTCGAGTCTACCAAACAACGAGCTGTATTGACGCTGTATTTCGAATGTTACAGTCTCAAGTTCTTGGACAAGATATTACAGGAAGGACCTCGAGATTCTTCGTCGGGCACCGCCCCCCCTCACGTCTACCCTCACGTCTACCGGACGTCACGCACGTGACTCTTTCTCCCAGGCCTTCCCCTCCGTTTTTATACTGCAAGCGATCAAAACTGGAGCCGGGAACGGCCTGGGAACGAGGCTAATGCTGCAGTTCATTTGCCACGGCGACCGCTAGTCGGCCATATTCTGGTCTGGGAACGAGTTCACGCGCCCTGGGCTGGGTGGGGTCTGGGCACGAGACTAGTCAACTTTGACCTTCTAACTTGACAATATTGATTGAAACCGGCTTATAAGTCGGAGCTGTGAGTATCCAGTGGTAGAATCGGACCGTTTGAAATTGCTAGTCCGCTACGATGTATAGCGAGCAGCGAATGGCAATTAGAAATGGCTTACTTGGCAGTGATAAGCTACTGAGATAAACCAATCCAGCCTAGTTACACGCTATGTACACAATTCAAACCACTGACTGGCACTGCCCAGGGCTTGCTAGCACGCTTGTTAACTTTGACCCGACTTGACAATGCTGATTATGAGCAATTTATACCATTGAGCTGTTTTGTCACCGCTCTGTTGACTTCAGAGATAGCCTGTGATTGTCGTTATAATATGCAATGATTTAAGACTATAATAAGCCTGGAATGCATAAATAGAACTTACCATGAACAAAATTTGTTAAACCTCATCAGATGCAGGGGAGGTTGGACACACACATGCTCTGATATAACTTGCGCAGTTACGTACATGTACTGCCCTAATTACATTCTCCATTGCATTCCAGCTTACAATTAGCTGCTGAAATGAACTAGCTCTACATCTATAACCGCTAGCCCCATGTCATCCCCAGCATGAATTGCACCCAGTATCTGCGCCGAGGGTTCAGCACTTCAGTGCTTTTCATTTTGTTTTTGTTTTTTGGCGGACGCAGTTCCGAGTAACCTCATAAAACTGCACACAAGATCAGAATGGCTGTCGCAAACATCCCTGTCAGAGTTTGGTGGCTATGACTTCACATTCACCAATATTAAGCCTGTGCCTGAATGACTCCACTGCAGCTTGGTTTGTAGAGTCTATTTGAACAAAGTTGTCACAGCTGGCAGTTTTCTTTTCTTAACCAACTTTGATGGGACTCACAGAACCGCTGTCCACAGCAGCCATGAGGTTAGGGTCACTGAAAGCGTTGCTGCATGGAGGTATATACAGCAGTGGCACTGACAACTGTCATGATAAAAACGGACCCCCCCTAAAATGGATCCCCGGGAACTAATTTTTCAGTAAAAGCCGAAAAATATGGACCCCCTGGAACTTATTTTTCATGAAATATAAGGACTCCGTATGAAATATTCGGACCCCCATAGATCCAAGCAAGTTATCAAGTGTTCACGTCTGGTGAAGACTGATTCAAGGTGCTGGTCAGGCTCACCATACAATCGCGAAGGCTAAAACACCTGTCTAACTAAAGCCAGGAAGGTAGCCTCCATTCCGAATACGGTGAATCACTAGTTCATCTTCTCGGCGATCTCCACGCTACCGAATCGGATGCCGACGCTGTTGTAGCATCTGGCATTGTTGCACAGCAGTGGCGTAGCTACACCCGGGCCCATACGGGCCCAGGCCCTGGTGAATTTCTGAGTGCCCTGGTAAATCATGCGAGGTCAACTTACCTGAACCGCAACAGCGTTGCTACCAATGCTGCTTAGGCCAGGCAAACTAGATTTGTTGTTTCGCATCAGCCACTTGTTCGATTTGCGTGCGGGCGGGCGGTCATTATTCATTATTTGTTACTAGCAAATCCACCGCGCTACGGCCATTACATTTAAAAGTGGGCGCGTCATTGCCCGGAGGGCGATAATGACAGTTGAGGCGGCAGGTCTCGAAGGAAGCGGGCGCTGATGCGAAACAATATAGATCCGGTTTGCCTGGCCTTATCTACGATTTTAGCTTCTTTGCCCGTCAACTTCAGCAGCAAATATGAGCGCCGGGTGCGAACTACGGGGTCTCAGAACGCCCCAGAATGCACCTCAGAGCACCTAAAATTCCAAAAACTTTTCTGGGGGGGGCATGCCCCCAGACCCCCCTAGAGTATGGTGAGCTTACGCCCACCAAGTGCCCAGGTAATTGCTGAACTCTGGCTACGCCACTGTTGCACAGCTACAGATATCACATCAATTCTTGAAATAGACATAGGACATCTACTCACAATCGGCACAAGTTAAACAAGCGGCTTTACAGCTTGGTACGGTGGTACACTTGCACACATGGAAGGGGGAACAATTTTTTCAGGGTAGGTCCAAATATTTCGCGGTTGTTCTGAAATATTCGTTCCGGGGGGAACGTACTTTACGGGGGTCCAAATTTAACGTGACATCACCAAGCACTCAAACATGAAGTCACAGCTAGTGATGCATCACCTGCTGACAGCATATCACCCACAAGCTAATGGCTTAGATGAGGGGTACTGTCAAATGCTGTCCAATACAAGGTTGAAGTTTGCCAAAAAGAATTGTGAGTCTTGGGATGAGAAGCTTCAAGAGATTGCATGTGCATGTATAGCTACAACAGTGCTCATCAAAATATATGCCATCCTATTTGAGGCTATTTTGGTTGAGTTGAAAACATATCATCCAACTATGATCTAGAAGAGGTTTGACTAACGTAAAACCACTGGATGGGAAATGAGAAGCAAAGAGCCAGAGGATGTGATCAAAGCAAACATCCAGACAATGCATGCAGTAAGAAGACTTTGGATAGAAAAAGAGCAAGTTGGCAAACTGGACTACCACTGCATAGGAGGGGGGCTTTTCTGTCCACAGACCAACTGTAGTGTTGTTGAAGAGCCCCGTCCTATAGATGCTAGCCCCTATGATGCAGGCAGTTTTTCAGATGAGAGTGTTTACACTTAATTGCTTCCACCAATGTCCCCACTCCAGACACTAATAATACAACTGCATCATATTTATGCCACAAAGGGCAATTTTGATAGTGTCCTACTTTAGGAATGTTGCATGGTGTTTAATGCTGTTAAGTCAATATTTAAGTGCACTCAGTCTAGTTGATTGTACTTACATACTTAGTTTCATCAGCAAAGCATTTAAACTGCAACAAAATGCACCAAACAAGCTGCCAAGTGAGCCCATCAATGAAGAAAGTCTACAACTAATTACAAACAAAAAGGAATGACAGCCTAAGACAATGCCTGCCTGGATCCACACTGAGCTTTTCTGCCTTTCGCAGTCAAATACAAATATATACACTGTTGAGTCCCATAGCTTGGCCGAATGACAATGTCATATCAGGCAGACAGAATCTTGTAAAACAACAGCTTCCACTTATATAGAAATGGCTTCCAGGTTCCTTGTTTTGGCTTGGCCTTTACTTTTGTCAGACTAATTCACCCAGCTAGATCCTACATAATGGTGATGACCATGCACTGGTTCATGCCAGCATGTCAACTAAGTGAAGAACTAAATTGCATGCCTGCTAACAACCCAAAGCAGGACCATCAAGCTAAGCTTTGTTAATGTTCAAAAGCAGTCTGGGGGATATGACTGTGGGCGTTTTGCTCTTGTATGGTATTCATAGTAAATACCTATACAGATATACCTATATATATGACCAGAGAAACATGAGGAAGCATCTGCTTGAATGCCTGAGCCACAACAATATGGAGATATTTCCAGTGTTTAAAGAAGTGTACTGCATGCTGGAGATCATATTGGAGTTAAACATTCTTCAATGGGGGGTTGTGTTCATTGTGTTCATGTTGATAGTGTAGTCATGGAGGGCAGTATGTAGTTTATAGAATACGGTTCTGCTATTCCTCATTTTCTTGTTCCTTGCACTAGCATGCATCTATATAGCACTGAAAGGTGATTTGGCAGTCTGGCAAATGTGTTTTTATTTCCAGTTAGGACAAGATGCATTTAGAGTAGATTGATTTTGCTTGTAGGGATGTAGTGTTTCGTAATGCCAGTAGCGTAGGAAGATGTTTTAACTGAGCAGGGTTTCACCTGAATTTTTGATTGTCTGGGCTGGGTTGCCTGGTCCACAAGACCATGGGAAGCCATACTGGTAACAATGTGCTAGAGGTGTAACACTGTGTCTCAAGCATGTATATATGTTTCTGAAGTGTTAACATTGCTGCACGATTGAAGCCTGGGTGTGGCCCCACCCAAACCACATAGATATGCCCAAACCAATACCTAGTCTAAACCAGTTTTTCAGATTCAAGGGAATTAAGTAGAGCAAAACCGTTTAGCCTGGTACAATTTTGGGCAGTTGCATGAGGTGCCATCTCTCGGACATGCATGCATGGAGCACATGCTACTCAACCTAGTCTATTAATACATTGCTCCTAGAGTATTGGGACCTACTTTGTTTGCTCACGCTCCCTGAGCATTGCATCCCATGCAGTCCTTTGCACCAGGAACCAGCCCTCCTTCACAGTTAGCAAGTCATTCCAATCAATATCAGATAGATTACTCAAACTCCTATAGGCTATGCCCATGTAACATGGGCAGGCCACTACAAGGTCTCAGCTTTGATGCAATTTAGAAAAGTGCATGTGCACAATGCTGGCAAGGCGATGATACTAAGAAGAAGATTTCATCCAGTACATATGTGATCATCATGTCTACTACAAACAGCAATAACTGGAACAATCACAACAACGTACTCAGCCACTGAGTTGCGGAATGACTTGGTAGCTCAGTTGGTTAGAGCATGGCAGGCCATTTTCCAGGTTGCAGGTTCGAGTCGCTCCCTGAGTCACTGTCTTTTTTTCACCTCTTTATTTTCTCGTTTTTTATTCCTCACCTTTCTCTCTGACTTTGACTTAGGTTAAGGTCTGACTGTCAGGTCTGGAGCATGTTAATATCTGAGCCTCATGCGCCTCGCGCTTCGCGCTCGCCGCACCCCCCCAGGAAACGTTTACGCTCGGATCAAGTTGCTAAATGCACATCCACACTGTGATCGCATACACAACATCTACTCAGGGCCCGGTGTAGCTATGTACGAAAGGTGTCTGCGTACATGCATGTACTTATAGATGATCGGAGATCGCTTCTTAGCTACTTGTGGTTCTTGGCAAACAAGCTAGGGTTCTGATACATTAGACGAACAAATTCAGTTACTGGCATATTTAGTGATCGCAGATTCCGCGTGTATCAGTGCCACAGCCAGAACAAAACGTTCGTCGCGCAGTGAAAAATGCCCATTGAGTGAACCGAAATGGCTTTAAATACCGGAAAATCCTGACGCCACGTTGCCTTTAGAAAACAAGAGCGCATAAGAACGGGCGGCTAGAGTAAGAGCGTGTAACTCCAATAGAAGCCCGTAGTCCGGGCAAAATTATTGAACCGTACTAAAAATAGAACATCCGGTCACGTGTGCGCTTAGCAACAATGCACAATGGTTTATGTCAACGCAGCGTGCGCAGTGCGTGTTACTATTTTTAGTACTGGCGGTAAATTCCGCCTGGTTTCGAATTTTACGTAGTTACACGCTCTTACTCTAGCCGCCCATTCTTATGCGCTCTTGAGAAAATGATGATATTTCAGGCCCGTAGCCAGGATTTTTAGAAGGGGGGTTACATGGGTGTCCGATGTGTATGTATGCATCCAAGACTAGGGGGGTCTGGGGGCATGCTCCCCCAGGAAATTTTTCGAAATTAGATGCTCTGAGATTGCTTCTGAGGCCATTTTGGGACAGCAGCAGAGCCGTAGTAGCAGTATAAACTACAATGCTCGCGGAGTATTGTATCCAACTTTTAGCTGTCCATGTATGCATTTGCTAAGCCAACTGACATCGAGTTTCCACGAGAGAAGGTACTACAGTTGACAGAACAGCAGGTGGGTGACAGATGGTAAACTAATACGCAGAGAATACTGAAAATATGTCAGAAAAGCATCAAGCTTATACGAGCGCCTGAAATAGCGATTTATTTACGCACGTATTTACGTGCGCGTCCTTTCATCGCAGCCGCTTACGCGCGTGTTCCGCGCTGGTCCTCGATGAACAAACTCGCATAGCTGCAACCACTGTCCAGACTCGTTTGGAAAGCGGTGATTCTCAATAGCATGTGGACCACTTTCAAACGGTATGGCCAGTGGCGTAGCTAGAAGCTGACAGTTGGTAGGGCACAAGTACAGACTGGGAACGAGACATGTACTTGGGTAGGCGTGGTTTGTAGACACATGTCTGTCGTACTCAGTAGACGAAGAGAAGCCCAGCGTGCCTGGCGGTTGCTCGAATGAAGCTACGTACGACGGTACGTACAGCACTGTTACACTGGCGGTTGTGTAGCTTCAGTAAGTGAGAAAGCCGGACGGTAGGGCTCCAGTTGGTAGGGCACTTGCAGCAGTTGGTAGGGCCTAGGCCCTACCAGGCCCTACCTTAGCTACGCCACTGGGTATGGCACTTAAAATGTACAGTTAAGCGGTGTACAAAATCTTTTGGAGGCCAAAAGGGGGGTTCGAGCGAACCCCCTCGAACCCCCCCTGCCTACGGGCCTGTATTTGTACGATGATCGGCAACCTTTCGGGGACTTACAACTCTCCACGTGTAGGCGGTGTAGCTATCTGTAATTCAAAGTGTGCATGCATGTGCATCCCAGTGGTCGGGCCAAAACCCAACCTGGCCGACCACTTGAGGCAGTATGTGCCCTCTTGCAAGTAATACTAGCGACTGTTTTAAGTGCTCACCGTCATTTTAGCACGAAACTGATGCTTATCACAGCCCGGAGCTCTACCTGAACCACTCAGCGTCTTCATAGCTTCAAATTCACCCTGGTCAACAAAAGCCATTCACAGCACTCTGGAAGCGAGAGTACACAAGCGAGCGGGCTAGTTTGGTTCCCAGACCCTTCCTGTATGGGCGGGGCGAGAAAGGAGAGGGAAGGTGTAGCTTATTGGTTACTTGATTATACTTGCAGATCTCCTCTCCTTTCTCGCCCCGCCCATACAGGAAGGGTCTGGGAACCAAACTACGAGTGGGCATCGGGTTTTTTCCCCCGCGGCATTGGGCAAGGCTTATGAACACCACGTAGGTAAGGCGCTGCATTCAACTGCCTACTTGTAGCTACACTAAAAATAGCCTACTCACAGCTTCAGTGAACTGTAAAGCTAGGATGGTCAGTTGTCAGTATGATAGCTGCAGCTGGTCAGTCATGTGATTGACAACTGAATCATGAAATTGGTTTCACAAAGTTTGGTACGGAGAGTGGTTGGCCCTTCAGGTAGTCCCTTCCCAGCATCTTATCCCGTCCACCATCCTACCCTTCCCAGCATCTTATCCCGTCCACCATCCTACCCTTCCCAGCATCTTATCCCGTCCACCCTCCTACCCTTCCCAGCATCTTATCCCGTCCACCCTCCTACCCTTCCCAGCATCTTATCCCGTCCACCATCCTACCCTTCCCAGCATCTTATCCCGTCCACCATCCTACCCTTCCCAGCATCTTATCCCGTCCACCATCCTACCCTTCCCAGCATCTTATCCCGTCCACCATCCTACCCTTCCCAGCATCTTATCCCGTCCACCCTCCTACCCTTCCCAGCATCTTATCCCGTCCACCCTCCTACCCTTCCCAGCATCTTATCCCGTCCACCCTCCTACCCTTCCCAGCATCTTATCCCGTCCACCCTCCTACCCTTCCCACCATCTTATCCCGTCCACCATCCTACCCTTCCCAGCATGTTACCCTGCCCACTCCACCTCTGTAACTAGGACGGCACCAGCCCAGCGCTCAGTGTAACTAGGACGGCACCAGCCCAGCGCTCAGTGTAACTAGGACGGCACCAGCCCAGCGCTCAGTGTAATTAGGACGGCACAATCACTGGACTGGACTGGTGGACTGACATTTTTTGTGCTAAAAATCACTTTTGTGCTCTCTTATGAGACCTCACTCTCCTGGAGGTTTAGACATGATGCATTTTAGTCTTTATAAACCTGGAAACACATTTCTCTCTGTGTAGACTAAAAGTGAATAACATGTAATGCAACAACAGTAGTGAGGCCTTGGTCTACTTTGTGCTTAGTGTGCAGCATGGTGTGAGGTAGTTTCAGCCTCACATCCAGGTCCCAGTTTTTTTGAGTGCAACTGTAACTTTCTCCTTCAGTGTCATGATGTAGACAACCGTCTGAGTACAAGTCTTTAGTGAAGGGTCTATTCACTTAGTCTCGCATAGCCAGACTCTCACGACCTTCCGGTGAGTCTGGCTACTAGTCACTGGCTACATGACACTTGCAGTTGGATAAATGACTTGTACACTTGCGCTTTGAGTACACTACAGTGCCTAATCTGTGTTATCGATCTGCAAGTATAATCAAGTAACCAATAAGACTCATTCCAAGCGACACCTGTATTGCCAATGGTAGATGCCTCAAGGCTTGCCAAGTAGGCTTTATAGGATTGAGTGTACATGCTTCATGTCATCTAGTATTTAAATATTCTTGCTAGAGTCTGTGAAGGAAAGTGGCTATGTCTCCAAATGCAACCGTACAGGTGAGTTTTCATTAGCAAGCATAAAAATGATTTTTAAACCAGTCCACCACTCCAGTCCAGTGATTGTAGACTACCAGCCAAGTATTGCACCAAGCATGCGATCAGATTGCTCATTGTATATATACACTTAAGTGTTACAATGTACAGTATGGTGCAATGACAATTAAAACATTTGCCAAACTACCAAACCTCATCTGAAGTCCTAGGAACTGAAGTCAGGTTCCAATTGTCTACACTACATCGTAGAGGAGAAAGCCATAACACTCTGGGTACAAAGACCCTCATGAATACTGTAGGCCTAGTGAGTTATTTGCTCTGGGACCATGTATGTAGCTAGAAACAAAGCTGCAGGGCTTCCACACAACTCCACAGGTGAGTGTCATTGGAAAGCATAAAAATGATTTTTAGTGTCAGTCCACCAGTCCAGTCCACCAGTCCAGTCCACTAGTCCAGTCCAGTGATTGTAGATGACCTGATTTATGGGCAATTTCCACGTCCAATGAAAAATGAAGCAACTATATTACAAAGTCTTGGTATACAAATGTCCATTTAAATTCAAAGTCAAATCAAGCAAGTTTCAATCCTTTCAGTTCATTACGGCCTTCTCTTTAAATCAGCAATATCGCCCAGTTTTCAACCTGCCACTACAGCAGATATAGGTAGTTGGATTGTAGGGATTGATTCCGCAGCAAGCTCTTCGTCCACCTGCACGTGAGTGGAGCTTACCACCACAGCAGATATGGGTAGTTGGATTGTAGGGCTGGGTGCGACAACAAAACCTTCGTCCACCCGTACGTGAGTGGAGACTACCACCACAGCAGATATGGGTAGTTGGATTGTAGGGCTGGGTGCGACAACAAAACCTTCGTCCACCCGTACGTGAGTGGAGCCTACCACCACAGCAGATATGGGTAGTTGGATTATAGGGCTGGGTACCACAACAAAATCTTCGTCCACCTATACGTGAATGGAGCCTACCACCACAGCAGGTATGGTTGTAGGGATTGATTGCACAGCAAGCTGTTCGTCCACTTATACGTGAGTGGAACCTACCACGACAGCAGATATGGGTAGTTGGATTGTAGGGCTGGGTGCCACAACAAAATCTTCGTCCACCCGTACGTGAGTGGAGCCTACTACCACAGCAGATATGGGTAGTTGAATTGTAGGGCTGGGTGCCACAACAAAACCTTCGTCCACCCGTACGTGAGTGGAGCCTACCACCACAGCAGATATGGGTAGTTGAATTGTAGGGCTGGGTGCCACAACAAAATCTTCGTCCACCTATACGTGAATGGAGCCTACCACCACAGCAGATATGGTTGTAGGGATTGATTGCACAGCAAGCTGTTCGTCCACTTATACGTGAGTGGAACCTACCACGACAGCAGATATGGGTAGTTGGATTGTAGGGCTGGGTGCCACAACAAAATCTTCGTCCACCCGTACGTGAGTGGAGCCTACTACCACAGCAGATATGGGTAGTTGAATTGTAGGGCTGGGTGCCACAACAAAACCTTCGTCCACCCGTACGTGAGTGGAGCCTACCACCACAGCAGATATGGGTAGTTGAATTGTAGGGCTGGGTGCCACAACAAAATCTTCGTCCACCCGTACGTGAGTGGAGCCTACCACCACAGCAGATATGGGTAGTTGGATTGTAGGGCTGGGTGCGACAACAAAACCTTCGTCCACCCGTATGTGGGTGGAGCCTACCACCACAGCAGATATGGGTAGTTCGATTGTAGGGCTGGGTGCCACAACAAAATCTTCGTCCACCTATACGTGAATGGAGCCTACCACCACAGCAGATATGGTTGTAGGGATTGATTGCACAGCAAGCTGTTCGTCCACTTATACGTGAGTGGAACCTACCACGACAGCAGATATGGGTAGTTGGATTGTAGGGCTGGGTGCGACAACAAAACCTTCGTCCACCCATACGTGAGTGGAGCCTACCACCACAGCAGATATGGGTAGTTGAATTGTAGGGCTGGGTGCCACAACAAAATCTTCGTCCACCCGTATGTGAGTGGAGCCTACCACCACAGCAGATATGGGTAGTTGGATTGTAGGGCTGGGTGCGACAACAAAGCCTTAGTCCACCCGTACGTGAGTGGAGCCTACCACCACAGCAGATATGGGTAGTTCGATTATAGGGCTGGGTACCACAACAAAATCTTCGTCCACCTATACGTGAGTGGAGCCTACCACCACAGCAGATATG
This sequence comes from Agelas oroides, assembly GCA_949130485.1. NCBI lineage: Eukaryota > Metazoa > Porifera > Demospongiae > Agelasida > Agelasidae > Agelas > Agelas oroides. The sequence goes on from OX422189.1 coordinate 6,247,619, forward strand.
GTTGTAGGGATTGATTGCACAGCAAGCTGTTCGTCCACTTATACGTGAGTGGAACCTACCATGACAGCAGATATGGGTAGTTGGATTGTAGGGCTGGGAGCGACAACAAAACCTTCGTCCACCCGTACGTGAGTGGAGCCTACCACCACAGCAGATATGGGTAGTTGAATTGTAGGGCTGGATGCCACAACAAAATCTTCGTCCACCTGTACCTGAGTGGAGCCTACCACCACAGCAGATATGGGTAGTTGGATTGTAGGGCTGGGTGCGACAACAAAACCTTCGTCCACCCGTACGTGAGTGGAGACTACCACCACAGCAGATATGGGTAGTTGGATTGTAGGGATTGATTCCACAGCAAGCTGTTCGTCCACCTGTGCGTGAGTGGAGCCTACCACCACAGCAGATATGGGTTAGCGGGTTGTGAACACCACACACTGATAAAGAAAAAAATGTTTACATCAAAACTAACAAACGTTTCAAAATTGGGTAAGTGCATAACCCATGCAGTGCAGTATAAGTAAGTTACTGACTGATATTCAATGTTTGCAAATAATTATTTGTCTTCCCAGCTTTTACAACAAATACATAAAGTACAGAGGCAGTAGAAGCCTGAACTCGCCTGCTCTAGTTTGACTGCATAGCCATCATGGGCAGTGATCTGACTGCAATTACTCATTCTGAGTAACTTAAACAAACTGCCTTGCATAGGTTGTATTCCAAACTGAAAACTGATGACACAGAATAAAATGTTTGGCAAGTGCGAGATCAAGCTCACCCCACAATAAGGACATGACTCAATGCATAAAACAAGCACTCACTAATGAAATTGCTACTTCACAGGGAATTATGCCCACCTTTAGCACCGCACGATGTAGTGAGGGCATAAAGCAGCAGCACAGCAATCATGCAAACCCTCATCTTTGAGTTCTTGAGGAAAATCTGTACTGAAAGACTCAATCATTGCAGATCAGGAGTGATCGAGTTGGCTCTACATTTATATCTGTGTTTGCAGCAGTGTTTTGATTATCACTCCCTGGGTGGGGACTCTTCATAGTTTGGGTTTGAGGCCATCGTAATTCATCAGCATGAATTACAGAAGCCAGCAAACTCTACATACACAATTGAACTGGCAACATCTTTGGCATCAAGGCTTAGGAATTGTTGACAACTGCATGCTTTCAGTTTCAGTTTGCACACATACGTATCATGCATAATATCCACACCAGAACATCTGCCTAGTATACAGAATATTCACAGTAGAACATCTGTACCTAGTATACAGAACATTCACAGCAGAACATCTGTACCTAGTATACAGAACATTCACAGCAGAACATCTGTACCTAGTATACATAATATTCACAGCAGAATATCTGTTAGTGTACCTACTATACGGTATGTATCCACATCACCTAATTAGCTCTCAAGTGCAATTAACCACTAAGAAAACCAACAGAATATGTACACATGCATACTTACTATGCACATCATAGCACAGATGAACTGTAGCAGACTAATATTATTCAACCTACATGGCCTACAGTACAGATGCTGAACAACGTACGCTATAGCTAAGAGTCTGTGCCAGCGAGGAATAATTCTATATAAGTATACAAGAATGAAACACTGAAGGAGAACATGCAAGTATTAATAAAGTGAAAATTGCAAATGGAAATTTCTGATTTGAATCATGAGAGTGAGCACACCAATTTTAACAGATAGGGAGTCAGTATTTCATTGGTAGAACAAGTTGCCATGAAGGCACTGGGTACAGAAATTAAGAAGGTATCTTTTCTTTTACACCAAAGTTTCCATGACAACCACTGGAACATCCCAGAATGCTGTTCTAAAGCATGTGAGTGGGCACCCCAATTTCAATATATAATTTAGCTGTTCATATATTAGTTGCCATATCAGTACACTCCAAGAAGAGGAATGTTGTTGTGACCAGAGGTTTGTTGTTGTTATTTGCATGAAAGAACAGTTAAAATGAATGGAGATGCTCTTATGGAATTTCTTGTATTCCCTAGAGCACTGTATAGCTCCCAGGTGTACCTGGTATACCAAGTTGAGCATACCAGGGTATCTTGAAACTTATCATAAACAACATTTGTAACTAACTCACAGTAGCATCTTTGTGTCCAACATTCAACTGAAACAGCATACTTTTGGTCACGACAACATTTCATATATCTGTGGTGTTTAGTGACCCCAGAGAAGACTCTGTTGTTGAGTCACATAAATATTGTTTTAGAAGCAGGGCGTAGCTGGTGATGATTGTGCACAGAAGTGATTGTGTCTATGCTTAAAAGTAGAGTTCCTGTTTGAAACTAAGATTAATCACATTAAAGTAAACGCTATAAACAACACAGATATTTGGATGTCTACAGCAAACAAAAACTATGATTTCCTGAGATTAATCCTATTAAAGTAAACATAAACAGCAAAGATATTTGGACGTCCACAGTAACCCAAAACCAACAGTTCAGACTATATGAGGCATTGTTAGACACAACAAATCTTGGATATCTGATCTCCCAGGAGATAATAATTATGTAGCTAACATGGGATAGTTGACTACTGGGTGCCAGAAGTATTGTTTACAAACAAGTAGATTACTCCACCCCCTCCGTAGAAGAAAATGGGAAACTTGTATATACATCGCCACACCACGGGGTAGCTGTTGATATGGAATTCTACAATACCACAACTTCTATCTATCTATCTATCTATCTATCTATCTATCTATCTATCTATGTATCTATCTATCTATCTATCTATCTATCTATCTATCTATCTATCTATCTATCCATCTATCTATCTATCTATCTATCTATCTATCTATCTATCTTATGGAGTAATTGATGGGCAGATGACAAGAAACAGGTTAGGTGGCAAATATTTAATGGCAAAGTTTGTTCATTTCGGCCACGTTTCTTGGTGGGATAAACATATTGCACTCTATGAGAATAGGCTAGTTTGTAAGAAAGTGGTGGCTATATCTCGGGAAGCTTAGAGCTAATGTATGGCACCACAGTTTACTGTAGGTAGCACCTTTTCCTGTTGATACTTTTCAAGCCTTCCTGAGCAGCATTCAGCTATTGCCTCCACAGAGTGCAATACAGTCTATCCCACTAAGGGATGTGATCAAAATGGCTGGATGTCTCTGTGAATACCATAGGCACTCTAATTATGTGTCCCTCAAATTTTTTGCAATGTAATGCAAGAACGGAAATTCCCATGTCCAAACTATGATACAACCCTTGAATTAAGACTCATAATTAGAAAAGGTATTTTATGGTGTATCGTAACTCATACTTGGCAAGTTGACAAGCTTGTACAACTAGCTGCTTGCAATATCAAGGTATAAGGGATACATGTAGCAGAGATAACAGCAATGAATTATTTCATTGAGCTGCCAAAGGATGCTTTGCTTCAAAGCTCTTGATGGAATCTTGCACACAACCACCGAAAAGTAAGACAATCTAGACGAACAAGACAAACCAGTGATATCCCTTCACTGTTTCCTGCGGTAAGTGCTCACCATTCCTTTTCAAAAAAAGCTACTGAATAGCAATCATGTTAGTTTTACAGTTTTCTGGCTGTCGTAGCTTTTTACTGCATGCCGGGCATCTGTATTCACTGATTCATGTCAAATAGGGCACAAGAAAATGTGTGAATGAATGCAGTTGTTATATTGTGAGAATCACCGAGGTCTCCAAAATACACCTTTGTATGTATATCAGTATGACATAACAATAGGAAATGAGTGTCAATAGGGTGATGCATTATTGAAAATTGTCGGTTTGAGATTTTGCATTTTGACACAGAATTAGCATCATTAGAGCATCTCCCGTATTATCAACAAAGCTATGAACAAGTCACAAAAAATTTTCTGAATGAAAACAAGCGCATGTAGGGATGGAACCCTCAAAAACCAACCAAACTAGATGGGAATGACACCACAACAATTTCACACCATCCCTACATCTTGTGCCATTTTTCCAACTATGCTTTGTGTTTGTTAATTGTGTGCATAGGAGGGTTGTGGAAGGCAGTGGGGTGGATAGTGCTGAGTGTGGAGTGCATGTTGATGTGCATGGGGAGTGAGTTATGTTGTGGGTGACTGCAATGTAGTTGCTATACTGAGAATGGCAGGTATGGTCTGTCTTGAATTAGTCTTGCAAGCCAGACCCTTTCCACGCAGCGCCAATTGCTTTCAGTATGCGGCACGTAGAGGGAAGAAGTTTGATGTTTGGATTTACGATTTCACTTCAAAGCATTGATGACGATTCTTAGTTCCTTCGTCTGCGTGCCGATACTGAAAGCGATTGGTACTGTGGAACGGAAAGGGTCTGGCTTGTGAGACTAGTCTTGAATTCAGAAAATGTGGAGTGCATGAGCTGGGTCTGTATGGTATGTTGGAGTAAGTTGTGTTGTGAAATTTTATTGCTGCTGAACATGACAGATATGGATTGTCTTTTACGTAGAAGGCTGTGGAGTGAGCAGCACTGAGTACAGTGTTCATTTAATGGGTGTGAATAGGCTAAGTGCATGTAGAGAGTTTTTTGGTGTGCATAGTTGGAAAAATGGCACAAGATGTAGGGATGGTGTGAAATTGTTGTGGTGTCATTCCCATCTAGTTTGGTTGGTTTTTGAGGGTTCCATCCCTACATGCGCTTGTTTTCATTCAGAAAACTTTTTTGTGACTTGTTCCTGCTATTGCTTTTTAGGACTGGTATGAGAGAAGAGACGTGGGAGGATAGGCCGAGGGGAAGATGCATGGTGTGTACAGTATGATAGTAGAGAACTTTTTCGATCACAAAGAGCTAAGAATTATCATAAATTCAAATGCTTTGAAGTGAAATTGAAACTGCAAACATCAAACTTCTTCTGGGGGGTTTAGAAGTCCAAGCAAAGCCTCATAAAAATCAAGTGCAAAGCACATGAGTTTAATAAGGCACTTTGTAGCCACTTGCACCGGCTGATTTACGGTTCTCCTGGTTGCAGTGCACTGCCCGCAGTGTTCTGTCCGGCCAGGTGGATGTTTTGTGGGTTTTTTTATTTTTTGGTGGATGAGGTTCGAGAACTTAACCTTGCAAAACTGCACACAAGATCAGAATGGCTGTCGCAAATGTCCCTGACAAAGAGTTTTGCACATTCACCATGCCTGTGCCTGAACGACTGCTGAATCTGCACCAACGTTTTCAGTGACTCCAACCTCATGGCTGCTGTGGGGTCAACTAGACATCTGCATAAAAGTACCAAAATTTCCTGGGGTTACTCATGGGAAGGAATTATGCAAAACATGCCACCAGGTACTCATGGGGAGGAATTATGCAAAACATGTTTTGCATATATCCTACAACCTTTACACTAGCTATCTTCATAGGAAGGATTTATGCAAAAGTTGAAAAGAGTATATACCTCATCATTTCTTTGTAATTGACTATGAATCTCATCACCATTTGCAGGTGTACTGTTTGGGTATGTTCCACATCATTTATGACTTTTGCATAAATTCTTCCCTAGTATAGTTCTCCAGGTTTCCTTCATGGGGTTTATATTATTTCAAGCTTGACCATGGTGTGATAACCTTCATTCTTGGGATGGGCAGACCACTACAAAGTCCCTCAGCTTTGATGGAATTTTAGAAACGTGTGCACAATGCTGGCAAGGCAATGATACTAAGGTGGTGTGATGACACCTTTCAATATGTGAAAGGAAAAAGACCAAATGTCCTCCAACCTAATTCTCCATATGAAGAAGAATTAGCTAGAAGGAGCACAGAAAGCTATTTATAGTTAGGTGACAGTCTCCGAGTGAACATGTGATCATCATGTCTACTACAAATAGCAATAACTGGAACAATCACAACAACCGCTGTGGTTTACAATGAAACAGTTGCTTGTAACAGTAATGCTATAGTATGTGCCCCCTTGCGAGTAATACTAGTGACTGTGGTGTTTGTTTTACACCCAGAGAAGGTACCCAATACTGGAAACCGGCATGTCATCATAACCACAGTACATACAATACACAAATGATAATATTTACTCATCCGTTGTAAGCAAATGGAAGGTTAAATATAACTACTCACTAAAGTGAATTTGCATGAATCATCTTGAAGTATTTTAGCTTTCAGTTATAAAATTGTAGCTTTTGTATACATGTTGAAAAATGAAGTAACTATATTACTAAATCTTGGTACAGAAATGTTCATTTAAATTCAAAGTCAAACCAAGCAAGTTTTAACCCTTTCAGTTCATTACGACCTTCTCTTTAAATCAGCAATATCTGCCAGTTTTCAACCTTCCACTACAGCAGATATGGCTAGTTGGATTGTACGGCTGGATGCCACAGCAAGCTCTTCGTCCACCTGTACGTGAATGGAGCCGGCCACTACAGCAGATATAGGTAGTTGGATTGTAGGGCTGGATACCACAGCAAGCTCTTCGTCCACCTGTACGTGAGTGGAGCCTGCCACCACAGCAGATATAGGTGGTTGGATTGTAGGGATTGATTCCACAGCAAGCTGTTCGTCCACCTGTACGTGAGTGGAGCCGGCCACTACAGCAGATATGGGTAGTTGGATTGTAGGGCTGGATGCCACAGCAAGCTCTTCGTCCACCTGTACGTGAGTGGAGCCTGCCACCACAGCAGATATAGGTGGTTGGATTGTAGGGATTGATTCCACAGCAAGCTGTTCGTCCACCTGTACGTGAGTGGAGCCGGCCACTACAGCAGATATAGGTAGTTGGATTGTACGGCTGGATGCCACAGCAAGCTCTTCGTCCACCTGTACGTGAGTGGAGCCTACCACCACAGCAGATATGGGTAGTTGGATTGTAGGCATTGATTCCACAGCAAGCTGTTCGTCCACCTGTACGTGAGTGGAGCCTACCACCACAGCAGACATGGGTTGTTGGATTGTATGGCTGGGTGCCACAACAAAATCTTCGTCCACCTGTACGTGAGTGGAGCCTACCACCACAGCAGATATGGGTAGTTGGATTGTAGGCATTGATGCCACAGCAAGCTCTTCGTCCACCTGTACGTGAGTGGAGCCTACCACCACAGCAGATATGGGTAGTTGGATTGTAGGCATTGATTCCACAGCAAGCTGTTCGTCCACCTGTACGTGAGTGGAGCCTGCCACCACAGCAGATATGGGTAGTTGGATTGTAGGCATTGATTCCACAGCAAGCTGTTCGTCCACCTGTACGTGAGTGGAGCCGGCCACTACAGCAGATATAGGTAGTTGGATTGTAGGGCTGGATGCCACAGCAAGCTCTTCGTCCACCTGTACGTGAGTGGAGCTTGCCACCACAGCAGATATAGGTGGTTGGATTGTAGGGATTGATTCCACAGCAAGCTGTTCGTCCACCTGTACGTGAGTGGAGCCGGCCACTACAGCAGATATAGGTAGTTGGATTGTACGGCTGGATGCCACAGCAAGCTCTTCGTCCACCTGTACGTGAGTGGAGCCTACCACCACAGCAGATATGGGTAGTTGGATTGTAGGCATTGATTCCACAGCAAGCTGTTCGTCCACCTGTACGTGAGTGGAGCCTACCACCACAGCAGACATGGGTTGTTGGATTGTATGGCTGGGTGCCACAACAAAATCTTCGTCCACCTGTACGTGAGTGGAGCCTACCACCACAGCAGATATGGGTAGTTGGATTGTAGGCATTGATGCCACAGCAAGCTCTTCGTCCACCTGTACGTGAGTGGAGCCTACCACCACAGCAGATATGGGTAGTTGGATTGTAGGCATTGATTCCACAGCAAGCTGTTCGTCCACCTGTACGTGAGTGGAGCCTACCACCACAGCAGATATGGGTTGTTGGATTGTACGGCTGGGTGCCACAACAAAATCTTCGTCCACCTGTACGTGAGTGGAGCCTACCACCACAGCAGATATGGGTAGTTGGATTGTAGGCATTGATTCCACAGCAAGCTGTTCGTCCACCTGTACGTGAGTGGAGCCTACCACCACAGCAGATATGGGTTGTTGGATTGTACGGCTGGGTGCCACAACAAAATCTTCGTCCACCTGTACGTGAGTGGAGCTGGCCACCACAGCAGATATGGGTAGTTGGATTGTAGGCATTGATTCCACAGCAAGCTGTTCGTCCACCTGTACGTGAGTGGAGCCGGCCACTACAGCAGATATAGGTAGTTGGATTGTAGGGCTGGATGCCACAGCAAGCTCTTCGTCCACCTGTACGTGAGTGGAGCCTACCACCACAGCAGATATGGGTAGTTGGATTGTAGGCATTGATTCCACAGCAAGCTGTTCGTCCACCTGTACGTGAGTGGAGCCGGCCACTACAGCAGATATAGGTAGTTGGATTGTAGGGCTGGGTGCCACAGCAAGCTCTTCGTCCACCTGTACGTGAATGGAGCCGGCCACCACAGCAGATATAGGTGGTTGGATTGTAGGGCTGGGTGCCACAGCAAGCTGTTCGTCCACCTGTACGTGAGTGGAGCCTACCACCACAGCAGATATGGGTTGTTGGATTGTACGGCTGGGTGCCACAACAAAATCTTCGTCCACCTGTACGTGAATGGAGCCTACCACCACAGCAGATATGGGTAGTTGGATTGTAGGGATTGATTCCACAGCAAGCTGTTTGTCCACCTACACGTGAATGGAGCCGGCCACCACAGCAGATATGGGTAGTTGGATTGTAAGGCTGGGTGCCACAACAAAATCTTTGTCCACCTGTACGTGAGTGGAGCCTGCCACCACAGCAGATATAGGTAGTTGGATTGTAGGGCTGGATGCCACAGCAAGCTGTTCGTCCACCTGTACGTGAGTGGAGCCTACCACGACAGCAGATATGGGTAGTTGGATTGTAGGGATTGATTCCACAGCAAGCTCCTCGTCCACCTACACGTGAGTGGAGCCTACCACCACAGCAAATATGGGTAGTTGGATTGTAGGCATTGGTTCCACAGCATGCTGTTTGCCCACCCATTCGTGAGTGGACCCGGCCACCACAGCAGATACGGGTTAGGGGGTTGTGGACGCCACATACTAGTACTGTGATTAAAGAAGAAATGTTTACATCAAAACACTTCCTTTTATAATTGCGTAAGTGCATAACCCATGCAGTGCAGTATAAGTAAGTTACTGATATTCAATGTTTGTAAATTTGTCTTCCCAGCATTTGTAACTATTACAAAAAATCTAAAGGCGGCAGTCCTATCTAAATTATTTGTGTCACAAATATTGGTTGATTGTTTTTCAAAATTTTGCCGATGTTTCAGTTGACCACTTTAGTCATTATCAGGGGAAAAAATGGACCAAATGTGAGAAAGGATACATGCACTACCACAGGGTAAACAATCCAATGTAGTATGCTACTTTCCTTGCACTTGTGGCCATACAGGCAAGACCAAGGAAAAGCTGGAAAAAGCACCAAGATAGGAAGTAGGGCCTAGTGGATCATGCACGGATGAATCACTATCAACTGGGAGGAGACAGTACATGGTGCTGGACCATGCCAGGTGACTGAGGGAACAACTGATCAAGGGGGATTCCCCGGACTGCAGTAACAAGAGGCATGAAGGTGCAATTCTCAACAACCATAATAGTGCATTCCATCAATATTTTTCTTAATACCAATTTACGACTGCCCGGAGACTTTCGTAGACTTCTGACTAAATTCATCAGGCTGAACATGAAGCAAATGTAAACTAAGAACACTCATGTAGTGTGCATGCATATAAATTTGTTCTACTATTTTCACAGTACATACCTGTATCAAGTTGTCTAGGCAGTGCTATAGGCAAAGAGTGATGGGGTCTCCAACACTGAGCAAGGCTACTACACAAGTACAGAGGCATGAGAAGCCTGAACTTTCACTGCTCTAGTTGGACTCCAATTACTTATTCTGAGTAACTTAAAACTAACTGCCTTGCATAGGTTGTATCACAAACTGAAGAATAATGATGACACAAAATAAAATGTTTGGCAAGTGCGAGATCAAGCTCACCCCACAATACTTACAACATGACATGACTCAATGCATAAAACAAGCACTCACTAATGAAATTGCTATTTCACAGGGAATTATGCCCACCTTGAGCACTGCAAGACGTAGTGAGGGCATAAAGCAGCAGCACAGCAATCATGCAGACCCTCATCTTTGAGTTCTTGAGGAAAATCTGTACTGAAAGACTCGACGATTGCGGATCAGCAGTGACTGAGTTGGCTTTGCATTTTATATCTGTGTTTGCAGCAGTGTTTTGATTATCACCTCCTGGGTGGGGCTCTTCATAGTTCAGGTGTGAGGCAATCATAATTCATCACCTGTGTGAGACTACAGAAGCCAACAAACTCTACATACACGAGGCATCATGGCTTAGGAATAGATGACAACTGCATGCTTTTGGTTTCAATTATTATACTGCACACATGCATGATATTCACAGCAGAACATCTGTACCTAGTATACGGTATGTATCCACATCACCCAATTAGCTCTCAAGTGCAATTAACCACTAAGAAAACCAACCGACTATGTACACATGCATACTTACTATGCACATCATAGCACAGATGAGCTGTAGCAGACTAATATTATTCAACCTACATAGCCTACAGTAGAAGCTGAACAACGTACGCTATAGCTAAGAGTCTGTGCCAGCTAGAAATAAAATTTCTGATTCTGTATAACTATATAGCTACACAGTAATAAAAGAATGAAACACTGAATCTAATAACTTACCACACTGAAAATTGCAGACAAGATGCTAGCACATTAGTGTCGTCTACTTCAAGATGAGATTCTGTGGTATAGGAAACCTACCTGAACATCCACACATGCAGCAGAATAGCATTATTCAACCTAGTACAGGGCCTACAATATGGCTGAAGCAACATCATAGCTAAGGGTGTCCACAATCTGTGAGCCAACTAGGATTTAAAGGACAACATGCAAGTATTAATGAAGTGAAATACTGACTCCCTATCTGTTAAAATTGGTGTGCTCACTCTCATGATTCAAATCAAGAATTTCCATTTGCAATTTTGATGGTAGAACAAGTTGCCATGACGGCACTGGGTACAGAAATTAAGATGGTATCTTTTCTTTTACACCAAAGTTTCCATAACAACCACTGGAACACCCCAGAATGCTATTCTAATTAAAGCATATGAGTGGGCACCCTGATTTCAATATAAAAACAATTTAGATATCATTTTGTTCATACATGCACTTGTTATGTTAGTTGTCATATTAGTATCTAGTCTGACAGTGCATGGTGTTTAGCAATCACAGAGAGTAATCCCAGAGAGTACTCACCACTGGCGTCATGTTGTCGCAGTGACATCCAAATATTGCTTACAAATGAAATAGAAGCAGGGCGTAGCATGTGATGATTGTGCACAGAAGTGATTGTGTCTATGCTTAAAAGTAGAGTTCCTGTTTGAAACTAAGTCTAAAGTAAACATAATCAACACAGATAATTGGATGTCTACAGCAAACAAAAATGATAAAAATAGAGTTCCTGCATGTTTGAAACTAAAGGGAACATAAACAGCACAGATATTTGGACATCCACAGTAACCAAAAACCAACAGTTTAAACCATAAGAGGCATTGTAGACACAACAAATCTTGGATATATGATCTCCCAGATCACATATATATAACATGGGATAGTCGACTACTGGGTGCCAGAAGCATTGTTTACAAACAGGTAGGTAATGCTTGAGTCCAGATACACTTCACATGCACTTATCTTCTGCACTAGAATTGGACACAAGCCACCAACGTACTAAATGATAATTAGCCAATGTTAAAAGCCCCACACCTCCACCACCACCCACATATAGGTACAGAGAGCGGTAAATTGGAAGTGTGCTAAGTAGGCCTGAAAAGGTGTGTGAGTAAAGTAGAAGTGAGGAATCTCACTACCACCCACATACATGTAGTACATTGGATGTGTGCTAAAGTAGGTCTGTAAAGGGTGAGAGTAACAGTTGAAGTCATGCAGACTGTGGTAAAGGCTATACATCAGATCTCCCTTTCTTTTTTGAGGGGGTCTGGGTGCGTACAACACCAACACATTTCCCTTTCCTCTCAAGCTGGTGGGGTTTAAGTATAAGAATGGATGATGCTGAAGTTGCCTACTGGGCTTCAATAAGCTGAAAGTGTGCTAAGTGGGCTTGTAAAGTCTGATGAGTAAAGCTATAGTAGTTTGTATTGGGGAAAATTGTAGAGGCTGGATTCTGAGCTAGACTCATGGACGGTGGATTGACATTTGGACTAAGTTAGAGCTTGGCTCTGCTGCTTTCTAATGTAAATGTGACTTGTTTGTTGACATCAAGTTACCTGATACTTGGGTTCTGCTCCAAGAATGCTTTCAAGAGGGCAGACTGAGCATGGACATGCATGAGTATTTCATTGTATTATTGACTGTTACAATCTTTTGAGGACCTGGGGCTGATTTCTGTGGGCTGATGTTGTGGCTGAACTTGCAGGAAATTAGACTTAACATTGCAAGTACTCAACAATCACTAGCACCTTCAAGTTAGCTAGCAAAAATGCTATCCATGTCATCTATTAGTACAACTACAGTCAATACTGCAAATGAGATGATCTTAGAGCACCAGGTACTCAGTTGCTGCATACATACTTTTGTTGTATGGTATGTATAGGCATCTAAACAACACTTTCAGACACTGAGATCTGAGGGAACAGGGTAATGTCAAGTGCTATGGTCTAAATCTCAGTTCACGGTCCAGTCCACAATGTTCATGCACAGAGCTATGTTTCAGCCCTTTCATCTTGGACTTGTCATGCCAAATGTGGCCCTTGTAAAAAGTAGCCCCCCAGGCCCACTTTTGGCAGTGTCAAAAATTGGGGCAAATGGTTCAAGTGACTTTTGAAGGTTCACTATAATATGAAACCAATGGTACTGATGGATTTCACTTGATGTACACGTGTCTTGTGCAAGAATGTCTGGACCGTTCAAGTTTACCGCTGCTTTAGCCGATGCTATATTCCAATAAATTTTCCCATAGAAAAATAATGGATAGTTTGACATGATTTTCCACCATAAAGGAAATTTAGCAAGCACCAGTGCAATTGTTGATTTACCACTTTGATTGGTTGAGTATTAAAATAGCTGGACCACTCGCGTGGATATCTGTTGAAGGTATGTTCATATATAATCTCCCATATAAAATCAAAAATCCGACATTTGGCACATATAACCTTCTACCATTGTAACTGTAGTTTACAAACAAAAATCACTTTGTTCTTGGATTTCAGCATACTTCATTCAATCTTTGATTTTTCCTTGGGTCCTCCAAGATTAGTCTGGCCTTCTGACTAAGCGGGGGTGGAAGAGTCTGCATGGTCTGTGTTCCAGGTCCCTTTCTAGTCTGGCAAGCCACTCGGCACTCCCTTCGCGCGACGGGTGTGGTTTGCGAGACTAGGTAGCGGATAGTGGCACGGTCTATACTGATACATACTGCATCACTGGTATCTATATGGACTAGGAAACAGAACTGCAGCTGACACTCCAGTGAATTACGAAGTCAAAGAGAACGCCAAACCATAGATAATAGAGCTACGGGCCAAACGGAGTTATCAGACGCCGGCTCCGCCCACTTCACATATTTGGGGAAATCCCTTTCTAATTACATTTTGTTTCCATGGAAACCCACTTCAACTATACAACTGGACTAACTCACTAGAGTACCGCTGTTTCCATTGTTGTGGAGTCGAAGATAACGGTGCCATGACAGAGAACATCATCCGTCCCAGCAGTGGGACCGAAGGTAAGCCATAGATTATATAGGTAAGAGTTATATAATCTATGGGTAAGCCTTATGTTAGTCTCGTTTCCAAAATCGCTTACAAAGTGTGCTGAAAAATGTTGTATCAGTTACAATTCCCTGAGGCTCTTAATCTTATAACATTACAATTTAGACTACCTCACATGAGACGGAGTGAGGTTCACAGGTGTGAGGTCCATACACCAAAAATGTGTTCCAAGAATCATCAGTATCGATGGATATGGAGCACAAGATTAAAAAGTGCACATAATGGGCCAGCAAAGGGGATCCCTAAAACAGTGGCATAGCCAGGATGCATAAGTAGCCCGGGCACCAAAGGCACTTATGAATGGCGTGTAAGCGTACCCTATGGGTAGTCTGGACCCCAGACCCTTCTGGTCGGAAGGGTCTGGGATCCAGACCTGCCCCCAAGGAAATTTTCGCCTTCTGAGGTTGATTCTGAGGCCATTTCAGACTAAACTCAGAATGAGACCACTGCACTCAGTTGGATGAATGAAGCAATGCTGCCCTAGGCTAGGGCCCTCTCAGCCATACCTCAAGGTTTATCAGTCAGCGTGGCCCTGCCTTGGGTAGTGTGGGCGGATTCTTCAGTTGAGGTTCAAGTGTCACTGCGTTGCTAGTAGTGGTAGTGCCAGTGTAACTGCAGTACTGCTGACTTCAAATAGCCCGGTCCCAACAGCAAATTGCCCAGACTTGGCCTAGCTACGTCACTGCCCCAAAATGCATGCAGGTGGGGGATGAGAAACTAACATGCAATAAATAGCGACCTAAAGTAAAGCAGGGCTGTTCCAAAACTATTTTGAACTATGCAGTACTTATTGAGCATAACTGTGATCATGGATAGTACATAGTACAACAAGCACTTAAATACTAACCCCCAGCCAATCAAAATAACCCTTTTAACACAAATAAGGCAAGTGTACATGTACATTTCACACATTAGCACATAAAAGTCACAGTTTGGCATGGGAACAAGGCTAACAGGGCAACTGTCTATTGTTGTAGGACAAGAGCATATAAGAACGGGCGGCTAGCGTGCAACTCCAATAGAAGCCCATAGTCTGGTCGAAAATTATTGAACTGTACTAAAAATAGAACACAGGTCATGTACTTAGCAACAATCGCCTATGTTCAAATGTATGCGCAGCTGCACAGTACATGTTACTATATTTAGTACTGGCGGTAAATACCGGATTTTACGGTCTTTCTCTAGCCGCCCGTTCTTATGCGCTCTTGTTGTAGGATTATAGTACTGCCCTAGCGCTCTTGGTCTGTTCCAATGTCAAATACTCTTAGTGAGCCTGGTTGGTCCATCACAGTACAAAAGGTGAACACTGCATGTATATGTACATGCTCGTGTATATAGATGTGTGCTGACCAGTTGTTTCCACTGGCTAGTTAACTCCACAGTACAGCAGTGATATTAGATTCTAGCCTCGTTCCCATGCCCGCGTGCAACTAAGTCGTGTGTCTACCCTTGACGTCACACACACGTGATAAAATGTCCCAGGCTCTCCCCCTCCTTAGCAGGGAGTGAGAACAAGGCTAGAATAACTCCTTACCACACTTTGTACCTGGGCACTGCTGAAGGTAATACAGTAGCAGCGGTAATAATTTGCTTCAAACCAAAAGAGTGCAGTGTTGTGGGTGTGTGTAACTACGATTGCCACTACAATACTATACAGATGGTCTGGAGGACGAGACAAGGGACATGACTTCAGAGACTCTTGGTGTCATCGCTGAAGAAGGTACGTGTTACACAACAACAACCACTGGATTGTGTGGGGCTGTAGCCTGGACTTCAACTGTCCACAAAGGATGTTGAGGACAGTTGCCATGGAACCCAGTAGTGAAAATGCAATCCATGTTCACATGAAGGAGTCAGTGTTTCATTTGCTACGTAACATGAACATTCATTTTCAAAACAAACGCACATGAAGTATTGTTGGTCTACTGGAATGCCCAGTTTTGAATCCCTGGCATCAAGCAGACCATGTGTTTGTGCTTATATTACTGTATTTCCTTGATCAGATGCTGCGGCAACTATCTTTCCTGTTGTTTTTGGTACAATCATAGCCTTGTATCCAGGCCACATGGGCGTGGGTACGAGGCTAGTGCACCACTATTTGAGGGCAGGAAATGTACTACAGTAGGAGATATTTAGTTGCATAGTAAATCTGTAAGACCAGGTAGAAATTTTGCATTCCTTGTACTTTGGTTCCACCTTCCTGCAGATGAAGGCATGCAGGCCATGGAACCAGGGGTGGAGGAAGAAGAGGAGGAGGAAGACAATGAGCTCGTTGTCCTGGATCCCAGCCATGTATGGTCAAAACATGAATGTTTGTACTAGTATATTGCATTATAGTGATCTTCTTTGTACCCTGAGGGGTAATTTAGCGAGCCACTAGGATACTATATTGCATTTCCTAACTGTTGTTGTACTGTAATCTCTGTGTCCCCCCCCCCCCCCCACACACACACACACACACATACCCAAAAACACACTCTCATGCACACAGCCTCTGATGCAGCGTGTGCAAGCAGCATTGGGAGCCCAACTCACCAGGCAGAATGAGAAATTGGAGATTGAACTCCGGGAGAAGGTCAGCTGCACCAAACCTTATTCTCTCCAAAACATGCATAACACATCACTACCATATACCAAAATTACCCTATCAGTGTAACAAAATACTTATGCATCTCACATTATCCCACTAAATAACAAACAAGATGGAGACACTGAAGGGGATGAAGGAGGAAAGAGAAACACTGGGAGTCGAGTTGTATGGGATCCAGCAGCAGCTGGCTCGTCAGCAGATGCTGGTGGAGCGGGAGCAGGATGGGCATACTGCCTTGCACCAGCTGAGGGCGCAGCGTGAGGAGACGCTGGCCCAGGTCAGGGAGATGTACCGCAGCATGCATGAACAGGTCGACACAGACAGGAAGCAGAGTGAGTGTGATGTCATGGGGGGCTCATGCAGTGATAATTATATGTGAGGAAAAAGGTTTTACAAGTTCAAAGGTCATACAAGGCCACACTAGGCCATTCTCAGTTGGCAGGATGGAGCGTGTATATAGCATGAATAAACATCTGTCACACTTAGGAACTCAATTTATGACATCCATTTCCATTCTCAGCAGTGCTAGCTTACTGTCTGATGGACATGGTGATTACTGTGAAAATGACAGTATATATGTACATGTACTAAACACCATACGATTAAATACGGGAAAAAAAGACTTGACCTTTGAACCCAATACGTACATGTGCATGTAGGATCCTATTCCCATGCCTCTTTACATGCATGTGTTGATCCTGAGCATGCAACTCTGTACAGACTCCCACCTACATACATACATGTATACATGTTACGTACATACTTCTGTACACAGTTTACTCTTACATACATACATGTACATGAACAATCAACGAACCACATCTCCCTTATAAAACAGGCCTAGATGTTATGCAAAGTCACCCACTGTGCAGGACGGGTTTCGGCCAATACCAGGCCTCATCAGCTACGCTGGGGTGACCGGGAGATGGGGACTGCCATATCATGCACAGAATGCAGTCGGGTGGCTGGCCTTATTCAAAAGTCGGTAGAGACTCCTCGAAAGCACCGTCTCTTCGTGCAGCTGTTCTTTTGTGCAACTATTCTTCGTGCAGCTGTCTTGTATACATACTTGTGTACACAGCTAGTTTTATTAGTGGTCTGCTCTCCCTGATCTAGTTGGCAGTATGCGTCATGAAGTGGAGAATGTGACAGCAAGGATGCGCTACCTGAGTGAGGCTCACGAGACGGTACAGGGGGACATTGCTCTCACTAAGCGGGCCACCGAAAAGACGGCCACAGATGTCTCCAAGGCACAGGAGGAGAAACTTCAGCAGGTGCACATACACTGCTTGTAGTTGTTTGCACATGCTGAATGTTCTCTACATGCCCATTACCCTCTCCTCCCACCTTCCTGCAGGACCTCTACCTGGACCATCTAACCTCCAAGGCTCATGGCCTGGAGGAGGAGCTGTCCCTATTGGAGGTGCAGCGGAGTGCCCAAGCCCAGGAGACAAAGGCAGTGAAAGAGGCTCTCACTGATGCCACCATGGAGCTTGAGGTGTGTGTGGTGTGGTGGTGGTGGTGTGTGTGTGTGTGTGCATGGATGCGTGCATGTGTGTGTATGCGCATGTGTGTGTGTGTGTGTGTGTGTGTGTGTGTGTGTGTGTGTGTGTGTGTGTGTGTGTGTGTGGTGTGGTGTGGTGTGGTGTGGTGTGTGGTGTGGTATGCGGTGTGGTGCGGTGTGGTGTGGTGCGGTGTGGTGTGCGGTGTGGTGTGGTGTGTGCAGTGTGGTGTAGTGTGGTTTGTGGTGTTGTGTGGTGTGTGCGGTGGTGTGGTGTGTGGTGTGTTATGCGGTGTGGTGTGGTGTGCGGTGGTGTGGTGTGTGGTGGTGTGCAATGGTGTGGTGTGTGGTGTGGTGTGGTGCAGTGTGTGTGGTGTGGTGTACGGTGTGGTGTGTGGTGTGGTGGTGTGGTGCAGTGTGTGTGGTGTGGTGTGCGGTGTGGTGTGTGGTGTGGTGTGGGTGGTGCAGTGTGTGGTATGGTGTGCGGTGTGGTGTGTGGTGTGGTGTGGTGCGGTGTGGTGTGCGGTGTGGGTGGTGTGGTGTGTGTGGTGTGTGGTGTGGTGTGGTGCGGTGTTTGGTGTGGTGGGTGTGGTGTGATGGGTGTGGTGTGTGGTGTGGTGTGTGGTGCGGTGTGGTGCGGTGTTTGGTGTGATGGGTGTGGTGTGTGGTGTTGTGTGGTGTGTGGTGTGGTGCGGTGTGGTGTGCGGTGTGGTGTGGGTGCTGCAGTGTGTGGTGGGTGTGGTGTGTGGTGCGGTGTTTGGTGTGGTGGGTGTGGTGTGTGGTGTTGTGTGGTGTGTGGTGTATGGTGTGGTGTGGTGTGTATTTGTGTACATGAAGCATATACACTGTACATACATGTACATGTACAGTGTATGTGCTTCACGGTGTGAGTGGGTGAATAGAAGCCTGCGGCAATCACCATTTTCTCCCAGCATATAGTGCAGTATATCATAAGGAACCTCAGTTGAAATACAATGTTAATGGGTCCTATTTTCCCTCCCACTGTCCATCGATCCTGCAGACAATCCTCCTTGAAAAAAAGAAGCTACTACAGCAGTGGAACAGCACTCTCGTTGGAATGAGGAGGAGGGATGAGGCATATGCTGCCATGCTCACTGCCGTTAGGTGAGCACAAGCATGCCACCACATGACACATTGACATGTGGTTGAATGGAGAGCACTAGTACTTTATTAAGATGTCACTCACTTGATTTCCATGTACATGTACATGTTGCATGTGCATGTACCATACAGTTGTATCTCAACTTCTGCCAACTAGCATCTACACTGTAGCACTTGAAACTTCACCCAAGGGCCATTTAATGCAGATTCATGACACTATAACTATATACCACACACTGATCAGCAAGCTTTGAATAGTCAGGGTCGACCACTGAATGCAGGCTACACAGCCCACAATTGAGGTTGAAATAATAGCCAAGAAATCTGTAGCTACACCCTATAACATTTACCAGTATACTCCCCCTTCTCCCCCCATCCCCCAGTCATGAGCAGCAGCAGGTGCGTAGCATGGATACAGAAGTGGATAACTTCAAGAAGAACATCACCAAGGAGCAGGAACGGAATGAGCAGCTCACACTCACACTCAACAAGGTGACCTCCTGCATACACTCTTACGGCAGTGCATATAGACACTTGCCTCTGTTGTGTATTAATTGCCTGAAGTACAGTATGTGTGATAGTTTGGATACTTGACACAAATGTTTCCCATTAGGCCATGGTGATTAAATTGCCAGTTTCTCAGACCCGCCCGCATCTACAAGTTTTCGTTCGCAGTTAATTTGTTTTTTCAGAAGTAATGTGTATGTTTTGCGGTCCTTCTCTGTAGTTACAAGCATACATGTATGATTGACACGAAATAAGACGCCAAGGCCTCTCAACATACTATCTGCGAGAAAAGAATAGGCAGAGTTTTGATCGCCGACTGTTTGAGCTACAAGCAGCGGACAAGGATTGTGAGCAAGAGTTTGGATGTTACGCCAGAAAATCACACATACGGCACGTGCCATGTTCGTACGGCAAATAACTAGCACTGTTTATTGAAGAACAGCCAAACGATAGAACGATCGCCGCTCATGGCATTTAATGATATTCAATGCAGATAATAAAAAAAAGCCGCCTGCCCGCATGGTTGAGAACCCCAAAATTGTCTGAGAAACCAGGAATTTTATTACCTTGGCCTTATACTTTAAAGGCCATTGTTGAACTCCTATCTTCACCATGTTGCATTATTGCCATACAGATACTGTGCTTCATGCATACATAATGTGTGTTACGCTTGACCTTACTACATAATGGTGCAGGTTGAAGCTGACATAGCTCATGTGAAGCGACAGATTGATGCCTCGATGATCCGCAAGGAGGCCCTGAAGATGGAATACATGACCTACACCCGCACCCTGCAGGAAACAGAACAGTCCCTAGCCAAAGCCACCACTGTAAGTTGAGCTTGAATGGTGTGTGTGTGTGTGTGTGTGTGTGTGTGTGTGTGTGTGTGTGTGTGTGTGTGTGTGTGTGTGTGTGTGTGTGTGTGTGTGTGTGTGTGTGTGTGTGTGTGTGTGTGTGTGTGTGTGTGTGTGTGTGTGTGTGTGTGTGTGTGTGTGTGTGTGTGTGTGTGGGTGGGTGTGTATATCACATTGGTTTAGAGTAGAACCCTGCAGTGCCAGGATATGGAGCAGCCAAAGTGCTAAGATACTCTCAGATGTTATAACTACAAAGGGGGATTGTAGCCTCGGTCCAAGGTTCTCTCTTCAAGAGAGCCTGGGAACGAGGCTATTGTGATTCGACCAGTTAAAGTAGCTGTAACAAAGTGATAGAGAGGAAGGTTGCTCACCCTCCCTCCCTCATCTCCTGCAGGACTGTACACTGAAACAAAATGAGCTAGGGGCAATACGGATGCAGACTGAGCGGGAGGCCCAGGAGAAGAAGAAGCTGGAGGACACTGTGATGGAGAAGATGATGCAGAAGCTCACTATGGACAAGGCCACCCAGTACACACGCAAGGCCATTGAGAAGATCCGGACAAGGAGTGAGGAATTGGTATGCTCAAATTACATGTAGTATTGTGAGGGCTGAAACTTGCAAGCACCAAAAAAGTGACTTATTTGCAGACTCTCGTACATGGAACTGGGAACCGGGCTAAAAGTAATTTATCACATCACTGTCATGAATGTTACTATACAATGTATGTATACTTTAGCAGCATGAGTACAAACAGTTGGTTGCACAATCCCGGTCACCCCAGCATAGCTGATGAGGCCTGGTATTGGCTGAAATGCGTCCTGCGCAGTGGGTGACTTTGCATAACATCTAGGCCTGTTTTATAAGGGAGATGTGGTTCGTTGATTGTTCATACATGCACAAGTGTATATGCATGTGTTTCCTACCCCACAGGACATCACAGTGGCTGGAGTAGAGAATGATATTTCCCAGACTCTGCTACAGGTTTCCTATGTGACATCCCGTCTGAAGCGGCTCCAGCAGACTTTAGATGAACAGCAGGAGTCACTACAGAAGCAGAATGAGCTTATCTCACACTCTGATGTTGAGATCACCCGAAACAATGCCCTTGTTGAGAGGAAACAGACACAAATTGACCAGATCAACAAAAAGATCAACCAGAAACTCAGCAAGATGGAGGGGGTGAGTGTGACAGTAACAGTGCACAATTAACCATTTCCACGGCCCAAATTAAGCCATATGGTACACTTGTACATGGGGGGGTTTGTTCATAACACATTCAACTTCAAAGAATATACTACCACATGTAATTCACAGCTACTAAACTTTAGTAACCTGCTTTTCTATATGTGTTGTGTTAGTACAAGAGCACATATAAGAATGGGCAGCTAGAGGAAGAGGGTGTACTACATGTATGTTAAATTTGAAACTTACCACCTGTACTAAAGATAGTAACACATACTGTGCATGCTTCCCGGATTTTGCTAGGCAGCGCTTTGGAG
Source organism: Agelas oroides (assembly GCA_949130485.1). Taxonomy (NCBI): domain Eukaryota; kingdom Metazoa; phylum Porifera; class Demospongiae; order Agelasida; family Agelasidae; genus Agelas; species Agelas oroides. The sequence continues at coordinate 6,269,545 of OX422189.1, forward strand.
TATGAATCTGCCTGATTGACACTTCAGGCCCATTTGGCCAAGTCAAGCTACAGTGAGGTATTATCCCTGGCTTGCAAGACTAGCTTGAAGCAGCGAACTATTTCATGTCTTCAAGTTTGTTTGATATAGCTACTATACATGAAATGAAATGGACGATCATACACTACAGTACTTGTACTGACAGTTGCTGTGTGTTCTTTCTCTTTGTAGGGTGAGGACTTGGGTCCCTATGAGATGAAGATTGAGGGACTGCAGAAGCAGATATCTGACAGCCTGGAGCAGTGTGCACAGATGCAGCAGTTTTGGCTAAGGCAGCAGAATGATCTGGTGCGGAAGACTAGGTCAATGGATGATCAGGCCTCTGCCATAGACTCCCTCAAGAAGCAGCTGCTTATCCTCAACCAGAAGAAACTTAGGACAGATGGTACTGTAATATTGAATGACAGAGAATTAATATTTATGTATAATGTACATACATGTAGCAACCAGCAGGCTTATCTAATATGATCTAACTCACTTTCAGAAAGTGGGTCAGAGAGAGGGTCTAAAAATCAAGCAATTGAGGTTACTTACGTCATCCTCACTTTAGACCTAATTAGAATTTAGTCAAGCAATAGTTAACACCCAAACTGATCCTTTGCTGAAAATGTGTAGGTGCTAGTAGCTACAGACTAACCAGCTACATGTAGGATCTGTAGTAAGTTGTGTGTGAAAAGTAAACTACAATATAGCTGATATAGTGTACATGTAGGTGGGTATATCTATTACGTGTACATGCATGTCTTAATTAGCATGAATTAACTACTGTGAAGAAATCTGTGTAGCTATACAGTGTACATCCATCCTTGCTACATGGTACACTTCTCGTGGATTCAGAGTACTGTCCCAATTAGGTAAATGGTACACACACACACACACACACACACACACACACACACACACACACACACACACACACACACACACACACACACACACACACAATTCACAAACAATGTACATGCACAACATATACTCACACAATGCATACACTGTCTCAACCTACAGCCCTCCTCTCAAGTGAACAGAAGGAGCACTCTAAGGTTGAGCATGGCATTGCCTCACTGCAGAAGGACATGGTACGACTCAATGCACTGATCACAGGGAAGAGAGGAGAGCAAGAGAAGCTGGAGCAAGGCAGCACCCTCGCCGAAAATGACTTCATCCATGCCCTCAAGGTGGGAAGAAAGTGGGTGGGATAGGAGTACATAGTAACTGCACATTATGTCTGGCAATGTTGCAGTGTTGTTGAGGAAATTGACTATCTTGTTGAATGATATCCAGTCAGTGACGTCCATGTATTAACTAGCCAATTCCTAAGGTGTTGCAATAACTGTCTCATACAGTCCTGAGGCATGTTGTTCTATATGTTTGAGAGCATGGCTTCAGGTGCCTGTAGTCCAGTGTGTGTTGGCAATAGCTGAAGAGTGTTGCTGACAAGCAACCCAACTAGGCATTGGCGAATTATGCTCAGCCTTTGCCCTATTATGCTATGCCAGCATTGCTGGTAAAACCCTCCTATTATGCTCAGTATTATGCTTGACCACATGGTGTATACACATGTACAGTATGTGCGTGATGGCATCTAGTCAGTCTGAGGGCGATGCTAACGCTGACAGTGCGATCATAGTCAACATAGAGCCGACTCAGGCGACTATTGTCGAAAAACTAAAGCCTCCTACAAAGTCGGATTTGGCATGTGAGCATTGTGATACAGTTACAATTACCTATTAATTATGCCAGCATATGCTCCTATGCTAGAAGGTACCTATTATGCTAATTATGCCAGTATAATTCGCCAATGCCTAAGCCCAACTGATCACTGATGTAACAGGAAGTTTTGGCTACTGAAGCCCCAACTAGATTCAATATCAGTGGCCAAAGCACTGGTGACTAGGCCTGTTCCCAGGCTATTCCCCACCATTCAGGCTTTGATTTACAAATACTACAACTCGTCAATGGAAACAGCCTGAAAACAGGACTACTTGTGAACCAGTTGATGTATAGTGCATGTACTATATCTAGCCTTGTTCCAGACCTTCACTATTTGATAGTTTCCAGTATGCAAATATAGAGAGCGAAGGCCTGGGAGATTTCATCACATGTGATGATGACAGGTAGACATGAAGAATCTCAAGGCCCTTCCTTGTAAAATGGCCATCAAAGGACTGCTGGCTGGGGAGCATTAATACAGCTCGTTGGTCACTACTGATCAACACAAAGTTTGTAAATTATCACGATCGGCCCTCCATATATCTACCCTCTGTGTACCTGACATCATTGCATGAAATGAAATCTCACAGGTGTTCCCTCTCCATTTTTGCGTACGGAAAATGATCGAAAATTGGAGGCCTGGGAATGAGGCTAGCATGTACCAATGCATTATTTAATCCATGCAGTGCTCCCTTTCTCCCCTAGGAGTCTGAGTTGGAGTCAATACAGCTGCAGGCCAGAATGGAGCAGCTTGGGGAGGAAAAGGAGAGGCTGCTCAATAGCCTCATGGAGGCAGAGTTAGTCCCTATCTTCTGTTTGTAACTGGTTACTGGTATCCTACTGCACACTAGCAGGTGCTGTCTAACTCATAACTTGCAAACCCAATCAAGTTTGCTTGTACATTAAACTGTGGACTTGAGCAATTCACTCCACTTCTCATCCTAATCCTCTTGCAGACGTCAGATTATGCTTTGGGAGAAGAAGATCCAGATTGGGAAGGAGATGAGGGAGGCAGTCGACTCTGAGGTGGGCCAGGCAGAGGTGAAGGCTATGAATGCAGAGATACACAGAATGCAGGTGAGTGATCCACGGGGTTACAATGGTTTGTAATGAACACAATATACCAGATCTTATCATTTCTGGGGTGAGGGGACTCATGTAGCTCTTGTAGTGATGCCACCTTTATTATGCCATCTTAACAGTAGCCAGCCCAGTATACAACTCGAGCAATACAGTCTGTGTATTGTCCAAGATGAACTGTCATGTAGGGTCGCTTTTGAAATTAGTTTGGAGTACGCCCCCACATCAATCATTAATGTGCTGGATACACTACCCATCCTTCTATGTTGGGTCCCTTGGACTCACACCCACTGTTGATTATCAACTGGTCATGTGGAGGGGCACTTACATGCACTAAGCATGACATGTTTGTACACACGTTGCTAAAGTTTTAATATAGAGAGCCAAGTGTTTGAGAAAGTGTAAGCCAGTTTCCCTCTCCATATCCACTACCAGGTGCGGCATGACCAGCTGATGCGTCAACAGGAAAAGATGATACAGGACATGGAGAAGGCTGTGTACAGGAGGGAGGCCATCGTGCTCAAGTGAGTAGCTATGCACTTATTGTAGATGTAATTATGTACATGCACAGGTGTATAATTATGTGTGAAAGGTAGCCTTGTTCCCAGGCCCTGGCCCAGCAACACAAAGCTGGGTAGGGAACAAGGAAGAAGCACTCCTGAACACAATGGTAGGTAACTGTAATAACAACACCATAAAGGCTGCCCAAGAAAATGGCTGTAGCTCATGAATTTATTGTTGAGAACGTTTCAACAAAGCTAGCCATGGCAAAGTTCCAGTGCAGTATGTATATTCTACAGACACTACAATAACAATAGAAGAATGTCTGCTCTTCACTTTCTATGTACAGTCATGTATCTTATCTGTAACAGTATTTACTGTCTAGTTCGTGGCTGGCTGAAATACTCTCAATATAAGTTCGACAGACAGACTTACAGACTTTACAGACTGACTGAGAAATGCATGAACATATATTTATATAGTACATTCCAATGACGTAACAATGCACAATGAATAATCTTACAACACACACAACCATACAAAATCTCAGTCTCACTACATCTCCCCCTTTAAAACAGTCTCTCCGGGGGTCTAATGGCAGTTCCAGTCTGCGAACGTGTGACAATTCTGCGAGGTTGCTCACAGGCACTTGTAGGACTTGAGCTCGTCTCAAGTTCAACAGTTGAGGAATGTTCAGGAACAACGTTCAACTGGCTACGATTCCTCCGCACTTCACCAGAGGGTGTTTCCACGATATATGAACGTGGAGCTTCAGCAGGTTCAACCACTCTGCCTTCAACTGGTTGCTTGTCAGTAGTGATCACCACTTCCGACCCGTCCGGTATCTCAAGCTGTTCTTTGACCCGGTGATGTTTGTCAAAATTTTCCCTCTGCTTCTCTTTGAATTGAAGGTTATTTTGCTTGAATTGAGGGAGGTAAGACCAACTTGGAATAAGGTTCCTCTTGGTTTGAGGCAAGGTCGTTCTAATTCGTCTACCCATCAATAATTCTGATGGACTCAATCCACACCATGGCATTGGGGTAGCCCGATATGAGAGCACAGCTATATGTGGATCTGAGGAGTTCTTCAGAAGCCCTTTTATAGTCTGGACCATTCTCTCCACTTGTCCGTTGCTTTGCGGGAATCTCGGGCTGCTTGTTATGTGTTGGAACCCATAGGATTTTGCAAACACTGAAAACTCTTTCGCTGCGTACTGAGGACCATGGTCTGTCCTTAGAACTTCAGGTATCCCGTGTCGAGCAAAGATTGTCTTCAACAATGCAATGATATTGCTAGATGTTGTGGACGATAACTTGATCACTTCCGGATAGCGAGAGAAGTAATCTACCACCAGCAGGTAGTGTTCTCCTTTCAGCTCGAACAAATCTGATGCCACTACTTGCCATGGGTAGTCTGGCAGTGGAGTCGGTAGTAGGGGTTCTCTCCGTGGACGTGCAACCCTAGCGCACTCCCTACAGTTCTCCACAAACTGTTTGACCTGACTTGTCACCCCTGGCCACCACACAGACGATCTGACTCTCTCTCTGCACCTCTCCACACCCTGGTGGCCTTCATGGATTTTCAACATGGTTTCTCTTCTGAGAGAGGGTGGCACAACTATGCGACTGTTGTAGAGTAGCAGGTCATCACAAAGGGTGAGCGAACCCCTGCCCTTCCAGTAGGGTTTCAACGAGCTCTCAATGGAATGTTTGGCTGGCCAGTTCGTCTGGCAGTACTCTCTCACTTTTGAGCACTCAGCATCCTCCATTTGTGCCTGCCGGTATGCCTGCAGTCGATGAGTTGTAGCAGGTATAGATGACATAGTGACATGATCCACATAAGCCTCCACCTCTTCCTGTAACTCCTCTTCACTTTCTCCCTGTGTAGGGGCACGAGAGAGAGCATCTGCTGCATACAGCAGTTTTCCAGGAACATGTTGAGCAATATAGTCGTACTTCGCAAGTCTCAAACGAAATCGGAGTATCCGTGGTGGAAGATTATCCAGGTGTTTCGTATTGAGGAGAGGTACCAAAGGCTTGTGGTCTGATTCCACTACAAACGATCGTCCAAGTATATAGGTACTGAATTTCTCACATGCCCACGTTGTCGCAAGTCCCTCCTTCTCAATTTGGGCATATCGTCTCTCAGTGTCAGAGAGTGCTCTCGAGGCGTATGCAACCGGTTTCCACATCTGTTCGTCTAACTGCAGTAACACCGCACCCAATCCGAAAGACGAGGCATCAGCCGACACCTTTGTCTCAGCCTGGGGGTTATACAAGACCAGTACTGTCGGTTTAGTAAGTTCCTGCTTGATCTCGGCAAATGACCTCTCTTGATCTGGACCCCACACCCATGCACTTTTGTTGGACATCAGCCCTCTCAATGGCTGACTGATTTCGGCAATTCTTGAGGAAAACTTCCCTAGCTGATTCACCAACCCCATAAATCTCCGGAGATCTGATACTGACTGGGGTGGTTCCATATTGGAGATTGCCGATGTCTTCTCAGGGTCAGCACGTATGCCGTCCTCGTCAATCATGTGACCAAGGAATTTGACACTCGTCTTGTGAAATACACACTTCTGTTTGTTGAGAGTGGCTCCCGCTTTCTCCAATCGTTGCAGGACAGCGGACAGCCGTGCGTCGTGCTCCTCTCGGTTCGATCCAAACACCAACACATCGTCTACTAAACACACCACTCCCTCCAATCCTTCCAGCATCTGGTTCATCCTTCTCTGGAAGAGTTCCGGAGCGCAAGAGATACCAAAGGGGAGTTTGTTAAAGTGAAACCTCCCAAAGGGAGTGATGAACGTGGTGAGTGGACGGCTCTCTTTCGACAGGGGAATCTGCCAGAACCCACTGTTCGCGTCGAGTTTGCTGAACAGTGTGGCACCTGATAGTAATGCTAACGCATCATCCACTTTCGGCATCGGGTAGGGCTCCCTCAGGACACTTTCGTTTAGCGGTTTGAGGTCTACGCAGATCCTCACCTCTCCCGACTTCTTGGGGACAACAACCATCCCTGCGCACCATGGCGCTGGTGTGGTGACTCTGGAAATGACGCCCAATCGTTCCATTCGATTCAGCTCCTGTTCCACCTTCGGACGAAGTGGTATTGGTACGTTTCGAGGTACATACAGAGAATAAGGGGCTGCATTGTCCTTGAGTTTGATCTGATACTCCTCCCCTATTGTTCCGAGGCCTTGGAAGACCTGGGGGAATCGCTTTACCACATCTGGTTCTTCAGTGCCGACCACATCTATCCGACATGCCAATTGTAGGGCAGTGATGGCCTGCAGGCCTAGAAGGTTTGTCTTTAACCCTTTCACCACATAAACGCTCTGCCGTGCAGATCGCTTGCCGTGTTTCATCCACCCCATAAACTGGCCCATAACATCCAATGTCTGATGGGCTGGACCCCAGAGGACCTTTGTAGGGTCTCTCAGCCTTGGCTCTCCCAATGACCGATATGTTCCTTCATTAATGGCAGTTACTTCTGCCCCTGTATCCATTTTAAAGGGGACGATCTGTCTTTTTAGTCGTATGTCCACTGACCAGGAGGCTTCTTCACTTGACGTCACTGCACCCAGAAACCCTGCTTGGTCTCTGTTCTCCTCTGGAGCGGCGGAGACAGTTGCAACTGTTTTCGAAAAACACTGAGCTCTAAAGTGGCCTTTCTTCTTGCAGTGATGGCAAGTTGCTCCCAGCGCTGGACACCTATCTCCAGGATGGTGTTTGTTACGGCCACACCTCGTACATTTGTTGGCTCCTCCTCTGTTGTGATGCGATCTGTTATCGACCGACGAAGCCCCACCGGTCCCGCCTTGTTTCTACTTTGAAGTTCTGGGACCGTTGCCGCGCCGAAGCCTGTTTAGTTCAGCTTCTTTATCGCCTTGCAACTCTCGACGGTGCTCTTTCGCCGCGGCCTTCTGCCGGATCATCGTTTTCGCTTTCTCCAGGGTAAGTTCGGGGTCTGTCTGCAGTTTCTCGGACAAGGTAAGATCCTGTATGCCGACCACCAGTCGGTCGCGCAGCATTTCCTCCTTCGGGTCTCATTACTTTCACGTCGTTTCATGTCCCCTGTCACATGACCCAGGTGCAGGGTGAAAGCCGCATTACGTCGCACTTACGCCACATCGCCACAAGTGGCATCACGTGGTGTTCGTCACTTTTTAAAGCAGAAAAAAAAAAGAAGGAATAAAACCCATTTCCTGTCCCTAGCCCTAACCCTAACCCTAACCTGTATACTGAGCCCTAACCATTAGACCACAAGCAACTTCGAATGACCATGCACACTTTTGTGTACCACCCAACTGTCATACAAGTGCCATACAAGTGCCATACTACACTACGCATGCGCAATGCAGGCTCCACCCACACATATCACGTGAGGGGGCATGAAACGACGTGAAAGTATTGAGACCCTTCCTCCTTCAGTCCGCCGTATTCGCAAAATTCAATCAACTCATAGAGTTCGGTAATGTACTGCTCAGCGGACTCGCCCTCTCGCTGAGACCGGCGGTTAAACTTGGCCCTCTCAAAAATAATGTTCCGTCGTACTTTAAAGTACGCGTCAAACTTTCCAACTACGGCGTCGTACTTTTTCTGGTCCTCTGTGCTGATGTGAGTTGAGGCTAGAACGGTGTCTGCCTCTTCGCCCATACAGTAGAGCAGCGTGTCTACCTGTCGAGGGTCTGCCTCAGCATCGAGACCGGAGGCGCTCCGATACTGTTCAAAGCGCTTCTTCCATTTGGGCCATTCGTCCGGTTTGGAGAAATCGAACTGTCCTGGAGGTTTCAGATGGATGCCAGCCATGGCATCCCACCGCTGCCACCATGTAACAGTATTTACTGTCCAGTTCGTGGCTGGCTGAAATACTCTCAATATAAGTTCGACAGACAGACTTACAGACTTTACAGACTGGACTGAGAAATGCATGAACATACATTTATATAGTACATTCCAATGACGTAACAATGCACAATGAATAATCTTACAACACACACAACCATACAAAATCTCAGTCTCACTACATTATCTGGACACTATTCTTACACAGGGGGGAGGCACAGGTGAAGTCTGGTAAAAAGGAGCAGACCCAGGGCCACCTCAAGAAGAAAATATCAGACATGCAGCGGCAGATCAAACAGACCACCAAGGATATTGCCAGGTTATTGACAATCATCGCCCTATTGGAGTATGCAAGAGCACATAAGAATGGGCGGCTGGAGTAAGAGCGTGAAACTAAAATTTTAAACTGGTCGGACTTTACCGCCAGTGCTAAAAATAGTAACACGCACTGCACATGCTGCATAGACATAAGTATTGTTGCTAAGCATGTGACCGGGTGTTCTATTTTTAGTACGGTTCAATAATTTTGACCAGACTACGAGCTTCTATTGGAGTCTTCCCGTTCTCATGCACTCTTGGAGTATGTTATGCTGGAAATGCCAGCAGCCATTACAGATTGTTTAAGCACTTGGCAGCTCATAAAAGTGTGTACGTACTTCTTTCAGGAGGTTGTGTAGACAAACCTGGCTGCTTACAGAATGCAAAAGTCAGCGAGATTATTTGATTGTCCAAGTTGGATAGCAGTGTATTAGCATAGTGACTTTCAATGCCCCTGCTACCTGTGTAAGAATTATGCCAGGCAGTGTGTTCATTGTGTCAACCTTTATCTCGGGCCCAACAAAAAAGTACATATATAAGGTCAGTGTTCACGCAGTGGGAGCTGACCATGAGTAAGGTATTCTCATTTTATCATTCTGGCTCTATTTATTCTATTTCCTGATGTATATAATAATGGTGTTCTGTATTACTTTTAGATGTGAGGAGGAAGCAAGGGAGCATCAGTCATCCCAGCGGGCTGTATCTGATGAGCTGGAGGAGAGGCAAGCTCACTGTTTAGAACTCAGGGCTGCCTCTGAAGCTTTGCAAGGACAACTGCTAGCGGCAGAGGAAAACAAGAAAAAGGTGAGTAGAGAAATGAGTCTGCATAACTTGGCCAAAGTTTCAATATTTTTTAAAGAGTGAATATGATTACATGCAGCTCCAGCAGTAACATGAACAGATACATGTACATGTATGATATGTGCACCTTATTCTTCTTGGATCTCCCACTTGCAGGGAATGGCTGATCTGTTGTCACGGCAAGCCAAGCTGAAGTACCTCAACGCAGCCAAGGAAGGCAAGTATCGTCTGCTGTGCAAGTCTCAAGATACTCGTGAGACCGAGTGGCACAGACAACAGGAGAAGCTGCAGTCCCTGCAGGCCATAATGGGCAAACTGGAGAGTGACTTTCCCTCCTGTATGGACCAGCTAAAACATGTTTCCACATCCCTCAAGTCCAGACTCGTAGAAAGCCAAAGGTCTCAAAAGGAGATTGAAGTTGCATAGCATCTTACACTCTATAGCTTGCATATTGAGTACCAAGATAAATTACATGATTGTACGCAACAAAGTGTGTTCTACTTGAAATGTAACAAAGTACACTGTTAATTTTCATCAAAGGAAATGATTATTATACCCCAGGTATAACAAAAATAATTTGCTGCATGTTATTTTTTTCCATACAGTATAGGAACATAATTATGCTACTCTCTTAGCACAGGGAAAATACAATGTGGGTCATATTAGTTTCCCAAGCAATGGTATTGGGGAAACAAATATGGCCACAATGTATATTTTCCCTGTGTTGCATTGAAGACATGCAGTTGGGAGTGCTCTTCCTTTTCTAGATTTTGGGAGGTACATGTACTTGGGGACAGTGTCTACTAGTGCTAGAGTATAATAGTGTACATGGGGTGAGTACCACCTCTCCACAGTGTCATGAAATATCTGTTCTGGGTAAAGTTACATTCTCTTGTGCAGGAAGTAGGAGGTGAAGATCTATTGACAATAAGGCCTACATGCCTGATGTGCTCCCTCATTTCCATTTGGCTATACTTCCTTGTTACCAGGTCTGTAGGTCAACCAAGTAGGCAAAACAGCCACAGTCTTCTAATCTCTGCTTCTACAAAGATAGGGGTTGGTGTCATTTTGGAGCACAAACCCCCCATGCAGCTTCCTTTATAGGTTCTCATCAATAAATTTCTGGAAAAAATTATTGTACACCTGAACCCATCTTGTACTGTGAGGGCACCCAGGTTATACGAGGTGGAGGTCTCTATGGGATATACACTACTGAATGCCGCAGGCACGAGGTTGTGTATACTGCAGGTCGTTCAGCAGGATAGTGGCAAAAGCCATGCACGAACACGCTTGTTGCCATACTGAGTGTGGTTGTAAAATAGACTGCATGTTGTGCACCTCAAACTCAAAGTAACTTTCTCTGCCACTGTTACTCCAGCATTTGTATAATACTTGATTGGCTACCAGCATTCCCTCACACTCGTAACAAGTATTCATCGGAGGTGCTAGTACTTGAACGTTAGATTGAGGTGCAAAAACACCGACAAGGGATACACACTCACGTTCATTCCAAGCGTGGTTGCTTCGGAGGGAGATAGCCCGGACATTTGGCCAAGTATCCGGCCTCTTTGCGATTCGGTCGTTGCCCCGTCGATAGACCTTAGAGCACAACACAGTGCTGCCACTGTACTGACGGCATAATTTCCAAAAACCCAGCAGATCTTCTCTGCTTCTCCCAGGCTTTGCAGCTTCTCTCTTCCAAAATCCATTACTCGAGTGCGCGATATAACGTCGAAGCCACTCTTTAAATTAGCAAAAGACTCACCGGCTTGCTGGGTGTCAAGACTTTATGGAGGGAAGTTGCATGCTGTCTCGACCGCTTTCGAGATGACGCCATGACCGTTCAATAATTAGTGAAACTCAAAGCGCACGCACATAATTTACATACTTAGATATACGGCTGTGAACAAAATATGTTCCCCCAAAAATATAGGTGTGGTCATTGTTCGCAAATCGGTCAGCAATTGCCATCATGCACCGTTGTCACAGTCAGGTCGATTCTTCCGGCCGTCCAGCCCGGGTCCTGGATCCCGGATTTTAGTAGACGGGACGGGCCGTCCCGTCCCGGATCCTTAGCGGCTAGCCAGACGGTTCAGTTTTGTTGAAAGTCTATGAGTGCCCACATTGACTTCATCCATAGAGCACTTGTTGTAGCTTGTATTCATGGTTGTTGCTCTTGGAATGTCGTACAAAGCACATTAATCGTCAGGCCCGTAAGCAGGGGGGGTTCAAGGGGGTTCGCTCGAACCCCCCTTTTGGCCTCCAAAAGATTTTATACACCGCCTAACTGTATATTTTAAGTACCCTACCGTTTGCAAGTGGTCCACTAGCCTCGCTGCCATTGAAAATCACCGCTGTCCAAACGAGTTCGGTTGCAGCTACATGTATGCACCCTGCGGAACGCGCACGTAAGCGGTTTACGCTGCTGCGATGAAAGGACGCGCATAAATACGAGCGTAAATACGTGCGTAAACGTGCGCAAATAAATCGCTATTTCAGGCGCTCGAGAGTTCCCCAGTCGTCCTTCTAGTGAGTCACCGCCAACATTGCTGTTCGGCCAACCGTAGTACCTTCTCTCGTGGAAATTCGATGTCACCTGGCTTGGCAAACGCATACATGCAAGCAAAGCTAAAAATTGGATGCAATACTCTGCGAGCCATACAGCTACTACAGCTCTGCTTTTGTCCCAAAATGGCCTCAGAAGCAATCTCAGAGCATCTAATTTCTAAAAATTTCCTGGGGGAGCATGCCCCCACACCCCCCTAGTCTTGCATGCTTATGCATACATCATACATGTACACATGCGTGAACCCACAAAGGATGTGTCAATAAAGCTTTGACTCAAGTTTCGGCACATTGTCCATGTACCGTTCCTTACAATACATCATCGTTATGTCACGTACTGTTGTTCTTACGCCATGCATGAACGTCGCAGCTACCGTTAACGTGCAAGACAAAGTTGTTTGTCACTTTTAACACAGACAAAAAAAAAAGAAAGGAAAAATCACATTCCCTGGCCCTAGCCCTAACCCTAACTGTAACACTATGCCCTAACCATTAGGCTACGAGGCACTGCTGACGACTGCGGTGCACTGCACTGCCTTTAACGCACCAACCAACATTACAACATAATATTACAGGACGTAAAGGACGTAAATTACATGATGTAAAGACGACGTATTCTAAGGAACGGTACATGAAGAACAACCCCAAGTTTCTAGTGCTGTATCCAAGCAGAAGTGGAAATACGGACCAAGGAAGGTATCTATAGCCTAATAAAGACCTCCAGTAAATAGCCTACGATGGTTAAAGAGTTAACTTGATTCTTGATCTGTCACTCCTAACACTATAATGATACAAGACTATAATATATATCCACTGACAAGTTGAGTGTAGATGCATGCATGCACTCTGATATGGAAAGGGGCAGCACAGGTATTTGACACAATCAACAATTGCAGTATATCAGCATACAATATTCTGGTTTAAAGAACACTTAATTTACCTACTTCAGACCACCATGTGTTTCCCCTGTATGCACTGTGTGTTCCATGAATTTCGACAACTTGGTTGTGATCATTAAGGGCAACAACAGGGGACCATCCCATATCATACTGGCATTCTTTGCTTTGTGACCATTGAAGTTTCTCTCCATCGATGATCCCAGTGTGATAAACAAGACGTCGCCAACTAACAGTTTGATGTACTTCGACAAACTTTCCATCATTGTTGATGGACACAAATGGATAGTAACCATTACTGTACGGGCTACTTGTTGGATTGCACCAGCTAGATGGAAGGAATCTATCCCAAAATCGGTACTTTCCTTGTGGCACAGCATTATTCCAGCTAATACCCATGGGATTGTGTTGGTCATCCAGTTTTAGCTTTCCAGTGCACAACCAGAGGTGGGTGAAGTTCAGACCTGCTGGGGACCTGTGGACCTCTACAATCACACCATCGTTATTCATTGATACAGAGAGGTTTTGCCCTCCAATACCATATGCTTCTCGCTGAACTGTCCAAGTGATTGTCTTGCGCCCAAAGTTAACAATTCCAAGAGAGTAGTATGTTTTGTGAACACCAAGCTTTTCACTTTCAAATACAACCACTACATGATGGTTGTCTGTCAAAGCTACAGCTGGAGCATATCCATCAATGATTCTGAGACTCTGCTGCCACCAGTCAATGCTTTTCGTACACTCGTTTACCTTTCCTATGCAATATTGTACTTCCCTCATGAGGGTTTGGTGCACTTCTACAATGATACCATCATTGTTCATTGAAACTCGGGGAAAGAAGCCAGTGCCATACCCTTCATCCTGACCCCATTTGATATGTCCATCAACTTCTGATATCATTCCAACACGACTTTTCAGCATGCTTCCAAACTCAGAGTTGCAAACAGTTACTACTATGTCGCTGTTGTTCAGGGTAACTGATGGATACCTTCCATACCCACACATTTTTGCTGAGGTATTCTCCAAGAGAGGCACATTTCCTGCCACTTTCCCTTTGGATGTGCCTAAATGCAGATAAGGGAGCTACTTTATGCTTTATTTATTTTTTAAATGCATCTTCTATACAAGCAGTCTACACTTAAAAAATACACTTGTGAACAGACATACCTTTTTCTGTAGTGACCGGTGGTATTTCATCCTAAGGCAATACATAATGACATCATCATATACATTCATGGTATATAGAGGTACATGAATTTCATTACAAGGGCAACCAGATAAGATATTGCAAATTAAATACAGAAGGCATAAAGTAACAGCTCACGATAATAAATTCTCCATCCGCGGGTAAGGTAACTTTTCAACTTTGCCTTGGAGTTTAATGAGACCTCGCCAAGCTGATTTTTGGCTACGGGATAGTCCCGGTGGGCATGCATGTTTTCAGATATCTGAGTCGCACAGAATCCATCTCAGTACAACAAAACTTACCGAACTCAAACCAGGGAAGGTGCATGTAGCTTCATACCCAGACCCAGGCTCTTAGTGTGGCCAAGAGCCTGGGTATGAGGCAAGGGTGCATATAGCTACAGCAAAAAGATTTTGAGCAGCTCACTTTGTAACTGTACCCTAAATCTGGTGGAGGTTACAGCAAACTGTTAACCAAAAAACTCCAGTATGAACTTCACTTGATCTTGCTGCTGGAGAGGCACATTAACAAGCTCTAGGGCAACACAAAACGTTTTCATACAGCAAAATTTACCGTATGTATGAAAACGTTTTGTGTTACTGTTAATAGTAGTTGACCTAGCCTCGTAACCCTAACCCACGTGGCCTGGGTACGAGGCTATAGTTGACCCTGAAATAACAGCGCTCTTACCCAACCTTCTTTGATGAGTAATGCGACATAACGTTGCCATATTACACAACCCCTTCATGTAGCCTTTCACAAAGCATTTCTGTGTATACTTTTCACCAGTTTCAAATTGGCCTCCACAGTTTTATTTTTGACAAATAGATTTCAAAACATGAACTAGCACTAATAACAAGGTCAAAGTTCAAAGGTCAAATATCAGTGTATGCACAAGTATATTCCATAACCTTAATTCTGAATGATCTGGTTATATTTTAAGCTATACAAAACAGTGATTTTCAGGTAGCAAACAACAGTGCAAGTAGACTGCACTTAAATTTCTATTTTTGTTATTTTTCACATTATGCAATAGGTTAAACTTACTGTTTTCTTATAAACACACTTGCCATCCACTATCACTTTCGAAATATGGTGCTCCTGGAAAAAGTCAGTATTGCTTTCCACTCCTTTGATCAGCTGTGAAATCATGTGTGTTGGTACAAGCCATGTGATAGAAACACAACCTCTGCGAACACGATCAAGCAAGGCTGTTGGTGGGGAGTCGGGCAAAAGATAGTGACTGGAGAACATTTCCCACACCTCAGCAAGGTACTGCAGAGCGTGGTCAATGAGGTCAGTTTTCCATTCTACTGGACGGTTGTAGCAAGGATCGTACTTTGCTGGTGAAGGCTCAGTGGGATTGGCAAGAACAAGCTCAATGCAATCTGTGATTTTTGTCATTGAGTTGTATGACTTCAGATCTTTCATGTAGTCTTGGATCCACTTGTTCATGTCAGGATCATTGGCACCAAACTTTTTGACAATCTTGGCAAGTGGTGAGTAGTGGAAAAAGTTCCATAGGCCATGGCGGGTAATGGCCTCGAAAATATCAGTCAGGCTGGTCGGAGAGTGAGGGATGCAATCTCCCGGAGGGAAGAGACTAATGACAAAAAGACAAAACTGCTTGAGATCAATGCCTCCATTTTCCATCCTATCGCAGACATTTGTCTGCAGATTTGCAAATTTGCTCATGATATTTTGCCGATTTTCTTGCACAAAAACATCTTCTGGCTTCATTTGTTCTGGAGAAGGTGGAGTTGCTGGAAAATAAAACAAAAGAACAAGTAGCAGTTATCACATGTTGTATCAAGTACAAATCCATTAACAAAATTAACAATGTTAGCTCTGGCTTTTCTGTCAGGCTCTATTGGCCTTCTGGTGCTATGACTGAGAAGGTGAAGCCCAAAAGGAAAAGAAGGCACAGGAAGCGCCCCAAGGCCAGTATATCTAATATAGTAACTGATGTAACTACCTCTCCTGTTCCTGCTAGTGAACTTAATGGGCATTCTGATGTAACTCCAAATAAAGCACAGTCCAACAAAGATGCCCATGATTCAAAGCCTCAAACTCCAGTTGCCTCTCCATCGGTTCCACCACGTGAAGCATCTCCAACTATTCATGAAACATTTACAAGTGTCACTGGATCAGACTCTGAGTCGGAGGTTGACCTTCTGTCATGTGATAACATTAGCTAGCTATGAGAAGAGTCTTCTGGTCCAGACGAGCCACTTCAGATACCTGAAAGTGCATCTGTTGAGTTTACTGTTCACAATAGTCAACCAGGTCTTCAAGTCAGGACAAGAGGAACTATGAATTGGGCACCAATTGCCAGCAGAACTAGAGCTAGATTAAAAGGAACACTAGTAGTTACTGTTGCATGCTAGTATTAAATGCCTTTAGGCTATTCATGTCATCCTTTGTACATGTGTACAAGAATTGTTATATAAAAAATGTAAAAAATGGTGCTACTCGTCATAATTGGCAAGTGCATTAGAGCAAGTTTGAAAATCTTGCAGTAAAGGCTGTTCTTGGTTGGCGTGCAAACATCCATCACCCTTAGAAATGCAAATATCCTGTTTCATTCCCAGTGCTGCAGCAGGCAATAATTTGAAAACAGTCTGACTGGTGTGGAAATGAGTCTGAGCTAAAGTGTATACACTGCAATTTGAGTTGTTTCATCTGCTAGGAACGAACAGTGGGTACTACAGTAAGCATAGCAGACTCAGGCAGATAGTAAAAAAACTCTCCCAGAATGGCTGCAGTTTAATCAGTGCCACACACTAAATGAACAGTGTAGAAATATTCCCACACTCTTCTTGGCCAGCTTGTCTAGTGGCTGCCTGCTACAGTGCAAGTAAATCGGTGCATACATGTGGCCTCTTCCTGCAACACTTTTACAGGTGCCTAGTTGTACAAGGCACGCTAATAGTATGCACATGTGTATCTAGTGCATGCAACAGAATACATATCGGAACACTACATTCACGGATTCAACTAACAATATAGTCGTGCATTCTGTTCCTACCTGTATTGATTCTACTGGCAAATATATACATACATACATATGTATAATTATATATATGTTATTTTAGCTAAGTATTTGGTTACTACAGTTGCGTGACTATCCTTACTATGCAAATTTTATGAATGCAGTGCTGGAAAAGAATTTATGCAGTGGGAGCTGATACTTGGATAAACTTTACTAGCCTCCCACAAAATGTTTTACAAGCACTACATTCTTTGAATTAGCGTAGGAAGGACAGTCACGCAATTGTAGTAACCAAATAATTAGCTAAAACCACAATAATGCTTTTACAGTGATATATACTCGATTCAAGGCACTACTGTGCATGGTAATTCCACATCATGTGTTTGCATTATGTACCCTATTCCTCTCAAGTACAGATAAACTTTGTGCTTGATAATGCTTTTTTGTTTGTTTCTTTGAGGGAGGGGGGGAGGGGATGTGGTTCATTGATTTTTCATGCACGTTTTGGTCAGCAGAGGATTTCACAGCTGGTTATTAACCTTGCAGCGCAGAAAGTTACTATGACTGAAGTCCTCTAACATGGGCTAGCTTCACACTAAACTAACCTTATTCACCAACTGAGACCAAAGACCTGTTGTTGTGTAGGGTCTCTCCCAGGGAATCTACCCCAATGAATACAGAAGAATGATTATACATGCATTATGGACAGATTGCCATTATTAATTTTATTGTAGCCTTTGCAGAACATAGTTTTTGTTTGGGATGCAGGATATTGCTATAGCTAACGTTTACAAGTAAGTCATGTTCCACTCCACTAAGGCCCCTGCAGCAATAATTAAGGTGGTAAGTTACCTAAGTCCGCCTGCAGGGGGTGGTGAGGGGAAGCTATTTGTTCTTTGCTACGCCACAGAGTTATAGTTGCGCATCAATATCACTGAGAGCTGACTATACTATAGACTGAGAAAGCATAAGGCAAGGGACTGTGCATGCATTCTCAGCTTAGACAGCGAGACAACATATTACATGCAACTAGATCTCCGAGCTATTTACTAAATTAAATGAATGACCATAGAGGTAAAATAATTCCACTAACTACATTTATAGTAGGAGGTCTCTCAGCAGTGGTGATTGTGATTCATGAAGAACTTTATCATTCTTTCACATGACTAAACTATATTTAGTTGTTTTTGTGCAGAATAGGACAGTCCCATGCAGGAAAGCTATTCCAAAACTAAATGGTCACTAAGTAGAACTTGAATGTGATTACTTGGAGTGGTGCAAATTAGTTTTGACACATGCATGACCACCTAGCCAGTAGCAGAATTTGTGTGTGAGGATGGCATTTAGCATTCACTTTTGGGTATAAAGACAGAACTTTATTATGCGCACTATAGTCGTTGTGCAATCTCATTTTTGATTGTTTGTTGTTGGCGGGTGGGAATATGAACACAGTGATTATTATTGTCTCCTCATGAGAAAGGTTCATTTTTCCGTTTCTGGTCCCACAAGTCACTTAAAAATGACCAAGCCACCAGGCTTTTTTTTTTTTTTTTTTGTTTGTTGTTGTTGTTTGCTTGCTTCTGGAAAGAGCTACTTGCATCGTGGAGGGTGAGGTCTGGGCACAAGACTACAAAATGCAGACACTTGCGCATCTGAACAGCCAAAATGTATAGAGGCCTGGATGATGAATCCACTGAGTGCAGGTTGTGTAAAGACTGTGGTTACATGGGGAATATTGATTATATCTGATTATGTAAGTCTGGTAACTTGACCCACACACAGACCAGAAACAGAAGATTAGCCTTATTATGGGTCGTATCTAATCGCTGGACTGGATTACTGGACTGACCTTTGAACTTAAATTGTGTGTACCACATGACCTCCACCCAATCAGATGTGCTGAATTGGGTCACATGTTCGATGCTTTGTGACTAACAGATTGCCATGAAACAATGGATGCGGCTTGCATACAACTGTGGGAGCTTTGTGCCTAAGAGACTTTGAAAGGTAGGTCTATACAGCAGATGGAGCTGCTTGGTACACTATAGTCTATTCCAAGGCCTCACGCTGACCAAGCATACTGGATACATTCAGCAAGACTACGGGTAATTACCTGCAACTACTAACCAGTATGATATTTTACAGCAGTGTTCTCCATGACGCAGTAAAATTTTTAGTGAAGAGGCCTTTGTCAGCAGTTTTGATGCTCTTTGCTAGTCTCGCAAGCCAGACATTTTCCGTTCCACAGCACAGATCGCTTTCAGTGCCACATATACTGAAAGCAATCGGCGCTGTGGAACAGAAAGGGTCTGGCTTGCTTTGAGCTCACTGTATGTACACCATGAACTCATGCATAGTACGCATTCATCAATGTAGCTTGTGCACTGTACACTCATGTACATTCCCTAGCATGCAGTGGGAAGATGAAGCTTATAATAAGGCAGTTACTGTAACCAAATTTACATTTGATTGGATGGAAGTCATGTGACGTGAACAAATTATGTCCAATAATCCAGTCCATCAGTCCAGTCCAGCAATCCCAGTCTAGTGATTAGACACGACCCTTATTATGCATGTCACCATTGTTAAGTGTGATGTCACTATCTCTACAAAAGTAACTCAACAACAAAGACAGCTGACTAGTTCATTACTTTGATCTGCCTGTCGGTTGTGGTGAGGGGTAGAAGAGGTCGCTACAGCAGGTTGGAAAGGGGGTTGAAGAGGGGACAAATGGTCAGACGTGGCAGAAAGGGTGGAGGGCGAACCTGCCAGGAGACAAACAGCCATGCATGATATGTATAAACAGCAGAGACGTAACCGCATCTAAAAGCTCATACTCGTTATGGTCCCTTGTGCTTGTATTTCTGCACTTCCTTGTGGACTGGATGGTGTCAGCTTGGCTTCTTTCAATGCTGCAATAAAAGGGGACAATTATTGTCACATTGATTCCAGCCATAGTGTGACAGTATGCATAATACAGCTAGCTAGCTAGTACGTATACATACATTACTGTAAAAACAAAATTGTGGTTTTAGCAAATTAGACTGTCCTTCCTACACTGATTTAAAGAATGTGGTGCTTGTAAAACATTTTGTGGGAGGCTAGAAAAGTTTACTCAAGTATCAGCTCCCACTGCATGAATAAAATTTGCATAGTAAGGATAGTACTTTGCTACAATAACAACTTAGCTAGGAGATAGACAGTTGCAGCAGAAATTAATGTCACAGTCATAACTTAACATGCTGACATACTGTGTTTTTTAGCTATTCTCTTTGAAAGTGCCATGTTTGCTCCTCCTGCAGCATCACCAACAGCCTTGGCCAGCTTCTGCCAAGTAGGCTCACCAAACTTCTTCACATTGTAGTTCCTTTTCAGCCATTCTGTCACCATCGAAGTTAGGCAAGCAGTAGGGTCACCACAGTGCTGTTTTTCAATTGTCTCTAACGCATCAGGTTTTAGCCTTAGAGCAAAACCAATGCTCTTCCAGCTTGCGGCAAGTGGGATGAGCTCACTTTGCACATCAAAGTGATCATCATCAAGCTCTGGAATGAATAGCAAGCAAAAAAAGAAACAATGCTTTATCACCAAAATATATGCAGCATATAGCTACACTCCGAGTATTAACCATGGTATATTTAGTTGGAGTACGTGTCCTACACATACATGCGCAGAGAGACTGGCATAATACCATGCATCCGTCTAAATAAGCAGCTGAGGCAGATTTGAAGAATATTATGACAGTCTTCATACAAATGCATCTATTTGCCATACAACATACCCACAACAAACATGGCCATGCAGACAAGATACTGGCAGGGATGGACTCTATATTGGCTCAAAAGTACATAAGAACGGGCAGCAGGAATAAGAGCGTGTAACTCCAATATATAGTCTGGGCAAAAATTATTGAACCATACTAAAAACAGAACACCAGGTCACATGCTGCAGCAACAATGGCTTTTGTTACACAGCATGCACAGTACATGTTACAATTTCTAATACCGATGGTAAATTCCACCCAGTCTCAAATTTTACCAAGTTACATGCTCTTACTCTAGTTGCCGTTCTTTATTTGCTAAAGGAGGCTTTCTTTGTCAGACAATGAGGAAGTGACATCATTTGATGCCGTAGTAGTTTTTAAAGTGAGATTAATTTCAACCACAGATCACACTTTCACGACTGAATCAGCAATACCAAGAAATGTAATGACTGTTACGTTACAAAATTATAGCTATGCAACCATGATGTCAACAATTTGGGTCAAGAAGTAACCATTTTCTTTCAGGGGGAAACAAATATGAGTATGAGGATCGACTCGAGATACCGGATATATGTAGCGAGGTTGGGGGGATAGAAAGAGAGAACAGTGTCTATAGTAGCTACATACCTAGTGGAGTGGAATCAACTTGTAAGAGAGTAGGAGAGTCGGTCTGTGAAGCTATAGAGGAAAACAAAACAAACAAAACTACCGGTAAGTATGAATGTTGAGTCAACGTGTCAGAGTGACTGCCTTTTCAACAACCATAGGCTTGTCAGCCAATAACATGTACCTCCTTGTTAAACATCTACAGCACTGACTGAAGATGACTGAAGGCTATGCCTATGTATATAAAAGGCACTCAGTGAGAGAAATATAGCTTCTAGTATGCTCACAGCTGTACGGAGCACATTGACTTCCTCCCGCCTTAGTAGGTGGGCACTGCATGAGTTCTGGACTCCCCTTTCATTTAATCTCTCTGGAGTATCCCCATCCGAACAAGTTTTACACTTACTTTCATCCATTGCGAAGGAAAAAAACCAAACAAAATCTTTGCTATGCCGTGACCTCCGTTCGAGATGCGTCTTTGTTTTTGCAGCGAACGTGAGCTCCACCCTTTTTTTTAGCACAAGTCGTGAATGTTAGCGGAATTTCGGAGGCTTCCGGTATATTTCCGGTAGGCGTGGCAATGCGTATTCCGTTGGCGAATTTCTATCTGACGCACCCTTTTCGAACTTGTCTCTGCACCGAAGTTCATGAAACGAACTGCGCATGCGTGAGTGGGTGGAGTTGTACCCATGAACCCTACAATATCTTCATACAGTCATCAAGCAAGATAGCCTCGTTCCCAGGCTCTCCCATCACCCCGACGAAAAATAAAAACGGAGCTGGAGGGGGAGAGCCTGGGACCGATTCGCACGTGATATCGCGGCACGTAGACGTCACAGCAATACTTACAAAAGTCGTGACGCAATTATGCAGCCACGTGATTGGCTGACTCGAACAGCTACGATATACTACTGAAACGAGTGAGCTGTGACTGCGTTGGTGAGACCTCGGCGCAGGTCAAACAGCAGCGACGGCGGAGAAGTGCCAGTACGTAGGGAAAACTTTGCCTATTTACTGTTATACCAGCTATGAAGAAAGACTTTAGTTGGCTAGCGCTACACTCTGGCGTAAAAAATAAACTCACAACCACATTTTAAAGCTCCAACATAGCTACACAACAATAAACGAGTTGTAGTAACAAACTCCTGAGCTGAGAGTACTTCGCGGCTCCTTCGCGGTCTTCACGTGAGTGACGTTTCAGGTTATTTAATGGTTAGTGCAAAGTCGTCGTGCCGCGATATCACGTGCGAATCGGTCCCAGGCTCTCCCCCTCCGGAGCTCCAGCTCCGCTTTTATTTTTCGTCGGGGCGAGGGGAGAACCTGGGAACGAGGCTAGGTGACTGGGAGATGGGGACTGCTATTAGAATGCAGTCAGAGGTTGTTTGGTCCTTGCATGTACAGGGGCTAGCCTTGTTACCAAGCCTGAAGAGGAGGAAAGGCCAGGTTTCAGCCATTTGCTCATGCAGTTAATCGCCATAGAATTCCATGCCCTCCGCATACTATCTGTGACATCAAATTCAATATTGAAAGTTATACTGTCTGTAGGTTTTTATCATGGTACCATATATAGTCATGTGGCATGCAAAGTACTCAGTCCATGCACATCCTGATTTAAAGCTTTAAACGAAAGCTGCAAGCTCTCATTGAGTATAGGACTCAGTTGACCAGAAGAAGAGACTACCATGCAGTGAAACCGTCCCAAGAGCTTCCATTGTAATACTGTCTGCCCTTTCTGCTAAAGCTTTGTGTTGCCAAACAGCACAAAGGCTACTTACTAAGGTGTTGAGGGCTACTCAGGCTATAGGTGCATGTCTGAACAGACCCTTTCTCCTCCTCCTCTTCAGGCATGGGAACAAGGCTAGTAAAGGGACGTGCATGTGTGTCCATTATGAATAGTTCAACCCACTTTCTGATTGTACACTTAGAAGTTTGGAGTGGAAAAGGACACTATTATATCTCCATGGAATCAGAATTGATCTCCAAGTATCTACACTTTCATACGCAAAAGGGGAAAGCAGCACGCTGTCAATCTCCCCCACCCCTTCCTCATACGCACCCACACTCTAGAGCGTCTTCCAGTGACTAGCCACCCTAGCTCCTCATATGATTTCTGCAACAGCTAAGGTGAACTGTCCAGAGTAGAGAAAACGGACACACAGACAGACAGACAGACACACAGGACAACTACTGTAACCCTAATAATCTCAGCTACGTGAGACTAAGGTTCACTCTGACTCATGATATACAAATACAATACACTGCGTTGTACAACATGTAGGGTAAACGCCCCATATATGAGACACAATTGTATTCAATTCACTGAGAAAAAGCAACAACTTTTGATGTAGTGCGCAGATTCAACATTATGTACCTATACAGTAATAAAAAGTATATTGGTGTTCAGTTTCACTATATTGACTTAGCTATTAATTTTGTTACGCACCTTATTGTAGCTATTATGAGACATGGTACCTATTATGAGACATGGTACCTATTATGAGACATGGTACCTATTATGAGACATGGTACCTATTATGAGACATGCATGGTACCTATTATGAGACACCTACTTGAAAAATATAATCATTTTCGTTTCTAGCAGCTTTTTACTATGAAGTCACACACTTTGAACATAGAAGGTTGTACTGGAACCGTTTTCCTTTCCAATCATATCTCTGGTTTTTCAGCAGCACAAATGTTTCAAATCAAAGTTTGCTAATTGAAATTTGGGGGAAAAAATATATCACAAAGTTTAAACCATAATACAATATAGGCATTACAAGCATTCACTATAGAAAGTGAGGTAGAATAATATCACTAATGTTTAGGCAAGGTATCAATATCTGCAAACCTTGGTAAAGTATGAAACCCATAATTGGTACCGTCTCATAATACCAGCATCTACCAGGTCACTCTAAAAGTATAGGAACGGGAAATGGGAAATGAGAAATGGGAAATGGGGAAATGAAGAAATGGGGAAATGGAGATGGCAACAACACTGTACTACGACACAATTGGTGAGCTGTAAAACAGGAAAGTAGAAGTGTACATGTTGTGCAAAGTAGCTCAAGTATTTGCTAGAGGGGTAGGCCTAGATACACTTTCGTTTGCATTACCCTTCTCTGATGAGGAAACCAACTATATGCTGACAAAGCATATGCACACTCCAGTTATTTGATCCATGCTATTTCTAGTGCTGATTATTCTTGTAGAATTGTCTCACTTAGCTATAAAGTTGTTGAACATTACGTCCTCTACCCAGTGCATCCAATTATAAATCACACTGACATGCACAGTAATTATGTCTGATCTCCACAGAGCTGGTGTGTGTATATCCACTGAAGAATGACTGCGAACATGCATTTGTCATACATTATAGATAATACATGCTTTTGTAAATAATAGTGCTGCATGTGAAACAAATATGTATATATGTGGCTCCAATGAAGCAAGAAACCGAAGAAGCCTCAAAATGACTCCTCATAGAAAGTTGGAACAAGGTATGAGTAATTCACGAATTTAAAGAAACCTAACGAGCTGCCAAAATTGAAGTACTAGCTTGCCGACCATGATGCAATATTCAATGCCGTTGTATACCCCTTTGGTGCAAACTGTAAGGTATAGATGATCCTCTCAATAAATACTGGATGGACATAAAGTTTCTCATCACACTGCAGTAACAAAATGTCAGCAGTTTGCTGAGTAAAATGCAATGTGCTTTCTTCCCATTTCCTCGTTTCCCATTTCCCATTTCTCATTTCCTCGTTCCTACTTTTAGAGTGACCCGCATCTACCCTATACTCTCGCGCGTGGCCGCGACGCGAAGGAGCTGGACTCGAATTGCGCAAATGTAGGAGTGGCATGGAACTGGAATGGAAAACGGAGCTACACAACGTGACCTACTTTATGGCTGACGAGAGAAGTCGCGAGATTCCGGCTACAATGCAGTGCATTGTATGCCATGAACCCGGTGAGTGGCCTGTTGTAAACGATCGCAATGCATGGCGGCCTGGAAAGGCGGAAGAGTAAATACTGGACACACCTCTCCATCCTCCACCTCAGTATGAAAAATGTGTATAAATCCATAATATGTATGTAAGCTAGATTTGCAGTCCCTTTATAGAAAAACTACCATAAAGTTTAAAGTTGTTTCACAGTACACAAAGAAATCAATTTTCGGTCAAAATGGATAGGGACAGTCTCTACACTGAAGGGTGGGGCTATTTAACTGGACAGTGGATGTCTCAGCGTCAGCTCTTTTTTTTTTTTACAAACAGCAAATGACCACTACTGATTGTTACAAGATGTGATTTGGGGTTTTCTGTCTCCAATACTTGTCTGTACATCTTACTCAGGTAGTTTGCACCAGTTATGTAAGTTTAGGTGTTGTACACTTACAAAGCGTCACAAAAGTGACGTAAGATATACTATACCGGGACTGCCCTCTTCATTTCTGAATACTTCAAGTGGTGGTGTAGCCAAGGATGGGCCCAGGGTGGGCCTGGTCTATCCAATTTGTCAGTAGGCCCACCCAAAGCCAGTTGCTCATAACTTCTGTGTACACCAGCTACAGTAGATAGCAATATGGTGAAGGAAGCAATGTAACATGAATGCGAGTAGCAGTGTTACCTTGCCAAAAGGTTTTTCAGTTTTATAAACCCTTGTAGCTAACTTGTAAGTGTAACCTTCCATGCAAACTTCCCTGCCACACACATACCTAAATATGAGTGTGGTGCTTTGCGCCATATTTATTCTCCCTGTTTCCACTCAATACTAAGTGCCTAGCTACGTCCCTGACTGAAGTGATCAAAAACTGGATGCTTGAGAATCTAGCTTTGCATTATGGTGTATTTTCACCATCAATACAACACTCCTTTTAGGTGACTATCGTCAAGAGGTGTGCGCAGTGCCAGAGGTGGAGGAAGAGGAGGTGTTAGTGAGAACACTAGCAGTTGGCATCTGTGCAGGTGATGCCAAGTGCTTTGCAGGAGCACCATACTTCTGGGGTGAGCCTATATCTGTAGGGCAAGTGTACCTGTAGGGAGATTGTGAGTGTCTGATACTGAGATGCTGTACATGTAGTATCAGAGAGTCGGTAGACTCTCTATGTAGGGATGGCGCCGACGCGCAATATATGCAATACTTAAGCAAAAGCCGTATAACTTCACCACAAACACGCTAAAAGCTTATTTAAGCGCCCAGGCTTCCTCTTTGAGTGCCTTTGTGATCAGCAAGACTCATACAAGTGACCAAAAGCCACGCTGAAGACAGCTAAACACAAAAGTATGCGATAGCAAAAGTGCCATTTTTCGTCTTCTTTCTTTCTTTCTTTCTTCGTTACGACTTTTGTTCAAACAACGATAACTTAAAAACGGTTCAAGCACTCACCTTGATTTTAGCACGAAACGGATGCTCATCACAGCACGCAGCTTCCCAACCACTCAGCGTCTTCATAGCTTCAAATTCACCCTGGTCAACAAAAGCCATTCACAACACTCTGAGGCTGCTGTCCGTTGCTTAGGACGCTATTTTATAATTTTGTATGCATGTGCACACGAAGTCTCGTTCCCAGACCAAAGACCACAGTCATTGGTCTGGAAGCGAGACTAGTACACAGGCGAAATGGCCAGCGGGCAGTACGCATGGCTGGCACGGTCTTTTCCCCACGCGGCTTTGGGCATGGATAATATAGTACACGTAGGTGGATAGGAAACGCAGGTAGTATACGGAATAGTCCACGGAAAAATTGTTCACCCATCCTGGTAATGCCGTTTTTGTGCTAAGTTTTGTGTTAGCTAATCTCGGCAACAGAAGGAGCTACAGCTAAAAGCTACAGGAGTCATAAAGTATAATAGCGGATGTACTGGGATAGCTATGTAAGAACCCGCTCAGTGTTGGCAGTGTCGTTCAATAAACATCTGAATTTCCGAATTGACCATTGTAACGGCCAAATTCGCCGCATGCGACAGCAAACTTTGTGTTAGGCAATCTAGGCAACAGAAGAAGCTACGGCGAAAAGTTGCAGGATTCATGAAGTATAGTAGTTGGTGTACTGGGATAGATATGTGAGCGCTTGCTCAGTGCTAGCAATACAGTCTGCAGTTGCCGAATACCCTGAATTTTGCCCCATTTAGGAGCAAATCCCCTGTTAGCAGATCTCAGCAACAGAAAGCGCTACGATAAAAAGCTGCAGGAATCATAGAGTACAGTAGTTGGTCTACTGGGATAGCTATATAAGAATTAGCTCAATATTAGCAATGTCGTTCAATAGATGTCTGAAGTTTCCAAAATGGAAGTTTTCAGCCCGTATACCCATACCGGGTGTTGTTTTCCAGCATCCATGCCCGGGACAGACAAGCTGCTGCTTTCTATGGTTGCTATCCCAGTAGACCCATTATTGTACTTCAGCTGTAGTATAGTAAGAAAACCTGGTGATGTTCAGGTGTTGAGATCAGCTAACAGGGAAAAACCGTTTCTCGGATGGCAACCAGAAGTGCTCCGTATACTACGTCGTTTCCTATCCACCTACGTGCATTATATTATCCATGCTTTGGGCAAGGCTTATGAACACCACGTAGGTAAGGCGCTACCTACTTGTAGCTACACTAAAAATAGCCTACTCACAGCTTTAGTGAACTGTAAAGCTAGGATGGTCAGTTGTCAGTATGATAGTTTTCTGTGCTGACAACTGAACATGAAATTGGTTTCACACAGTTTGGTAGGGAGAGCGGTTGGCCCTTCATCAGGTTCTAGCTGGCTATATTACACATTATTATTACATGCCTGGAACTACTACTAAACTTGTCAACGCCTTTTCAAGTTCTGGTGTTGTGGTTACACTTAAAATATTCTTCTTAGGCTTAGGTCTAACTGTAACTGAGATTAACCTCAAAAAAGTACAGAAACAAGACTTAAAAAACATTAAAAATGTGAAAAGATGTAGGGATGGCATGCCAAAAAGTATGCAAACAAGGTAGGGATAATGCATGAAAGCAAAGGTCAACATATTGGCAAAGCCCCATCCCTACATCTTTTTCACACTGCAGTTAGACAGCATGCTTGAGAGCTGAATCTGTACCCACCCATGCAGTTAGCATGAGTACTTGAGTTTACACACTGATTACTATGACTAGTCTGCAGCCCACTCAAGCTCAGTGTCTAGGTTGTATCAGAAAGGGTGCCACTGTCACTACAAGTAGTATGATGGCAGTAAAGCTACTTAGTAGCTATCTGATAGGTACCTACGACGGCTACAAGACATAATGCTGGATCATACTAGCCTCGTTCCCAGGCCATGTGGGAGAAGGTAGGAAGTGGCCTGAGAACAAGGCTGCAGCAGAAAGGTTGGTGAACTTGTAGCCTCGTTCCCAGTCCATATGGGAGGAGCTAGGAAGTGGTCTGAGAACGAGAAACTTGTAGCCTCGTTCCCAGGCCATGTGGGAGGAGGTAGGAAGTGGCCTGAGAACGAGGCTACAGCCATGAAAGGTTGGGGTGTACTTGTGGTACATTTTAGGAAGACCCCCATGCACTGTCTAACTGCAGTGTGAAAAAGATGTAGGGATGGGGCTTTGCCAATATGTTGACCTTTGCTTTCATGCATTATCCCTACCTTGTTTGCATACTTTTTGGCATGCCATCCCTATATCTTTTCACATTTTTAATGTTTTTTAAGTCTTGTTGATTTATAAACTAGCAAGGTGATTCATCATGGTTGGGCGAGCCTGAGCAAGCAGCAAACTGCTGATTTACTAATTTGTCATAGCACACAGCGGGATTTGTCACTGTGTACTGTTACATGGAGTGTTATAAGCAAAACTTGATAATGCATAAGTAGCTAAGTCCTCACCAGAGTTAGCTAGGCATCATATATGACAATTGCAGCCATTTCTCCAGGCAGAGTAGCTACTGTAGCTACAATGACTAAGCTTTACACTGCATGAAACCATGAGCTGAATTTCTGGCATTTATGAGTGCCGTTTATGCATGGCCCTTGCCTGAAATGACCTCAACTACTGTCAAAATTGATTTGTACCACCTGTGATTAGCCTGCCGTTGATGGTCCATAGAGAAGAAGCACAAACCAGAAATTGCCATGTGTGTTTCAACTTCAGTCATCTTTGCTCTGTGTTGCTGACGCTGCACTCTGGCAGTAGTCATGCATTGTCCTGAGTGCATGAGCTCAATGTTTGTGAAATATTTAAATGCATTCATTTAAAAAAATTGCAGTATATGGCTGCAAGTAAACAAGCATAGCTACACATACATGTGCAATGCAGTCTTGCTAGTGTAGTGCTCACTCAGCCTCACCCCAATATCACAGAGCCTCATTTACACCTGGAGCAAGCACCTGACTGGTTTTTGTACAGGATAATGTTCTCCATCTTATGACATAGCTGCCTGTCAGCCATGTTGGTATTGGGTTGGAAATTAAAGTTTAGAGATGGTGAATAATCTCCGTTCCCTCCTCACATGAACCCCTGACCTGTGTTCTCACCATCATAACTGCACTCTTTCTTCCCATGTGCAGGGGACAAGGACCATCCCAGGTATGTTGAACCACCTGTGATCCCAGGGCATGAGTTCATTGGAGAGGTGGTCAAATTAGGAAGAGGTGAGCAGTGTAATGTACTTGCCTCGTTGTCAGGTCTCCCCAAATTTTTGTTTTGGAGTTCAGTATAATGCACAGAAGCAGAGCAGTGGCAAAAACCAAAAAAAAAAGGCCTGGGAAAAGTTACATGTGCTATGTGAATGACATGAGGTGGACATAGGGATGAGGGAGTGGGTGGGGGCAATGCCCAACTAGAAGTATGTATGTGCTACACCTTAGAGTGAACCTTATCAGTCAGGCAGAGTACTCTCAAATGTGCAAATGTCTGGAGTCCTGCCTAGCAGTGGAGCACCCGGTAATGAATCCAATGCGTTATTTGAATATTAGTAATGCCCCTCTCCACATCTACGTCTAATCCACTTGACGTATGATCTGTGTGTTTCCAGGTCTTCTTCTGCTTCTGTATGAACCGTGCAACAAAAAGCAGGGGGGCCTGGTAATGAGGCTAGCAGTTGACTGCTCTTGTATATTTGCAAATGACTGCAAGTGTATGTATAGCGTATGTGGTGGTAATTGGAGCTGAGTGAGATGACAGAGAGATGCTCCCAACACCATGTATAGTGTACACATAGAGAGCATGTAAACAGTATAGAAAACAGAGTATTCATACACAACAAAATTCATTGTACATGTGTGTGGGTGCAGAACGTTTGCAGTATCCAAGAACTCAGGACTAGAATGGGTATTTTGTCTTATGCCCATGCAGACAGAGAACCATGGATTTACCTGTGAAACTGGTCTATTACCATATCCTCCCAAAAATACACTCCCCCCCCTCCCCCCTTTTTGCGCACTACTTTGAGGCACAAGTGGGGAGGGGGCGTTTGTTCGAATATTCAATTAGTCATACGCCCCCCATCCCTGGCGATGTTACGTGCAAGGTTGACAATTGCGAAGACTGCGGCGAAGAACGGCAGCTTAGAGCACTGCGCCACTTGTGGTGATACTAAGCCGAGAGGCATCGAAGCAACTTACATCGTCAGTGGTGACAGTGGACGACCCCGCATAAGATCATGCTACGAGCAACGAAAACTTTGGCGGTGGGTGTGTTTACAAACACCATGGAGCTAACCCAAAAGCTTACCACAAGCTAGCCTCGTACCCAGGCCGTTCGTAGGAGAAAGCTGTAATGAACGGCCTGGGTACGAGACTAACCACAAGCATGCCCAGAAAACGCTCACTACGGGGCGTTTACACAAAGGTAAAGTACCTATGCAACAAATTGGGGTGAAGAGGGGGGGAGGGCGTTTGCTCGAAGGGGGCTTATTTTCGGGAGCTTACGATATTTCTCGTTCCCACACCTTCCAATACTTATCTCACAAGTGTCTAAAGCTGTGTCCATACCTATGTGAATTTTGATACACAGTATACCAGATATAGGATTGTGGAAACAGAGAATATTTACGAAACATCACCATAGCAACAGAAGTAATGTTAGGGTCAATACTTGTTCCAGGTGCAGCAGAGAAGTATGGTCTGGAGGTTGGAGATCATGCGATTGCAGAGCAGATTGTCCCATGCTGGGAGTGCCGCTACTGCAAGAGAGGCAGCTATAACATGTGTGAGCTCAAGGGCATGTCAGCTTGAGGCAGAAAGTGTGTTTATGAATGTATCAACCAACCACCTGGTAGTGTATGTATAGCAGCACCGTTTTCCATTCCGCCCATGGTCAATGCCTTCGAAGCACCTTACTGTTTTGTGACAAAGGGGGGTGGGTGCTCTTTTGAGTGTTTTCATATTTAACCACAAAAGAGGGCCCATCATGTTTATGGCAACTCGATGCCCTCGAAGCAAACGATTGGACAAACAATAATGTACAACGAAGCCACCTGCTACCTTGAAGTCAAGGCTTGATGGCACACAACACTCTGAACAGCATCATGTCACTGTGAGCATGGTGTAGCTCACAGTGGGCACAACATTAGATATGTCCATCTGCACAAAGCTGCCTTGTAATAACCTTCGGTGAACCTGAAGCGCTCATGGCTGTGCTTCTCAAACTCCATGAGTCAACTCCATTAGCCACGTGAAACTCACTCCAGGGTGGGAGCTCATTCAAGTAACTTGGACCCTATACAGGAAATTGTGCCAATAGGAGGGGTTGCGCGCTCTTTTGAGGGTAGGCACTCTTTCACGAGACTATGATATATGTACAGTGGGAAGTCAGCTATCTGCCATCACTTATCCGAACCCCCAAATAATGATATTCATTTATATTTTACCGTGCAATATATGGAAAGTACCCTCCTTTGTAAACAAACATTGTTGTTTCACTTATCCGAACATTTCAGTTATCCGAACACCTCTTCATCCCAGCATGTTCAGATAAGGGACTTTCTACTGTATGTCCTTAGAGGATTTGCACTACAGCACATTCGAAGAGCTCAGAACCAGAGATTGGAAATTTCTTATTGTGTCCAGATGGAAACACACTGATTTTTCCAAGATAGTAGGATGAATTTGGCTGACTTACCTGATATTATATCCCACCTCACCCTTGTATCCCAGGTAACAGGGGTGGTTTAACCATGATACCCTCCCCCTGGCACTTATTTTTCCCTTGTCATATTCCATGGCTACTGTGCTATAACTGTTTTATATCCTACCTGATTGGTTGGATACACACAAGGCGCATGGCACTGGCCGGCCAGCCCAACCTAGCAACTTGAAAAGCGTAGCAACGTAAACATTTCGCAGTGAAAGAGAAATGGTGTGTCCGTTTTCGAGTGCCGGCCTTGGCTTATGCGAATGGACTACTGCCACACCTACTACTGCCACACCTACTACCGACCCGCCTACTACTACCGTCAGGACCCGGGCAACTGGTCCATTCACATAGGCCAAGGCAGGCACTCGAAAACGGACACGCTATTTCTCTTTCACCGCGAAATGTTTACGTTGCTACGCATTTCAAGTTGCTAGGTTGGGCTGGCCGGCCAGCACCATGCGCCTTGCGTGTATCCGACCAATCAGGTAGGATATAAAATAGTTATAGCACGGTAGCCATGGGATTTATCGTTGAAAACAACCGCTGCGCCCTCGGCCTCGGGATTGTTTTCAACGATAAATCCCTGGCTACTGTGCTATAACTATTACTTATATCATATTGTTAGTTTTTTAGCAACTTTATTTGACAATAGAATCTATATATACATACGTATGTATGTATGTATGTATGTATGTATGTATGTATGTATGTATGTACTATGCTATATATATATGACTGCTAAATTCCAATGAGTTCTAATTCTGTACTCATGACTGCCAAAAACTCCTTGACTGGAGATTTTGTCCATTCTATAGGTATAGTCCAAGTGTTCTCGAAAATAGGGTATATTCACTGTTCAAGTATCATCTTTCACTCTTGTCTGCAGGTATTCCACATTATGTGTATGGATTCAAGCAGAGATCACAAGGTTGCAAACGTACCCCTCTTCCCCTCTCTCTCTCTCAACACCTGTGATATATTTAGTTCGCTTTGAATGGAAGCTATGCTAAATCGTTGTGTTTCTGGTAACCTCATTCCCAACACCATCCTATCATCACTATGTACTATAAGTGACGGGTAGTGGCCTGGTTATGTGGCTAGGTTCCTGTATTGCATGGAGGGTTTGATGTTCAACACCTCAAGGCTCATGCTACATGTACCACAATCACTTTCCCTTTCTCCTCCACCCGCACACACAACACAGGGGCCATGGCAACCTACATGAAATATGTGAAGGGTTCAATCATTTATAAAGTAAGGACATGACACAGAACAACACTGTGGCATGATAGGCACTTGACATGAAGTTGTATCTCCTCAATTGGATGAGGATCGACATTACTCCTCCTCCCCACTCCCTTTCTCCTTCTCCATCCTGCCCTTCTTTCTCTCATTCATTCCACGATCTCTTTCTCATACTTCACCCCCCCCCCCCCCCCCCTCCCCCCCTCTCTCTCCCTCCTTCCCTCCTTCTACCATCTCCTCTGTTCCTAATCCTTCCACCTCTCTTTCCCTCTCTCCCTTTCTTCCCAGGTTCCTAAGTCCATTCCGCCCTGGAAGGGGGTATTTATTGAGCCACTGGCATGCTCCATCCATGCTGTGGAGCGTGGAGATGTACAGTTTGAGGATGTGGTGGTGGTGAGCGGGTGTGGGCCCCTGGGGCTGGGAATGGTTGCTGCAGCCAGACTCAAGAACCCCAAACTACTTATTGCCCTTGACCTGTTGGACTGGAAGGTGGGCAAGGAATGTGATTGTCATGTGTTAAAGCCAGTGCAAGCACTTGTGGGATGATGTCCTGGGGAGATGAGAAGGTTTTCCATTCTGGATTTTCTCTTGCAGCTTTGGAAAAGAATAACCAACCAAAACCGCGACATAAAATCTGACAAAAAGTCTGGGTTCAGGGATGAAAGGAAGGATATTATCGCCACATAATAGTAGAAAGTGTCTGTTCACATCACTAAGCCCCTGCACTCCTCCTCCTCCTCCTCCTCCTCCTTCTCATCCCCTTTAACTTCCTTCTCCTTCGCTTCTACCCCCTACACAGCTTGACATAGCATCCAAGTGTGGTGCAGGTGTGACTCTGAACCCCTCCAAGTGTGATGTGGTGGAGGAGGTGAAGAAACTGACAGAGGGCTACGGCTGTGACGTCTACATTGAGGCCACAGGACACCCTCTGTCTGTCAAACAAGGGTAGGCATCTAACAGTTCTACCACTCATCCTGTCCTCTCCTCTCTCTTTTTGGTGAAATGTTTAAAGGATATTGTTATGTTGTCATGGGGACCTGTTGACCGTAGCAGATGTTAGTAGCATTACAATTAATTAATCCACGTCTTTGTGTCACAAACTAACTTCAGCCTGGTTTCATGAGACACGTGATCTAAGCAGTGAAGGTATACAAGCCTCTTTGGCCATGCTTCTTAGTCACCTCATCCTTACGCGTACACACACACACACACACACACACACACACACACACACACACACACCATTCCCACCAGCCTGCTGATGATTGCTAGGCATGGGAAGTTTGTCGAGTTCAGTGTCTTTGGCAAGGAGACCTCTGTGGACTGGACCATCATCTCTGATGCCAAGGGTACTTACTCTCTCTGTACAGTTTGTTTCATGCTGTGGTGCACATTGAGATTCTAGCCTCTCCCAGCCACTTGTGATATAAACTTGAGTTGGGTGCCTGTAGTCACATAGCTGCAATACTATAACTGGAGTTAATTTTTGGTCTGGGACTAAGACTAGAGGGCCTGAGGATGAGGCAAAGAATGGTAGTTGTGCAAACATAAGACAAGTTGGTTACAGGTATAAATATACATAAACAGGTATATACCTTCAGTAGACATGGCTACAAATTATATTTATGTTGTTATGGTGATGCCTGTTCTATTATGGTAGATTATTATGGTTGATTTTGTTTTTCTATCTGTCCAATCATGCATGGTCTTTAAGCACACATTTAGAGAACACATGGACAAATACTAAGTTTTAGCTACACTGTACACCCTTATGTGAAGGCTACTATTTCTTTACTGCATCCCTGTAGTGTGTCTTCAGTTCTAGTCCTCAATCACATGCTTTAATCCTACTGTCTTTTGTCTAAACATACCACAGAGCTAACAGTTCGTGGTGGCCACCTTGGTCCCTACTGCTATCCTAAGGCAATCTCCATGATTGAGAACAACCAACTCCCTATGGAGGTAGTAATGTATATAGCTATACACAACATAGTGTCATTATCCGGGACCCATGCGTGAATCTGTTAAGCAACCAGTCTGTTTTTGCTACTGTATATTTGTAAATTACCGAATATTCTGAGAAACGGGAGTGCATGAATAAATAGAGTATTTACATGAATTGAATAGAAGAAAACAACTAGTAACTTGGGCTTTGATCTATGTGCATACATATTATATATCTGCCTCGTTGGGCAAGCAAGTTTATGAGGCTCCACAACTAAGACCTCTTAGCCGACATTGAAGAATGAACTTATAGCATGCTGTACAGCATTTGCTGAGCACTATTAGCTTCATGAGGCTTCACACGACTAAACCTGTGGGAACACGCGGACTGACTCCCCACTCTAGCTTACTTCGACATCATCCCTGGCCGTATGATCAGAACCAAGAGCCAGTTTTTTTTCGCAATTGTGGACATTGGAAACACTCCACCATATTTGTGTCAACTCACAGTGCTTGTGCTCAAACGCGCTTCCACTGTACGAACAATAGATTTTATTTTTATGTGTACGGATCTATTAGAATATGTAAATTTTTCCGGAAAAGGGGGCGTACGAATAAATAGGGTGTACGAATTATTAGCAATTCTACAGCAGTTGTGAAGTGGAAATATGGACCAAAGAAGGTATCCATCGCCTAAAAAAATACTTCTAGTGAATGGCCTACTGTGGTTAAGAAGTACAGAAACTTATTACCATGTTTTCATACAAGTGAAAGTGGTTCCATGTTGTCCTCCTTCTGATTAACTCCCTTCATCTTTCCATACATGTTATGTCCCTTTCTTCCCTCCACCTCCTCTCCCTTTGTTCCTTGTCTCAGGACATTGTTACACACAAACTAAAGATGGAGGAGGTGGTCAAGGGAATAGAGCTAGTCAACAACAGCAGAGAATCTGTGAAAGTTGTACTGCTACCAGAATAACAAGAATTAGCTGTGATGTTTATTTTATGATCCTATAATATTTATACTTTTACTTTTGTATAAAAGTTGACTGTGTGTGTGTACTAATATAGGCTTGCTTCCCTAGGCTCCATACAGTTTTTGATTGCTCCATTCCTGCATATTTTATAGCCTCGTTCCCAGGTCATTCCCAGATTTCATCTCACAGTTGCATAGCTGTGGAGAAAATCGGCCCACTCCCAGATTTTTATCTTGCAGCTGTGTAGAAAAATCTGGAGAAGGCCTGGTACCTATAATTATAGGAGTGCGTGGATTATCTCGGCATTAAAATGAACATATTAGGTATCTAGCATAATGCGAGGATAATAGGCAGATTCTCTGAGGAAATTGCATCATTTAATTAACGTTTTGCGGAAACTTGGCCACGTTGTGATTCTGTGATGGTGACAACTAGGCTCAAGAGTCAACTGACTGGCAGCAGCTCACAGGTTACCATTTCTTCTCCAACATCCTTGCTAGGCAAACTTCGAGCCCCCACACAGTCGGAATTAATGCCGAAGTGGAAGGTTAGGGTAACTGCACCGCCAGTCATGCTGGGACTCTTGATATGCATAGTTTGCCAGAGCATAGCATATAATAGGGGCATTTGTAGAGCATAATAGGTAGATTTTTGGAGCAGTGCAGCATATAGCATTATGTAATAGGTTTATTTTGAGCACAATCAGCTACCTGTATTCAAAACATACTAGAAGCATTCTAAGTGTCTCTTTATACTCGCCGAGATCACCATAGAAGCTACCATCTTGGGATCGAACATGGCAGCCGTTATACATTTTCATGTTCTTAAAAGTGATTATGTCATGTGACAACCCTTTATGAAATGCCTCTTATTCATTATTCATTTATGTACGAGATCTTGGATATGCTTGCATGGCCCACTGTTCACGGTTGTCCATGGTCCTAATAAGCCCAGGTAGACTACATTTATAGTTCAGCATCAGCGCCTGCATACCCCTTAGCCTCACTACTTCAAGCTGATTTTGAGGGGGTGTGGTGCCAAGTTTGGGGATGGGGTAAGGTATAATTATTATACAAGGGGCGTGGTTCAACCACGTGATCAACCACATGGCACGTTAATTCTGCATGTGCCTGTACAGTCCAATGTAGCTAGCTACGTACGGTTCTGTCATGCAAACAAATGTGAATAGTGCCAAAGCAAGCAAGACTATATTAAGTAGTTTGGCCATAGTCAGACCAGCCACACCAGTTCCAGTGCCTATGCACAAGTATCTTTGTTGAAATATTACTTGGTCACATAAAGAGTCAACCATCAATATTAATTAGATGCCTATAGCCACACAGGTATATAGTAGCCTACTACTCAACTATCTATCTATGCACTAACACAAAACCTGCCAGCGTAATCATAACATCAGTATCTTGAACTAGCTACGTGCTGCATTTGCAAGCGTAAGTCACAGCAGTATGTAAGTATACTAATTATACAAACACGAATAAACTTCCAATCAGATCATTTGTAGTGTGGCAAGACTCTTTGTGATGGATCAGTGGCATTGATCCACTTTGGCATCCAGTAGTAAGGTATCAGGTGACCACAACCAGGAAAAAGCTCTTCAAATATCTGCCGGTAGTAGTAGGCCTCCTTTGTCTTAGGTATAGCCCCATCAAATCTGTCACCAGCTGCAGCCAATTCTTCATCGGAAATCTAAATTCAAGGCATTTAAGGTAATTTGGATCATGTTAATGTCTGAATGGACAAGGTCAAAGTGTACACCACTAAAACTTTGTACCAAACCGCTCCCTCTACCTGATAATGCCCCTCAATTCTTAGTCCCTCAGCTATAATGGAAATATGCACCCTCTCCAAGGCTCCACCCCCAGTCTGACCACATTAGCACACACACAAAACAAGTGAAAACTCTACGTATGGATTTGTCATAGGACCACTAGTACTTCAAATCCAGTCTACAGGCCAAAACTCACAGCTGACGTCAAAAACAGCTATTTGGCTATGTTAGTTTTCAAGAAAAATTCAGCACACCATCACTAAAACCAGTTTCAGAAAGCTCAACTCACTCCTAAAACTAGGTATCCTTTTTTCCCACTCACCTCTAAGCCAAGGAGCTTTATCCGCAAACCTAATCCCTGCCACTGCCCCTAGACTAGAACCACATTACACATATTTCCACTAGCACAAATATTGGTAGGGCCTACAAAAGTAATCTTTCTACAGTACAGAACTGTGTGATGACGCCCATCTTCCGGAGGCTTTTCCAGCATGTTCACAAACATTCAAGCCAACTCCAGCAAGCTTTGCACACATAAATAGCCAAGCATCACATTCAACAAGCTAGATAATCTTTGTTTTCTTTGTGTCTTCATACTTCGACATGAAAGTGCCGCACAGCAAAGGGCCACACACCACATCAATGTGGTTGCCACCATGGAACAATGTAAACAACAATCAAATCTTAATAGTGTCATCGGTTATGTGACCTGATAATTATTATTCATTATCAGAATTGGGCCCGTCTGTGATTCAAGGTTTACCTACCTTAACATCTAGAAAAGAAAATTACTATCACCCCCTCCTAAAGCTCACCTTATTTTCAATGTGATCTTGCAGCAGCATGAACCATGACTGTTTCCTTGGAGATACACCATCGCTGAATCCTTCCTTTGGCCTCCACAGGATCTCATCTGGCAGAAGACCAGTATCAGCAAAGGCACTCCTCAGGAGGTGTTTCTCCACACCACCCTGTGGCTGTCGCTTCTCAGGTGGGATGGAGAGATAGTAGGAGCTGAAGAACTTGTCAAGGAAGGGGAGGCGAAGTTCCAGCCCATGAGCTGCTGTTGTTCGATCAGCTCTCAGGTTGTCATAGAGATAGAGATCATGCAGCAGCCTCCTGGACTCTACATCACCATCTGCTGCTGTTGGGGCCTTGTGGAAGTAAATGTATCCTTGGCAGAGCTCATCAGAGCCTTCTCCACAGAACATTACAGTGGTGTCTGTTTTCTCCTTGATATATTTGGAGAGCAAATACATCAAGACAGAACCACGGATGATGCTGGTTTCGAAGCTCTCTATTGATAGAATTACTTCACGAATTGCTGCAAAACCCTCATCTGGAGTGAACCGCACTTCATGGTGGTCTGTCCCCATGCAAATAACTGGCTACGGTACGTGCTGCCTGGAGATCAGGACTCTCCTCCATCCCAATGGAGAAAGTCTGGACCTTGTAATCACATCCCACTTCGGTTAAGCATTGGACAAGCAGAGCAGTCACTAGACTGGAATCCAAGCCTCCTGAGAGAAAGCAACCAATCCTCCTCTCTCCCATTACACGTTTTTTTACTGCCTCTTTGAGCAAGAGGCGGATGTTGGCATGGATGTCAGTGGGATGAACTGCACAAACACTGGTAAAGTCGGAACCTCCAATTGCCAGAAAACGTTTGTTTTCAACCGTGATCGCTTGGCCTTCAGATGTGATGTCAAACGTCTGCAGGTAGCCTGGTTGGAAAGGCTTCACTTGTATACCTTCACGTTGTGTGAAATCTGTCAGTCCCTTGGCCTCGGAGCAAATCCCCAGTGTGCCTGCATATGTACATAGGTAAAGTGTTTAGGGTCAGTGATTGGCTACAGTGTGGGTATTCTCATCTACAGCAGCAGCAAGTTTGGATGATATCTTGGGTGGGTGAGCCCCACCCTAGTGAGACTGCATTACGCACATGTGTATGCTTGCTTGCTTGCCTGTGTCCACTTTTTTCTCCCCAGCCATAAAGCTATTATTCCCCTCGAAATTTAGTTGGGGAGGGGGGTGGAATCATTGTATAGGGATGGAAGTTGGGAAGAACACCTGTCTAGCTATATAGGGAGGTCTGGGGGCATGCCCCCACCCCCCAAGAAAATTGGGGAAATTAGGCGTTCTAAGGTCACATGTGGTCACTTTTGAGCAACTACAGTGGAACCTCCCATAACGGATATTCTCTATAGTGGACACCTCATTATACAGGACAAAATGTTGCGGTCCGGATTGAATTTGCATTATGCGTAATATTTTACAGCTCTCCGTAATGCGGCAGACTTTGCGGTCCCGCTAGTACCTGGACTGTACAAAATTCACTCGATAATGCGGACGCTGGCAGGCCTCTCGCACAAGATTGTCCGGCACCGCTGATTGATTCACCAACTGGACATTATACTAACACCGATACGCACAGTTCTAGCCTCTGGTTATCCTTTCTTGCCATCGTACAGCAAGGGAGAACGCGCCTTCGTAGAGCTCAACGGCCACGAGTACGCATTGCCACGCCTACCGGAAATATACCGGAAGCCTCCGAAGTAGGGACACCTGGACACTTTAGGTGGCACCAATGGTGTCCGCATTATAGAGGTTCCACTGTATATAATTATGGTGCATTATCCATATGTAGGAGATCTACATGGCATGCTAGCCTGGGAACGAGGCTATGGCATGCCCCCAGAAAAAGTTTGGAAATTTAGGTGTTCTGATGTCTCTGAGGTGACTTCTCTGACCCAATGCATGCAACTATACATGATGCATTATCCAATGTATCTTGGCAGAAAACTGTTTGGGTAAGAAATGTTTGGGGTGGTGGGAGGGTTTGGTGGGATTAGAGGTGTGACATTTGTGAATCTAATAGCATGGCTGTGGTATTCAGTACCGTTGTATTTGGTACTGTACCCATCAAATGGTACCATACTTTTCACAACAAAATTCAATAGAGGAGGTGGCACCACGCAACACCATTAAGTACATACAGCACCTCATCCAGTCTTACATTTCTGGGGATCTATATGAG
Organism: Agelas oroides; assembly: GCA_949130485.1. Taxonomy (NCBI): domain Eukaryota; kingdom Metazoa; phylum Porifera; class Demospongiae; order Agelasida; family Agelasidae; genus Agelas; species Agelas oroides. Next base: position 6,310,940 of record OX422189.1, read on the forward strand.
TCCTGTACAATGATTTTCTATCATTTTTCTAGAGCATTACAGCTCACAGTGGTACACTTAGGACGCGAAACGCCAATAAATTGGCGCACGGGCTCTACACTTAGCGCGGTGGGCCAATATATATATATAAACATCAAAAAAGTACAGAAACAAGATATAAAAAACATTAAAAATGTAAAAAGATGTAGGGATGGCATGCCAAAAAGTATGCAAACAAGGTAGGAATAATGCATGAAAGCAAAGGTCAACATATTGGCAAAGCCCCATCCCTACATCTTTTTCACACTACAGTTAGTGCATGGGGGTCTTCCTAAAACGTACCACAAGTTCACAACCTTTATTACTGGCAGTTCATGGCTGTAGCCTCGTTCTCAGGCCACCTCCTCCTCCCACATGGCCTGGTAATGAGGCTAGTATGACCCTCTTGGTAGCATTATGTTATGCAGAACCTCTTCAACAACTTAAGCAGTGAGTTGGAGTAGACTGCAGACTTATGATAGTGTCGTTAAAGTACATGGCATGGTTTTAGCCTCGTACCCAGGCCACATTCCTTCTCCCACATGTTGGCTCAGGGACGAGGCTAGTATGATCTAGCAGCATTGCATCAACTGTAGTGTGAAAAAGATGTAGGGATGGGGCTTTGCCAATATGTTGACCTTTGCTTTCATGCATTATCCCTACCTTGTTTGCATACTTTTTGGCATGCCATCCCTACATCTTTTTACATTTTTAATGTTTTTAAGTCTTGTTTCTGTACTTTTTTGATGTTAATCTCAGTTACAGTTACACGTAAGTGTAATCACAACACCAGAACTTGAAACGGCGTTAACAGTTATAGTGGTTCCAGGAATGTATTAACTGATGAAGGGCCAACCACTCTTCCTACCAAACTTTGTGAAACCGATTTCAGTTGTCAATCACATGACGACTGACCAGCTGCAGCACAGAAACTACTATCCTACTGACAACTGACCATCCTAGCTTTACAGTTCAAAGGCTATTTTTAGTGTAGCTACAAGTAGGCAGCTGAATGCAGCGCCTTACCTACGTAGTGTTCATAAGCCTTGCCCAATGCCGGCGGGAGGAAAAGACCGTGACAGCCAAGCGTACTGTCCGCTGGCGATTTCGCGTGTGTACTTCAAATTGCTGGTAGGCTACGACGTAAACCTACAGTAGGGCTCCCGACGGAAAAATCGAAGTTGCACCAAGTTCCAATAGAGAGCGTGCATTGATGTCACGCATCATATCAACCGTTGCTACGCCACACAACGCATAAAGACAACACTTGCACGGTTATGTTGGCAAGGGCCTGTAGATTCCAATGATACTAGTATTGTTGGCCTATTGCGTAGCTGGGTGTCCACAGAGAAAAAATACGAAAATCCACTGTCCGATCATTGATGGAGCGACTCACTCAATTTTCGGCAACACCCCTCAGCGTCCAAGGCAGCTACGGTGACAAATATCAAGCGTGCAGCAGCAGGGTCTTGCAGCTCTCCAACAGTGCAGAAATCTTGCCGAGAGTTGCTTCAGAAAAGGAACAGGAAGCGGCGTCCGAAAATACATTATTATAGCCGACTATCAAATGTTTCCGACTGTTAACCCCAGCGCAAGAGGGGATTGACGCTCGAGCTCCATTTTTCAGTCGCCGGATGCGGTATATTCCGCCTTCCTTTCCGTGGCATAACCGAGTATATGCGTGGCTTAGTCTCCGTGTACGAGTGTCCGATTATCGCTGGTGTCCGAGTATTGATACATTTGATCGCATCCTGCTGCTCTGCTTTCAACGTGAAATCTCCCTTTCCAATACAACAAAGAGCGAACTTGAGCGCTTTATCAAAGTCCTCGCTTTTACCTGCCATGTTCGCGGAATAAGCTCGAGACGGACGTGCTTCGGAGCTATACGCCAGTATACGGTAAAGATTAACGGTTCGTAAACTACAGTATACGATATCCCATGAAATCGTGGGGTTTTTCGCGCATGCGCAAACAGTGGATACCAGGCCACTTTTCTCTCCTCCCACGTGGCCTGGGTACGAGGCTATAGGGCGTCGGAACTCCCCGCGCTAGCAACGATCCTACAAGTAGCATTTATTTCTTGTACAGGTATGTTAACTGTCATGACTAGCTCTCTGCATACTATAAATTTGAAGCTAAATGCAGGCTCCGTACCGCGAAGCGAGCTCGTAGAATAGGCCTCGCCATATATTTTCCCTATTCATTGCCTCTCAAAATGGCGGCGCGTATACGGTAGTATGCGGAAATATGCAGAAATTGTCTACCGGGTGACGTCACATGCACGCCCTCTATCTGTTGTGCTAGAACTAAATATCTACCTGAGATACATAAAAGCTGGACTATAATAGTTCGTGCCGCAAAGCTATTTTTAGTCGATTCGCCTTTGGACTTGGAAGGATTTAAGTGTCAGAAATTTGACTTTTGAAGCCTCGCTATGAAAGTAATGGTACTGATGAATTTCACTTGATGTATCTTGCGCAAAAACGCCTGGACCTCTCAAGTTCATAGCTGTCAAGAGACTATATTATTAACCCTCGGCGCGCATGCGCAGCGAGGGTTACAGTACTTCGTTTGTCTGTCTGTCTGTGTGTCTGTCTGTCTGTTACAACTAGCTTGGCTCACCTGGCGGCTAAATCTCTGAAGTTTGGACGCAGATAGGCTTCAAACCGAACGAGGATGTGTTTAAATTTCGCCGATTTCGCCAAGAACGTTTTGTTCAAGAGTTATGCTGCGATTCGTTTGCCACGGCGAGCGCTATTCGGCCATATTCTAGTCTGAGAACGAGTTCACGCGCCCTGGTCTGGGATCCCGGGAGTGCAGCGCCACGCCGCAGTACTCCCGGGATCCCAGACTAGACCAGGGCGCGTGAACTCGTTCTCAGACTAGAATATGGCCGACTAGCGCTCGCCGTGGCAAACGAATCGCAGCATAACTCTTGAACGAAACGTTCTTGGCGAAATCGGTCCTCGTTCGGTTTGAAGCATATATGGGCAATACTGCTACAATATGTATGTACATGCATGGTCAATACTGCTGCAATATGTATGTACATGCATCGGGTCAATACTGCGGCTACAATATGTATGTACAGGCATGGTACATATCCAGGATTACCGCGCGGGGAATGTCCCACACATTCCCTATACTCACTACACATGCTCACTACATTAGGAAGGGGGTTGTTGGGGCAAGATAAAGGGATACTAGGACAACTTGGCCTGGGACACTATTATCTTGTACGACTTTGTGTAGTCTCAGCTAGCTATCTAGTGTACCATCATACCACATGAATTTCTTCACCTACTTAGCTATGTCCTGTGACTCTGCGTTAATAGTGCCGAGGGTTAAGCACTTCAGTGCTCTTCATTATTTTATGATTTTCCCATAAAAGAATATGATAGTTTGAAGTGGCTTTTGACAAGAAAATTTAGCAAGCACCAGTGCAATTGATTATTTACCATTGGTAGAGTATAAAAATAGGTGGACCACTCGCATGGATATCTGTATGGATATCTGTTAAAGGTATGTTCATATATAACTCCCATATGAAATCAAAAATCCCATATTTTGGCACATAACCTTCTGTTCGCTTTCGGAAGAACGAAGGTCATAGAAACTATTGTAACTGTAGTTACAAACAAGGTCACCTGCTTCTTGGATACTTCAGTCAAGTGTATTTGTTTGGGTCTCCTACCTACAGATAATGGCTTCAAACAGGCACAAATCGCTTACCTAGCAGAGATCAAAATTTTGATCAACTAGAGTCCAGCCTAGTTAAATTCTATCGATGCAAATCAGGCCACTGGCAAGGCCAAGGGCTTGCTAAGCAATGCTTGCCACTTTGACCCCAGACTAATTTCCGTGACGGTGACGTGTAAATAATTTCCGCGTGCAAAAAGTGTTAAAGTTTGTTTCTTTCAACAGCTGATAAGGAAAACGATATTTGTTTCTGCTACTGAGTCTAAGTGTAGCTACCAGTGAGTCCCGGGCCAAACCTGCAGGCAGGAGTCACCAACATGCATGGTCATGATAATCTACACATTAGTGCCTGGAGTCTCTAAGAAGGGCTGTATGGTTTGTTCACCTATTCCCTTCAGCCTAGCCACTTCATTCACCACCACAATTCTTGTTTTTGCATTGGTTCACCTTTGCAACTGCCAACACTCTCTTCTCTCCATCTATCTGTTGGCCTACTTTATCTCCCAATAGCTACAGCTTTGGATTTCATGCTCTCTTTATGTCGTCATACTTATTGAACAGACTCATCGCCACACACACAAGCACATGCAGCTCTTATGTCAGTACACAGTCTCCACCTCCTGGGTATCAGGAGTGGAATGTTTGTTTCTGAGATCAGCTGCAGCCCTTTGGTAATTGTAATGGGAATAAATTGAGTTTCAGCAACAAATGACAACCTCTTGGGATGTCCTGAGCTTTTAGCTCGTTGCCACAGTAGTGTGACTGTTTTGAAGGCAAATACAACCCAAATCTGCACCCCAAGAAACCTATTTCCCATGGTAAAGGTTGCATATACCCAAGGGCGCATTAAGCCGCCAAAGGCAGGGATAGGGCATGCAACATTACATAGATGGCAAAAATGCTGAGTGTTACTAAATGTAGTTTTCAAATTTATTTCTCATGGAAAGTTTTGAAGCAGCAGCCAAGTACTATATATAAATGTGTACAAGATAAATTCTACAGGAATCCAGTGAGAACGGTTAAAATTATGCATGAGTATGCATGTTGAAGCCCCAACGCCTGCTGCACCGAAAACACACTTGGGTTACTTCAACCATAATTGTTAGGTTGTCTCAGTTGCATCAGGAATGCTACCAAATAGGTTTTCTTGAAAGTTCATTGAGGAGCTTTTTCATTAGCTCATTTCTTTTTTCAGAAAACCTATTTGGCTACATTCCTAGTATTACTACCACGACCATGCAACCAAGGAACTATCCAGGGGCAGATGTGTAAGATCAAAGAAACAACAAACCTCACCAGAAATGCTGATTTATAGGCTTACCAAAAGGAGACACTAATTTAACAAAAGTGGGAAGCTTAACCAAACTCTTAAGCATTCCTGGAACTTTACGTGTCATGCACACAAAGGAATGCAACTGAGGTCACCAAAATATGGATGAAGTAAGCTAAACCTTTTTACAGTGTGACAGGGCCGTAGGAAGCTAACTTAGAATGGTCAGGCCACAAATGAGGGATCATGACATCACAGTTTCCACACAAAGTGTGGAGTGCTAGCAGGGTCTGGGGGCATGCCTCCCAGGAAAATTTTGAGATTTTTATGCTTCGTGATCAGTTTTGAGGTTTACTTGAGCTAAATTATTGACCTTAGCAAGACAGAGACGGCATGAGAGGAGTGACTGTAGAGTACATTATGACAATACATACCTGACAAAGTGAAGATATGATCTATAAAAACAAATGTTGCATATGCAGCTAGTTAGTTATACAAGGTTTGATTCACAAAATTTACCAAATAACTTAAGTCTGTGTTCACTGTTAACAAAAGTATTTGCCACATCAATTAAATCCAAATTGTCAGTTTTTGGTTTGTGAACATGGAGTGCCATTAGATGGTTTAGTACGTCTTTCCTGTCCCATAGTAGCCCGTAAGTAGTTGTTCACTTTTCTCAGAGCAGAAAATGTCCTTTCACTTGTAGCGTTGGTTGCTGGTAGAACCAGTATTAGCTTCACCAGTGTCACAATCTCTGAGTAGTGTGTCCTTTGTGCAGCATATAGCTGCTCACTAATATGTCTTGTTGTTTGAGGACGTACTATCATACTCTGTACAGCTTCTTTGTGACAGTCACTACTCTCATGCCTTGACATGCTGATTGTACCATCCTTCCAGTCCCTAAATCTAGTCTCGCAAGCCAGACCCTTTCCGCGCAGCGCCGATCGCTTTCAGTATGCGGCACATACTGAAAGCGATCGGCGCTGCGCGGAAAGGGGTCTGGCTTGCGAGACTACCCTAAATCCCCTGTAGATAAAGGCAGCGTCCGTGTGGCTCGTTATCAGCTTCTTTTGGTCTGCTGCACACCGACAAACGTGGCAAAAAGCGGCGTCTTGTGCCTCATCGTAATGCAGCCATTTGTAGTGGCCGAACCAGCTATAGGGTTGAAAGATCACTTTATAACAGTCTTTTTTCCAAACTCTCTTTTTGGAAATTTAAAAGTCCTGGGTTGATGAGGCTATGCTGGAAATGTACTATCAGTACTACTAGCCATGCAATTCACTGAAATGTAGCTACGAGCAAATGAACCTCGTGTTTACTCACGTGCATGTCGCATTTCGCGCGCACGCGTTCTTCGTTTTGAAACAGGTGCGATGCTTTTTTCGCTTCGTGAACATTCGAAACTCCAGCACTTGGGGCTGAAACTACAAGATAAGGCCTCAAGCTCGCTTTTTCGAACTGGGACCCCACCCCCCTCTGTCTACCTAGGTAGACAAAACTCCATTCACGTAATAAAATGGACCACCCCCCTCTCCGTTTTTGCATACTGCAAGCAACCAAAAACCGGACGGTGGGAAGGCTTGGGAACTTCACGTACTTCAAGTACACATACTTCATCCCTTACAATATCGGGAAATGCTCGCAGCACTGGAAAATGCTCGCAACCATGAATGCTCACAGCACTGGACAATGTTCACAACTCAAGCTTAACACACACAAATCAATACGAGAATGCTCACAATAGTGCAACACAAGTCTCGTTCCCAGCCCCCGCCCAGCTTTCCGTCGCTTGCAATTGCAGTTCGCGCGCGAGGAGAGCCTGGGAATAATACACAGATCATGCAATTCTTATTCCCTTTCGAGGCGAATAATGCATGCTCACTTTAACTCCGCAACACTGCGGCTACTCAGATCAAGAGCGGATCCGCCAAGTGACATCTCGTGGACGTTCGACCACTATTTTTGATCTCCGTGAGAGGGTCCAGGTTCAGAAATAACTTTTGTCAAGGCGATTCGATTGCAATATTTATTCGGAGCTTCCGCGCTTCGCGCTGGATGACCGTAAATTTCATTGACTTAGCATACGCGCGTTCGAACACCAGCTTCGGATTCTATCGACTCGTTTACGTTCTACTCGGTACCACTCTACCACTCTTTGCTGCTTTTGCGAGTGTCCAAACTTAGAAGTGGCCTTTCCAGTGTGGCACGCGTAGGTTTGGGGGCATGCTCCCCCAGGAAAATGTTGAAATTTAGGCCATATGAAAGTGCTTCTGAGGCCATCGGAGACCATAACCACGCAAAATTTTTGGCAACTGGAGTGTAACTCGTATGGTCGTTTCTCGGAGCCACTTTCCTTCGGAGTCAGCCTTTGTCTTTGAGGCACTGGCACAGTGATGTCTCTTAGGAGCTACAGATTTGACTGCTGTATGTTTGCAGGACATGAAGCAGTGATCAACATATAGACACAATGTAGTGATGTGCGTTGCGTCAGAGTAGCTACGTGCGCTAAACGCGCGGTACCCCTCCGCGTTTCGCGCTTTCTCAGTCCCTAGCTGAAGCAGTTGAACTTGCTGGAAAAGTTGGGGCAGACGAACCAGCAATTCCTCGCCGATGTTCTCGCCAGTTAAGATGTGACAATATACCTGCTGACGCACCTGAGGTGTATTACCGCAGATGTATAACTGTACCTTTTCTTGATGAACTGATAGCTCACATGGATGCATGTTTCTCTGAAACACAACAGAAGGTGGCTCTTGGTCTCAGCATTGTTCCAGCAGTTATGAATACTCCTGAAGGAGCTGGTTGTTTGAAGATAAATGAGCTTGTTGATTTCTATCGTAGTGACTTACCTAGTCCTTCTACATTCACCACAGAACTCCATCTCTGAAAGTGCAAATGGCATCACCTGGATCAAATCTTCCTGATAACACAGGTGATGCTCTGCTGCATGCAGATTAGGATATGTTTCTAAATGTTTCCTAATATACACTGCATGTCTACTGAGGCTCATATGAACCCTTTCTGTAACTTCATGTGAATGTGAGCGAAGTATCAGTGTAAATGCAATGCCTCAAGACATACTTGAGAAGTACCGTGAGACAGAGCTGTCTAAGTAGCCTTGCTTTAATGCACATTCACTATGATATGGAACTCAACTTGCACGAGATCATCAATATTTTTGCCAGGAAGCATCTTTGTCGCATGTCACTTGGAAACATTGATGCTGATAGTGATGCTTAGGTTATAGACAAGCTGTTTCAAAATTCGAGTCTGTACATCTACATAACATTATATTATATTATGTTCTCTTTCCTAAAGAAAATCCAGTGTGGGCCTGGGCCACTTACATGTGTGTGAGATTTGTGATTTTTGATGAAAGTGGAACCATTTTAATGAAGTAGATGACAAATCTGATCATTAAAAATATGTAGGGCCCCAGAAGCCACCAGAAGCAACCTCAGAGGACCTACTTTTAAACATCTCCTGGGGGAGCATGCCCCCACCTCCCTACAGTCAGCGTGCTTTGCACGCTGAAATCTATTCCTTTCTCCACATTGGAAACCCCCCCTATTCCAGTCCTGGCTACGCAGACAACGGTTCAGACTTACTAAACGCGAAGCAGTCACACGGCACTAGACTACAGCTGCAAAACACCGAACATTAAAAGAGAGATACTCAACGCATTACTATGGTGAGATTGATATTACCAACCGATTGCATTCGTTGCAGGACGCAGATCCTTTGAGTAAAATCTGGCATAAAGACCTGCTCGAAAATGATGAGACCAACAACTGTAGAAGCCAAAGAGCTCAGCAGGCTCTTTCCTAGCTCTAGCATTGCTTCAAGAAAGCGAAGGCTGTCTTTCATCCTAATGAGCCTTTGGATGGACTTCGAGACAGCAAGAAGAAAAGGAGAAACACTTCAACAGGTCAGACAGTGAAGGTGTTGGTATGGTGGTTGTTACAGTTCACTCCCTTTTTTTTCCCAAGGGGTCTATTGTATAAACAAAATTGTTATGCTAATTCAAAGAATGCAGTGCTTGTAAGACATTTTGTGGGAGGCTACTAAAGTTTGTTCAAGTATCAGCTCCCACCGCATGAATTCTTTTCCAGCACTGCATTCATAAAATTACCATAGTAAGGATAATCACGAACTGCAGCAACCAAATACTTTGCTAACATAACTTTGTTTTTGCAGTGATTAATGCTCGAAGCCAACTCAAAGAGAAGGCCATATTGTGAGTATACAGCTCACAAGGTCATTGAGTAGCACAAGCATTAAATATATGAGCCTTAATTGTTGCTGTGTCCAACGGCACAAGTCCCATGTTCATAGCCTGAAGGGTTCAGGAGATATGGCAACACAAATTTACCCATGAGCACCAAAATCATAGATTTCATGGGCTCACAGCTCCATATCTGATTGGGATTTCACAATACTTCAACACATAAACTTCAGTCTTTGCTGTGTTCAACGGTACAAGTCCCATTGTCTAAAGGTTGTAGGATCCAGGATATATGGTTAGGCCACTCCAAATAAACCTTTATAGTTTCTGGTCCTACCTTTCCTTCCTTCACAATGCAGGCAGGCAGGTGTTACACGATGGAAAGAGGATTGTGAGGGCTGGTGGTTGTTTGGTTGTCATAGCTCAGTGGCAGAGCACTGGCTGCACAAGCCAGGTGTCCTGGATTTGATTCCTAGTGACTACCAGCTTTTTCACTTTCCTCTGTCTCAACACATCTAAAATACACAGAACTCTTTCTCAGAACTACACAACAATCATTTCTCCACGTGCATTTATGCCCCAATTACATAACGTCATGACATAACTTTGTAGTCCTCATAAACTAAATCTTGAAAACTAGATACGGGTGCATAGTAGAGTCACGTATATAGAATCTAGCGGAATTAAGTAGAGCCATAGTAGAGTCATGTGGAGTGTGAGTATAATCATATTGAGTCTAGTAGAGTAAGTAAAGCCAGAGTTGAGTGGAGTAGAATCAAGTAGAGTCAAGTGGAGTGTGAGTATAATCATATTGAGTCTAGTAGAGTCACGTATATAGAATCTAGCGGAATTAAGTAGAGCCATAGTAGAGTCAAGTGGAGTGTGAGCATAATCATATTGAGTCTAGTAGAGTAAGTAAAGCCAGAGTTGAGTGGAGTAGAATCAAGTAGAGTTAAGTGGAGTGTGAGTATAATCATATTGAGTCTAGTAGAGTCACGTATATAGAATCTAGCGGAATTAAGTAGAGCCATAGTAGAGTCAAGTGGAGTGTGAGCATAATTATATTGAGTCTAGTAGAGTAAGTAAAGCCAGAGTTGAGTGGAGTAGTATCAAGTAGAGTCAGGACCAGAAACTAGAAATTAATTGGAGTGGCCTTAGCCTTGCATAACAAAACCACGAAACATGGTTAGCTCCAAATCTGATTGGGTGTGAACAGTTTCAGAAAGCCCAGAGACTGATCTTTCATCTGGTGCATGTCCAGTGTCTGAGGATTCACAGATTCAGCCGCCCCTGGTCACTGTGTCCTAGGACTTATGACCCCCAGTCACTCAGTCCTAGGATTCATTGACTCCTGCAAGACTCAAGTTTGCAATCTCAGTGTGCATGCGTCAACAACCATCATTGTGGTACCATAGCACATCTATCACCATCACAAGGTGTTCATAGCTAATGGTGATTTGCTGGTCAGCTAGATGCCAATCCAACTACAGAATGGACAGTTCGACTGTGGACTGCATTTGCCTACCATACTGGAGACAAATATGCCATTCAATTCGTTTAGTGATTAAATGCTCGATCAAGAGGGTGTCTCTAATCGCTGGACTGGAATATGGAATGGAATGGTGGAATGGAAATGGAATGTACATGGTTACAGCTAACTTGTGTAGCTGGCGCTGTTCTTCAAGGTTGAGCTAGCTACCATGTGTCTAGGGTTCTTATCTCACCGCCAGAGGCTGTATGCGCAAGTCCAGTGCATGTTGCCATCATTCTTCCTTGTCTGGTATCATGATGTCACAGTCAGAACTCAGGGTCCCCGGAGACCAGCTACAGTACCATGCATAGGAGCCACACTTACTACTGTTAAGGAAGGCTGCTACTAAGGTTGTGAGACCTAGGAGTGACCGAGGATCGAGGTGCACAGACGAACACTGAAGCAAAGAGACGAGGATCGAGCACTAATTTCTGCAATCACATTTTTGTCCACGAAAACTATAACTATAGTCTTGCGAAGCCAGACCCTTGATTTCTCATTCAAGAGTCTGGCTTTGCAAGACTACAATAACAAAGCACCTGATGATGAGCTAGCAACAGTACCATGCTTGGATATAGAAACATGACGGTGGGCAATGCCATGCTTGCTCATAAAGCTTCTGCGGTGAGATAACAGCCCTAGAGATACACTAGGTAGTGGATTATGACAGCAGCGCCAGTTACACAAGTTAGCTACAACTGTGTACATTCACTGTTCCATTCCATTTTCCATTCCATCATTCCGTTCCATATTCCAGTCCAGCGATTAGAGATGCCCGATCAAGACCAGATGTGATGGCATTTTGTGAGCCGTCAAACCAGAAACTCACTCCCACGGCATGGAACCACATGGATGACTGTAAAATGCAGCCTGAACCTTGTATTTCTTTCCTGCCTCCTACCAGAAACATAGGCATTCAATCCAGTGTGCATGAATGACACAGTGATAGGCATGAAAATCCGTTGCATCATCCCAAGTCGTATATGTAGTTGACTAAGCAATTACTGTTATATGTGTTGTAGTTCAATTAGCACTGTCTGGGTGAATTGCTATTTACCAACTAATGTTTCTGAAGTGTATATAGCATGATACTGTATGTACTTGGGAGTCACTGGATCCTGGAGGGCGTCACTGTATCCACCTTTATTTGGGGAGTCACTAGATCCTGGAGGGAGTCACTGATAGTGCCTGGCATTTTTGCACTAAAGGCACTTGAATCTGACCATCTTCAGAGGCTTCGAGCTAAACCTGACTTTTACAGCATTCTAACATGAAGACGATAGCAGTAACAATGGTCTCAATGGCTGTGTGGACTTTTGACTACCTCAAATACATATATCGTGATAGATAGGTGCAAATACAGCTTGGAACAGATGGTGCCAAAATCTGTTGTTTGACGCGACTCTTTTGCCATATATACGGCAATTGCATAACTCGATCCGATTGTCATAACGGATATTACTGGAAGATGTAACGCATGAATACAAAATCGCACAACCTCCTCTGATGCTTTACTGTCAAAAAAGTGTAATACTAATCTGACTGGTCAGTAAGTGTAGTGTTTCGAAATAATACTACACCTTGGATATAGGCACTTTCTACAGTAACTCCAATAGCTATAGTATTATATGCAGGAGTGCAGCCAGACTTGAGATTTAGGTTAAGCACTAGGGGGGTCTGGGGGCATGCACCCCCTGAAAATATAAATGTTAGGCTCTCAGAAACCAATTCTGGAGCTTCCTCAGGCTGTGGCTTGTAAGTCATGCACAGAACTCGATTTCAGCCATCTGAGCCATTGAGTGACTCCACTTTCTGTACGTGTCACGTGCAAGTTATTATTGAGGAGAGAGCCTGGGAACAAGGCTAATGCAGTATGACCTTGTTAATGGATGACCTAGCTTAAACATCGGAGCCTACTGTTGGCTTGGCTTTAAGTGTGAGCAGGTGAGCTGTCTTACTCCTTTGGAATTGCGGATTTTCATCTGTGCAGTGCTGCATAATTCTGAGTGTGACTGGACCATAGCCTGGCATAAATCTACCTTAAGCAATTGCTTGAAGTTGCTTATTGCTAGCTACGCCCCTGATCATATGGGTGACCACGCATGCATCCCAATTTCTGTAACCTCGTTACCAAGCTCCTCCCAAGCTTTTCCATCATATAATGTACCTTGTCCCAAGTCTCCTCCTGGGAACGAGGCTAAAACTATTAACTGAGAGCGGCAGATGCCTGTACGTACAGTGGCATGTCTAGGAAAAAATATGAATGACTAGTTTCCGGGAGATACCAAATGGGAAGTGAACATGCAAGGCCGGGGGTATGCTTACTGTGGGAAATGTTTAAAACCTAGCCCTTCTGTGGTAAAAATTTGTAAAGAATTCTGGTGGGTATTCAAGGGTGAAAACCTTGTTCCCTTGTCATTTTCAAAGCAAAAAAATTGTATATACTGTATTTTGGAAAGTATTCGAGTTACATGTTCAAATTTTTTCTAGAAACCGATGGGCTACAACAAAATTTGATGCCAAAAATACTTACACCTTACACGTGGTTCCTGGGAGGTGCAGGGTTAAAGTCGCATTATATCATACGTAATGGTTGCTGCTTGGGTGGTGATGCATCTGTGTATGTGCTATGCCACACCCCCTGTGTACATAGATCTTGAGATGGCGTGAGAGACTTGAGTGAACAAAACGATGCTAAAGGACTGCACTTGAAATAAACTAAGCACATCACTGTCCCTGGCCAATGTATGAATTGAATTTGTGGTTTTGGCTTGGTGGGTTCTAATATCGCAAGTTCAGTGCGAAATGCTGTATTGGTGAGAAGCTAGCATCTTACTGGTTAACGTTGCATGGCCACTAATTTGTTGGTGAGAAGCTAGCGTCTTACTGGTTAACGTTGCATGGCCACTAATTTGTTGGTGAGAAGCTAGTGTCTTACTGGTTAACGTTGCATGGCCACTAATTTGTTGGTGAGAAGCTAGCGTCTTACTGGTTAACGTTGCATGGCCACTAATTTGTTGGTGAGAAGCTAGCATCTTACTGGTTGGTGTTGCATGGCCACTAATTTGTTGGTGAGAAGCTAGCGTCTTACTGGTTAACGTTGCATGGCCACTAATTTGTTGGTGAGAAGCTAGCATCTTACTGGTTAGCGTTGCATGGCCACTAATTTGTTGGTGAGAAGCTAGCGTCTTACTGGTTAGCGTTGCATGGCCATTATTTGTTGGTGAGAAGCTAGCATCTTACTGGTTAACGTTGCATGGCCACTAATTTGTTGGTGAGAAGCTAGCGTCTTACTGGTTAGCATTGCATGGCCATTATTTGTTGGTGAGAAGCTAGCATCTTACTGGTTAACGTTGCATGGCCACTAATTTGTTGGTGAGAAGCTAGCGTCTTACTGGTTAACATTGCATGGCCACTAATTGACAATGAACTTAATGATAGAAACCATGCAAATGCAACTTTTGGAAGTTAGGCTATGAATATTGAATTTCTGTTTCTTTGCCACTGTTCAGGAGTGGCTGTAACATCGCTGCCAAACCTAAAGCAGGATACTACAGCCCGTGCCCATGGTGGCCATACTACAGCCAGTGTGGCAATACTCAGCCAATGCCCAATGCAATGATTAGTCTCGCAAGCCAGACCCACTTCTGCAAGAAAGGGAAGGGTGTGGTGAACTGTGTATACAAGCCATGTCCGCCACACTGTACAGTGTGGTCCAATCACGTTGCAATATTTTGTCACATGACGCATTACATCACCATTTGAGTAGCAATAGCAGTCTTGAAAACGAGCTAGGACATCCTTTCCGCTACTGCAGGGAGCATGCTTACTCCGCAAAAGGTAATCCAAGACTGAAATCTGTTTATGTCATCCAGCTAATTGCATTTCGGTGGGACACGGCTTGTATACGTTGTTCACCAGACCACAACGTCCTGAAAAATGCATTATGGACGTCACGCAAAGCTTGAAACTACGATGTGAATAGACAGCTCGTTGCAGGGATAATCTTTCTGGGAGCTTCCGAATGTCAGGAAATGAAACTATGAAACCTATGTCAACCTCAGAGAGACTCTAAGACAATCTTAGTTGACATTTGAAGCTCAGGAACTTCACACTGCCAGTTGGAAAGCTCAGAAACAGACCACCCGTTCACAGAAATCCTGGCATTCCCCACCATTTATTGCCGTACGTGACGTCACTTGCATGAAGCAATCTGATTGAAGCGCCCCATCGTGGTGCTTGGAACGAAAACGGAATAGGCCGTTGACAAGACTATTTTTTCCCTCCACGTTCGGAAAAATAGTCTGGGCACGAGACTACCCAGGTGCCAGTGTATTTGTCGCTCACAGTACTACAGTACGCAACGCGCGCATTAGCATGCAATGTACACCAAGATAATTTATCTTGGTGTGGTGTACATTGGAATGCTAATTTCATTCCCTGAAGCCGCGCGCAGCGTTTATCTCATAAATGCGGCGCGCGGCTTCAGGGACCCTTTAAACCGCCACTGACGTAGGCCTATACTCTGAGGACTGACAGAGGTTTTTTGCCAGTGGCGTAGCCAAGCTGGGGCTCCAGTAACTAGGGGCTGTGCCCCACCAGCTAGTGCAGTGTGCCTGTCAATTATTTGCGCCGATTGTACTGTTGTCGATCGCAAAATTGGGCGGCTAAAAATCCGTAACAACTCTTACAAATCAAACATTGTAGTGTAACTACTTGCATCTAGAGTATTATGCAGTCTCCTTACCACACCGTTCGCGAGTTTGCAGCCACCCATACTACGCGCACGTATACCTACCGAAATACTTCCGATCGCCTAGCCCTAGGACCGATCTGAGACTGTCGAAAATATCTTCGGGCCCCCCATACTCCTCTAGTTGCATCTGCGCTTCACGCAGTAGCCCACGGGTTTTCAGAAACGCAGTGTGCCCATGCTGTGCCCTGGCATCGTCTGTGACCTGGCTACGCCACTGCTTTTTGCGCTCGCTTTTTGAGCTGTTTTCCGCTAACTGAATGAGCAACACAACCCACATTTTTGGAAGGCCTAAAAGTGGATCTTCAGTGTAACTCTGGTATCATGCACAGTTGGCTTGAGAAAATCCCCTCAATCCCCCTTATACAACAGCGTTGTCACTTGCCTCCGTCCACCGACGTAAACAGGGGCCGAACTCCAAAAATGTCTCTTCCTAGATGTACTTTCCTCGCTCTGGTATCTGCGATACAGAAGGCAAAAACTCCGTCCAGCATCTCGGCAGTGGTCTCGGCTCCGAAGCGAGCGTAGAGGTGAAGAATAACTTCGCCATCGCAGTGTGTCTGGTACTTGAAGTCGTACTGACGACCCAAGTCACGGCAGTTGTAAATTTCTCCGTTGTAGAGCAGTCGAAGATGAGGATATGCCGACACTGTCATGGGTTGCATCCCAAACGTCGGGTCGACGATTGTCAGCCTGTGGAAACCAAGGCACGATCGGGGGAAGGCGGGAATGGACTCGATGCGGAAGGCATCAGGTCCCCTGTGGGATACTTTCATGCACTGGATGCATAGCTGCTTGACGTCTCCCTTCGCACCAAATATCGCCCAAATTCCACACATGGTCCACTCCTGTTCATGTGTGCCTGAACATAATAACGAGAATGGTACCGCTCGGCAATTACTTATATTCTCACGTGTGAATCCTGTCGTATAATTTTCCCCGGATTGCCCCGCCCGGGCCCCCATAAAGTTAAAGTAACCCTCTCTTATCCGGGCAGCACAGGACCAGGGAAGGCCCGCAAGTTAGAAATACCCATAACCAAGAAACATGTGTATTGTGTATAGTATTGTATACGCAACATTTGTCAGTGAAAGTAGGTAGCTATTTGTAAAAATGTGCTAAGTAGTTTGCAGTGTGGAATCCCAGTACACGTGAGCAAGGCAGCTGAACAGTAAAGTTCCCATGGATATCGATGTATAAGAATGTTATACAATACCCCAATTATTCAAATAAAACGAGAAATTCAATTCTGAGAATTTATGAGTGGATCCAACTTAGCACAAGCTGCCACTAATTAATTTTGGGTTGGTCCAATTTAGCGCAATACCCTAAGAATAAAGTCTCTCGGTTGTCCCAGTCAGTTTACTTTTTTGCAACAACAAAGGGCAGTCAAGAACAATTTCCAGGAGAAAGAACTATCCCATAAATGTTCTACTTTGGCATTTGAACATCTTTGTTGCTGCAACTGCTAATACTATCAAGAACCTCACTTCTGGACAGGACTGTGAACTGGAGACCAGAAATTCTTGCATTTCTGTATGACCAAAAAAAAAATTGTGTTTGAATCCATTGCAGCACATGATCTAATCTAACGCAAGAAATTCAATTCCTGGAATTTATGGGTGAATCGATGCCCACTCAAATGATTTAATTTGCATGCGTTTTACATAGATACCGTATTCATCATAAAATCTATGGTATTATGACCCCACAGTAATACCTACAGCTATTTTGTATCAACTCTGTTGGTTATAAGATGATTTCTATTTTCATAGTAGCTACTTCGTGTGGGTATGCACGTAACTGCCGTAGGCATGAAACTGCTACATAAATATGAACATTTAATCCCAGACCTCCCCCAAAGAGGAAAGGGGGTCTGGCGAATGTAGTACCTACACATCTTCACACTATGGGCTAGCTGATGCTATGAATTCTGCTAAAAGGTAAGCCTTTGAAGTGGCTTCTGTAAATCTAAGTGGTTTGTGGTAAGGAAGCCCAGTATAAGTGAGATGATTCACGCAAAAGGTTTGCATTTATGCCATTTTACATCACTTGCTAAGTATTCATTGGATGAACATCGGAGCATATACTCCCGTTATGTAAAACTTGTACAATAATACTGCCTCAAGCTGGAAATAAAGGAGACGTTATGAGGTGGAAATAGAAAAGTGGCAGAGCACTGGCAGCTCAAGCCAGGTGTCCTGGGTTCAACTCCCGGTAGCTGCCGGCCTTTTTTCACTTTCCTCTATTTCCGCATCTTAACATCTAAATTCCTTTATTGTACAATAATAGTTTGCATCTAACTTGCATGATGTACAGAATAGTTAATACAAAACTGTCATGTCATATAAATTCGATAATATAATATACTACCTATACGAGGAGTATAAACACAAATATACACTGCTAGATTGTTTACCCTTGGCTGTGCCTCTAAGCCATCTAGCGGAGTATATATATATATTCATATTTATACTCCTCGCGTATAGGTATACTTATATCTCCAGCTACAAGAGAAGCTAGAGAAACAAGACAAGTCCCAGCCGAGAGACAAGTCCTTCCTCTAGAACATAACCGAGTCTGAAGCAGAATTGCTGAAGGTTGGTTCTGCATGATGTAAGCATTGCAAATCCAAAAGTGGCTTGTTTTTCGCTACATTAGCTAAATTTTAAATCATACAGCCCACAGGCTACTCTGATTCAATATGAAATGATGCCAAATGGGCCTGGGATTTCACAATTCAGGAAATAGCACACTATATTCAGGGTGTATGTTCTGGTATGAGGCATCCAATTCTGTGCATGATCACTCTTTCTGCCTGCATATAGCTATGCCTTGCACATACTTTAAATTTCTTAAGTTGAGCATGCAAGTATGCTTTGTATTTGATACATGAATTGTGAATATTTAAAGATCTTAAGAACCACAAATTTGTTCTCTTACTCTGGACTCGCGCAGCACTGAACAGTGCTATTATGTAGCTAGATATACCAGCATGTCCATCCATAAGTCTCACAGTACTCAATGCGTTTCAAAAGCTTTCTAGGGTTGTTGAATTTGCAAGTCTTGCTTCATTGGTAAGGTTCCACAGTTAAGATATTTGTATATGTGAGTGGATCAAATCAAAGTATTAATGATATTCGTAGAATCACGTGCCAGTTAAGGTGGGTGTGGCTAACACCCACTGGGCATTATATATACTAGTTAGTAATATGCATATTTGTACAGACAGTTACAAGTAGGTTGTCCAGTCCAGTTAAATGTTGAAGCCTCTATAGGAACGCCCATAAAATTAATTAGCTAAACTAATTAGCTAATTGCAGCTGTGGAATTGTCAATGGAGCAAATTTCAAATGGTTACTGTTCAGCAGCCAGGATGGCTAAAGCACTCTCTGAAGATTTGAGGTGGAGCATTGTATGGCAATGTAGTTATCAGGGAGAACAAGCAGAACAGGTAGCAAGAAACTTGTGAGTGTGAAAACAGTTCAGTGGATTACCACCTTGTTTAACAGAATGGGAACTGTTTCCCCAGCAGTTCAAAGTCATGGTCTAGCCAGGAAACTTAGTGAGTTTGATGAACTAACGGTTCTGGATTGATTTTTTAGCTAACCCTGGCGTATATCTGGATGAAATTCAACATGAACTATGTGATAAAACTGGCACATGGATGAGCGAATCTACAATTTGTCGTGAATCCAAAAGGATGGGACTTACCAGAAAAAAGATGAGGACAATAGCAACTCAGAGGAGTGACACTGCTCCAAGCTCACATTATGGTTCAAGTGAGTGCTAACCTAATATGGGTGGGCTCAATTACTGAACCGTCTTGTAGAGGAGGAGAGTGTTTTTCCAGGCTCCCTCCCATCCCACAAAAAGGAATAAAGCTTTGGAAGCTGCAAAATTAGTTTAGTTCTAAGTATGCCTTGGACAATCTATCACCCACTTACTAATTAAATTATGGGCAGCCTTAGAGGCTTCAACATCCAACTTCAACTAGACAAGCTACTTACAACTGTCTGAGAAATTGTAGATTCGCTCATCCATGTGCCTGTAGATGAAGAAAAGCAACTTTAATAACCTGTGAGTCTTTCCAGTGCTGTAAACCTCAATTTTAATAGAACTTGAGTCATGTGTCATAAAGTTTGAATTTTACTTGAACCGCCCACATATGCAGTTTAACACTTAAAACGAATGTGACTAGTGTCAACACAGGCAAGTATATACGTATATATTGTGGCCATAGACAGACCAGCCACACCAGTTCTAGTGCCTATGCACAAGTATCATTCTTGAAATATTACTTATTTAGTGTCAATACATTTACTCCGATAGAAAAGTGTGCAATCATAATATCAGTATCCTTAACTATACTGCATTTGCAAGGACAGTAATAGTATACAAGGGTACGTAGTAAGGCCACACAGCAGGGAAATCATCCTGTTCTCCAGCACAGATTTCCTGATAATTCCACTTCTGACTCTGAAACACTGTGACAATCCAATTATATATGCACCGCTTCCACACTGAATATACTGTTGTAGAACCCTTTGTAAAACACAGTATAAACTTGGCTGTGTCCTTGTATCAACAGTCCATTTTGTTTTGTTCATTCAGTGGGGCATATGGAAAAGCAGGAAACGGAAATGAAACGGAAACTGGAAATGGAAATTGGAAACGGAAATGGGAACAAAAAATGCACCAATCACTGGTGCAATGTTTTCTTCATAGTGTGCTATAGTCATAACTCTTGCATTCTACTTAGCAATGGTTATAGGACTGGCTTTATGAGTCGTGCTTTGCCTTTACTCCTGTACTGTGCTTTGTGATTACTGCTTTTAGTGTGATTGAGTAGCGCTCATGAGGCAAGCAATGTTGCAATCTAGTCTGGTTCACGTGTGAGAGGGTCTGGGCTTGAGACTAAACTAGTTGCAATCTGACCATGAGAGTAACGTACTTCGTTTTGGAACAAGGCCAGCATTCCTACTCTTGCAGCCTCGTTCCTAGACCCACTTCTAGTTTTGATTGCTTGCAGTGTGTGAAGCAAATTATGGCTTCATACTCAGGCCCTGGGTACAATAGCCCCATTCCCAACCATTGACAATAAATTTGCACCAAACTGCTCCATCTACCTTATTTTTAGTCCCTCAGACGCCCTCTCCAAGGCTCCATCCACAGTCTGACCACATCATCAACACACAAAAAACAAGTGAAAATGGGACCACTTCAAAGAAAATTTGACACACCTACACTTTAAATATGGATCTGTCATGGGACCACTTCAAAGAAAATTTGGCACACCCCCACTGAAACCAACTAAAATTGAGCCCAGTTCCAGAAAGCTCGCCTCACTCCCTACAAACCTAGATGTGCTTTTTTCCCCACTCACCTCCAAGCCAGGGAGTTATGTCCACAAACCTAATCCCTGCCACTTCCCCTAGACTGGAGTGAAGTTACAGACATTTCCACTAAGACAAAAAGGGGCGGGCCTACAGTCACCTTTCACCTTTGCTAGAGAACTGAGTGATGACAACAGTGAAGGTATCAGTATGCCGGTTGTCATGGTTGACTCCCTTTATTCCAAGAGGTAAAATGCTCGAAGCAAAGTCAAAGAGAAGGGCCATACACACAAGCATTGATTACTAGGGCCTATACTCGGTTTAACACTAACTGACTTTACCTGTCAGGACAATCACCTTGTTATAACAATCTCCTTTATATTGTTGACTACCATTGTCTATCTGCCTTGTCTGCATAATGGTATTTGTTAGGGGTTTAGTTTGGAGGTGAATTGTGTGTAGGTGTCGTTTTCTCCTTATGCTATATCAGGAAAAGAAGGTGTATCTAAGTGCTTCAATGCACGCCAAAACACGAAACATGGTTCATTTCAAGGAACTACACTTCAACACATTTTATGAGCCTTAATTGAAGTTCCATGTCCATGGCGGGAAGGGTTCAGGAGATACAGTCACACCAAACTTACCAATGTCCACCAAAATCATGAAATATGCTTGATTCATGGGGGCACAGCTCACTCATGCCTCTCACAGCTCAATATCTGACTTGGATGTCACACTTAACCTTAAGACAACTTCAATCTTTGCTGTGTTCAACGGTATGAGTTCCATGTCCAAAGGTTGCAGAATAATATGTGATTGCACAAAGTTAGGCCACTTTAAATAATTAAGCTTGATCACCCAAAAACAAAGTTGTTATGTTAACAAAGTATTTGGTTACTACAATTACGTGACTATCCTTACCAAATTCTATGAATGCAGGGCTGGAAAAGGAGCTGATACTTGAGTAATTTTTACTAGCCTCCCACAAAATGTTTTACATTCTTTGAATTAGCATAGGAAAGACAGTCACGCAATTATAGTATCCAAACAATTTGCTAAATTTACAATTTTGTTTTTATAGTGTAGTTTTTGGTCCTACATGTACCTTTCCTTCCTACACAATGCAGGCAGGCAGGTGATGAAGACTATAGGACCACAAGAGTTCATACTGCTGGGACACTGCCATTGAGCACCAGCCATTCGCCTAGTGTTATTCCCAGACCCTCAGCAAGACCCCCCCCAGTAAGAAGCACAGGAAAAGTTTTTGGATTACTAGGCTTGTAAAATGCTGGAACTTCATTGTATTTTAGGTCAGAATACATCAATTTTACCATAAAGAAAATACATCAAGTTTGTACCATTGCAATGGTTGTAAATGAGGTGGTATCACAATGTATGCAAAACTGTTGTAAAAGAAATGCTTTGTTTACATCATTTATACTTCACTTATACAACCTGTTTTGCTGCATAGTACACCAGTTAAGCCACACCTCTCCAGGAGCTCAGGCTGGCCCCTCCCCATACAACCACACCCATCAACTCCAGATTTGGCCCCTCCCTATGCAACCACACCCACCAACTCCAGATTTGGCCCCTCCCATCTGCTATGCATCCCACTTGATGCATGTTTATTCATAACATTAAATGTAAAATAGACAAAGGGTGAAGGATATAGTACAACATTTTTGAGCACCGAGGATTTTCGAGGTAACAATCTGATTGGTTCATTGGCCAATAATCTTGTATGTACTGGGCTTCCTGACCACAAGTACTTAGCTTTACTCATCACACCTTTACAGACCTATTTATGACAATTCCAATTTCAGAGCCACTTCAAAGGCTTATAAGCTTTAGTGAAATTCAATATAAACACTAGCCTACAATGGGAATATGTACTATGTTCACCAGACCTTTCTTTCTTGCATGCACATAGCATACAGAGGGTCTGTGAATGAGACTACTGTTCACCTAGCTCATCCAAGCCAGCACTTTTCAGGCATAAGGTCCGCTTGCAATGGCACAGATCTGTTCTCTGCTCCTATGTAGCACTTCCAATCAAATCAGAAGGATCTGTGCAGGGCCGTACATAACTTTTTTTATCTGGGGGGGGGGAGCATTGTTATACTAAAGTACAGAACATGGCTGCCCTGCAGTCCTTCAACTCGATTTTGTTTCTTACATGCTATTTGCTTCAAGATGATACCAATACAACGTACCATCTTTCAGCCAATCTTCAGCAAAGTATGGCATTCAAAGGTGGGTCAAAGGTCAATAATTTTTGTCGCAGCCTTGCACGAAATAAGCACAAGATATCAAAAAGTGTACTTACTGTTATGTAGAGCGCAAGGCGAGGATTGCAAAGATGTGCAGATTTGTCTCCCAGTTTTGACCCAATTTAGTTTGAAATGTGTCACATATAGTTCCAATCAAGCCTGCCCTGGTCTGATTTCGTCCGCTACAGCCCTTATTGAGTGGTTTTTGTGCCGTTTTTGAGAGCAGTTTGCAGCACTAAAGCTAAAACATGCTGTTTGGTTTGCTGCTGCAATCGGAAATGTGCAGTTTTCACGGCATGGAAGGTGGGGTCACAGACAATGTAGGAGGGATTTTCTATCCTAAGAACAAAATCGTTCCAAGCATTGATCTTGGCAAACTTGGATGCTACGAGCATTCACTTGTTGAAATCCCCATGAACTTTACCTCAGAATGGAATGTAATTTTTTCAAGTGAATCTTATATAGAGCTTTTCCCACCCACCGCTCACCCCTGGAGCCTGGCTTCCTTGTAGCTACAGGCTTGTATGTGTGACTCACACCTGCTTTATAGACTCAAAGGTGTTAACATCAGAATCCTGCGAGTTAATATGCTTTGTTGGTGTGAAGTGTCAAAGTGTCCTTTCCTGATATGTTTAAATGTTCAAACTCACCTCGGCTCTGCCTCAGTAGCGCTTCATCCATTTAATTCCTCAAAGAATTTGTTCCAAGTGTCTTACCTATACTTAGAACTCAGTGTGGTAAAGTTATCTACATGAGGTCAGTGGCGGATCTAGAAATTTAGAAAGGGGGGTTGAGTCACCGGCGCGCGAAGCGCGCCGGAAATTTTTGGGGTTGCCACGCCCACTTTCGGTCACGTAAACGCATTCTTACAATAAAATAAAATATAGCTGGAAGGCCGAACCGAGGGGTCCGTCACAAAAGAAATCTCGTACACTGTCCGACGGTGTTGTTTTAGTTAACTATAACTTTAACTAAATACATTTCAGTATGGCCTTTTTAAAATTTAGTTAACCAAAACTACAACTAGCTAAATCCAGAAATCCACTGTGAAATCCAGAAATCCACTCTGAAATCCGAAATCCACGTCAAATCCAGTGGATTTCGAAATCTCGTACGCCGAGGCGCGCCGTGGCGGACCCCTCGGGCCGAACTGAATGTCTCGAAGCAACTCTAGGCCTAGTCAAACGTCTGGAGATCAGTAAGGAACTGATATGTGAGTGTGTAGCTGTGCCTGGTTGTTGTTGCTGCATGCCACTGCTGCATAATCACTTGATGGACTCGTGCAGTTATGTACGCAAAATACATTACTAGCCGCCAAAGGGGGGTGCATTTGCACCCCCCTTACCCCCCCTAAATCCGCCACTGGAGGTTATTACATAAGCTAGGCCAAGCCATGCAATAACAACGAGAGTCATACATGAACTTACCTTGTCTTGTGGCTCATTAGCTGTAACTAGGCAACCCTCCTTAGCAACCATCTCCAATGCAGCAAAAGCATGATTGGTTGTTGCGAATGCAGCACGGTTATGTAGAAGTTATCCAATAAACTGAGTGGCTGCCAGCTTCCTCTTGAAGACACCTTTCAGCTCTTAGATGTTTGGGTCAGGCTTGATTTCTCTTCAGTCTATTGTGCCAGCCTTCTAGGTGACTTAGTATCATTGTGTAAGTCATCGTAAGTGTAATAGTTTCAAAGTGGTAGTTGCTGTTATCTTATCTATGAGTCAAAGTAGGTCTTGAAGATTGTTCATCTCCTCTCGCAAACATCATCCCATGTACCACACACAATATGTACTGAAAGTGAGCTTGATATTGATCAAAACTTCATGTTTGTAGAGCAGCCTGACAGGTTGTGAAATAACTTAAATATACTATTTTGTCAAAATATGAACTTTTAGAGGAGTTGACATTTTGGGAGTTGACATTTTGGGAGTTGAAATTCTGGGAGTTGACATTTTGCAAGTTCCTGCAGCAGTGGTTAATTAATGGTCATGCGATTCAGATACAAAAGTACGAAGGCTAGTACAATTCATAGTTCGATGCAGGTAGGTTGTCAGCAGTTACAGGAGTAAAGTAAACTTGTGGTTTACCTGGTCAACCAATGGCTTCATATGCTACAAAGACTGAGTCACGTTTTATGGTTTCTTCAAAAGACTTTAACCAACCACAGATACACGCTGTCCGGTTCCTTCTGACAACCTATATACCCACAAAGAGCAGTAGTACAACAGCTAATTGGTGTGCTGCAATGGTGGTGTGATGTGAAGAATGTGGAAGATAATTCCCAGGTACTATATACAGCTTCTGCTAGACCTAGCAAGTGTCATAGGACGACAGAAGTCACGTTGAAATTGCTACCGATGATGAATTGTTACAAAGAAAGACTACAGTGCATGTACCACCGACCAAAAACAAACAAACAAAAAAAATAAACTTTGTGGGCTGTAAACAACATCAGTCGGTGGCTAAACACGTGAAAGGCATCAGTATATACTGGAAATAGGAAACTCTCATGGGTAAATTTTTCCAGCATTAATCTGTACAAATGGCTGTGTTATTATGTGGGAGAGAAGCTATTTTGTTGTCATGAAAGTTATTTCGATGCTTGCACAAACAAGCACAACAATGTGCATATTGCGAATTTGCCCCTCAGGTAACTTTGCGGAAGGAGTAAATAGAGGGTTATTGTACTAACCTGCAGTTTCACTAAGTTTCGCGTCAGCCAAAAAGAACTAAGGCGTACAACAGAGTTCTATGGTGGAGGATGGTGTATCAAAAGTTTGCTTTGGAGGAAAGCTACCGCAAGATGGGATACTAGAAAACACGGAGTAACAGAACAGCGGAACGACGGAACGGAATAAGAATGCGCATGCGTAGAGTACTCCTCGCGCACATGTCAAGCTACACCCCTTCACTGAACTTCAGTCTGCGGTGGGTACTTAATAAGAAGCAGGCGCACAGCGTTGCGCATATTTTAACCCGGAATGCCCTTATTCAGCAGGGTTTCATACAGAGGGGGGGCCCTGGAATTTCCCCCCCCCAGCCACAATTCCCCCCCCTCCCCCCCCCCCCCCAGAAATCCTGAAATTGAGTGTGGTTATTATATTAGCTATTAATTACATGTTACTGAACATAAGTATGTGTCATCAAAATGTTGTTTGGAAATTTTGTCCCAGACTGCGTCAGAAGCAATCTGAGAGGATGTAAATTCAAAACTTTTCCTGGGGGGGCATGCCCCCAGACCCCCCTAGTAGGAATGCACGCATTTCACACACTACTATCATCCTGCTACCATCCTCTTCCCCCCCCCCCCCTTCCAACTCAAAATCCTGCATGAAACCCTGTTCAGTACTCACCAGAGTTGTGCGTGGACTCATCCACTTTTTTGTCCTAAGTTCAAAAAGCTGAGCGCGCCCAAGAACAAGGCTAAATGCATGCAAGTGTATGCTGGAGAATTGGTCATCTCTGGGATCTGACAATGGGGGAGGTTGAAGTAACCACAGCTGCCAAACGCTGTTAAAACATGTTAGCTAAAATTTGAGCATGCAATAAATTGGTAACTAAATATTTTACATAAACATGTAAATGTAAATTACACATGCTGTATAAGATTTGAGCTATTTCAGATGCATTACTCTCAGTCAGCCACACAACATGAGGTATACACAAAAATATAATCTGAAGGAGCAACTCAGGCTTGCCTTTATCATAGACAAGGACTGATGTTTGCTCATCAGTAGGGAAAAAGCATTAAAAGTGACAAGCAACACCTTAGACTCATACAATACCATTACCACAGTTGGGGGTTTAATCACATTCCTGTGGCAAATGGTTGTGTGTTACTAAAGATTTCAAGTTGTTGTATGCACACTAAGGTAAACATGTCCCCTAGCGTTGTTAGATATCAGTATATTTGTAGACAAACTGGTCTAAGTGCACTTCACTCTTGTTTCTGTGGTAACAGGTGGGTATTATTTTCTGTTCCATATACACCAGAAGTTGTAAAATGATGTTTCCTATAATCTATCTTGTTTACAGTGTAAACTACTTTTACATGTTTACTAATAACATACCTTGTTTACAGTGAAAACTACCATGTGTGTTTACTAATAACAACAAGGACCAATCAGAGTGGAGAATATAACAGATACACCACAGTAGACAGCGATTTATGGCCATAAACAACCCTCGCCCTCTGCCTGCGCCCTGGGGCTCGGGTGGTTTATGGACCATAAATCCCTGTCTACTGTGGTTTATCTATTACCATTGTTGAGTATGATAACAGTGAACAACATCTCACAAATCTGCTCTTGATTAAGTACCGATTGTGTCACCAACATGGAAGATAGAAAACAAATGCTGATCTGTGGGATCAACATGCAGTACATGGCATTGCCATTGTCTGTAAAAACTTGCTTATGGTGATCAGACTGTAGTTTGACTCTTCAGTGTAAAAGGCAGATTGAGTGTGAGCGAGAGAAGGGTCTGGTGAGTAACTTGACCTCAGCACAAATCCACGGCTACATTCTGCGAACAGTGTTGATGAGGACAGAATGCTGTGTCAGCCAACCAGAATTTGAATTGTAAAGGCTTGTCCCAAATATATTTGCCACTCAGACAGTGTTTCAGATACATGCAGCTCTGCAAAAACAAGCTGGTTGTTTTAACCATGGAGTGGTTACCTTGGTTGCATACAAGCTGGAGAGACAGTGGTTACGAGAGGTTTACTTTGGTATGGAAGACTAATTGCACAAGGTAACCTGAGGGGCAGCTGCATGCCCAGTTCATCTTACAACAAACAACCTTTGAAGGAAGCATTACAAATGCACTTCAAAGTTGAGTAAGGAACTTCCATGCTCTTACCGGTCATAGCCACCAAGTATGATGTGGTCGGGTTACCACAGTGAAAACCCTCTATAGCAGACAGCATTGGGAACCAACAATTTGTCCCTTATACAGTGTTCCCAGACTCCAACGCCATGAATTCCCTATGAAGGTCAATAATTAACCCTAAATTTCCTTGATACTCTCATTTGGATTCCCTAGATTTTCTCTGATCCAACATGCATGTTACTTGAGCACAAAAATTGAAAAATGATACACTTCAAGCATCCTCAATTTCAGAGCTGTCACTGACACTGTCGTACATTGCAGAAGTAAGGGATGAACACATACAAATCTCTGGCCTAAAATTTACGCAGTTAGTGGCTAGGCCACTGCGAGTCATTAGAAGAGAATCCAATGTGGATGTTTTAAGTTTGTTCCGTTGCTTAGTTTTGATAAGAGTAACTTGGGAAAAAATTCTCTCAACATCTGCATTCGAATGTAGCTCTGAGCACAGCTTACCGATATCATGTCATTGTTAACCCTTTATTAACAAGGACATAATTATTAGACAATCTCGCTGCTTCGAAGTGAGACCCGCTCTCATTTTTACACAATTTTCCAATGGATGACTGTAATTCCCTAGATAATGGCATGTTATCCCTAATGCCTCGGTACAATTCCCTAGATTTTGCCATTTAGAAAAATCTTTCCCTAGTCCCTAGACTACTATCAAATTCCGGATATTTCCTAAGTCTGGGAACACTGCCCTTAGGCCAGACCAAATTGATTTTCTGTTTCACGGATCTGGCGGGTCAGCATTCTGAATGCGCCATAAAAAAAATATTAATTGCGTGGGCGACGGAGTCGCACGCGGATATAGTGCAGACAAGCGTGCACTAATTTGAATAACCACAAGGCCTCGCTAGTCTCCTGTCAAAGAACGCACTGTGCACTCTAACTCCATGGCATCTGCGTCTTCTAGTCCGCGTCTAGTATATTTTCTATGCATTGATGTGAGGTCAAAGGTTGGATAATTAATTTTTTAATCACCTACCTGCCTGGTCACTACTTGGAAGGAAAAAATCCGTGAAACAGAAAATCAATTTGGTCTGGCCTTATAGCGAGATGTCCCTAAATGCATGATGTTCAAATCTGATTGGTCCGTTCTAAATTAAGCACATGACTTCCTGCATGCCAACCCGTATACTACTCGCTTACGATGGCATTCTGCGATACCGTAGATGATATACCCTATCTATGACGATACTGACAGAGTACGTCACGTCAAGTTGAATCATGCAGCTGCAGTCAGCGTAGAGCGCCCAGCCTATCTCTCTCCGGGCTGCGCTTCGTTAGGCTTTCCTGCCTATGCTCGGCTGTCTCTGCCGCACGTCGAGCCCGTTCTCTCCAGCGTTGTAGCCTGTCTTCCTTATCTTGCGATGGTTTTGATGCTCTTCTGGTTCACTACAAATAGCAAAACAACTCTAACCCGGGGAATTATGAATAAACTGAACTATAAACTAGGTCCGCACGTGTTTTTAGATCACGCACCTACTCAGTACAGTTGTGTAGAAAGGCTAATGCAGCTTACCGAACGCAGTAGGCGGCAGAGATTTTGCTCCATAGCTGATGCGTGGCGACTTCCCTCTACTATTTCCAAAGATGCCTCAAGTCTTGAAGGACCGTATGCAGTGGCGGAATTAGGGGGGGGGGGGGGGGGGTGCAAATGCACCCCACTTTGGCGGCTAGTAGTGTATTTTTGCGTACATAACTGTACGAGTCCATCAAATGATTATGCAGCAGTGGCATGCAGCAACAACAACCAGGCACAGTTACACACTCACGTATCAGTTCCTTACTGATCTCCAGACGTTTGACTAGGCCTAGAGTTGCTTCGAGATATTCAGTTCGATTGTAGCCTCTGCGGTGCGATGCGGAGCAACGCCTTTTAAATTCTGCGAGCGTTTAAAGGCTTCAAACACATGCAATGACTAGATTTGGCAGTAGGTCGTCCAACTCTTGCTATTTCACCTCAAAACGGCACCAGAAACGATCTCAGAAGGTGCATAATATCAAGAAGCTATGGGCATGAAGAGTTTAAAAATGTAAACGTATTCTCGGTACAAAAGGCGCACAAAGCTGTACGGGCCGGCCAATATCTCCGTCCCATGCAGCGCCGTATAGTGCCTTCAATGGAAATTCGCGTACATTCGCGACTAATCCTAGCTCGGTACAAAGGTTGCACTAATGCAAGGTGCATATTATCAAGAAGCTATGGGCATGAAGAGTTTAAAAATGTAAACCCTTTCTCGGTACAAAAGGAGCACAAAGCTGTACGGGCCGACCAATATCTCCGTCCCATGCAGCGCCGTATAGCGCCTTCAATGGAAATTCGCGTACATTCGCGACTAATCCCAGCTCGGTACAAAGGTTGCACTAATGCAGGGTGCATATTATCAAGAAGCTATGGGCATGAAGAGTTTAAAAATGTAAACCCTTTCTCGGTGCAAAAGGCGCACAAAGCTGTACGGGCCGGCCAATATCTCCGTCCCATGCAGCGCCGTATAGTGCCTTCAATGGAAATTCAGGTACATTCGCGACTAATCCTAACTCGGTACAAAGGTTGCACTAATGCAAAGTGCATGTTATCAAGAAGCTATGGGCATGAAGAGTTCTAAAATGTAAACCCTTTCTCGGTGCAAAAGGCGCACAAAGCTGTAAGGGCCGGCCAATATCTCTGTCCCATGCAGCGAAGTATAGTGCCTTCAATGGAAATTCGCGTACATTCGCGACTAATCCTAGCTCGGAACAAAGGTTGCACTAATGCAAGGTGCATATTATCAAGAAGCTATGGGCATGAAGAGTTTGAAAATATAAACCCTTTCTCGGTGCAAAAGGCGCACAAAACTGTACGGGCCAGCCAATATCTCCATTCCCTGTAGCGCCGTATAGTGCCGTCAATGGAAATTCGCGTACATTCGCGACTAATCCTAGCTCGGTACAAAGGTTGCACTGATGTAAGGTGCATATTATCAAGAAGCTATGGGCATGAAGAGTTTAAAAATGTAAACCCTTTCTCGGTGCAAAAGGCGCAAAAAGCTGTACGGGCCGGCCAATATCTCCGTCCTATTTAGCGCCATGTGGTGCCTTCAATGGAAATTCGCGTGCATTCGCGACTAATCCAAGCTCGATACAAAGGTTGCACTAATGCAAGGTGCATATTATCAAGAAGCTATGGGCATGAAGAGTTTAAAAATGTAAACCCTTTCTCGGTGCAAAAGGCGCACAAAGTTGTACGGGCCGGCCAATATCTCCGGTCCCTGCAGCGTCGTCTAGTCCCGTCAATGGAAATTCGCGTACATTCTCGACTCTTCCTATATCGGTACAAAGGTTGCACTAATGCAAAGTGGATATTATCAAGAAGCTATGGGCATGTAGAATTTATAAATGTGAACCATTTCTCGGTGCAAAAGGCGCACAAAGCTGTACGGGCCGGTTAATATCACCGTTCATTGCTGCGCCGTATAGTGCCGTCATTGGAAATTCGTGTACATTCGCGACTAATCCTAGCTCGGTATAAAGGTTGCACTAATGCAAGGTGCATATTATCAAGAAGCTATGGGCATGAAGAGTTTAAAAATGTGAACCCTTTCTCAGTGCAAAAGGCGCACAAAGGTGTATGGGCGGGCCAATATCTCCGTCCCATGCAGCGCCGTATAGTGCCTTCAATGGAAATTCGCGTATATTCGCGACTAATCCCAGCTCGGTACAAAGGTTGCACTAATGCAAGGTGCATATTATCAAGAAGCTATAGGCATGAAGAGTTTATAAATGTAAACCCTTTCTCGGTGCAAAAGGCGCACAAAGCTGTACGGGCCGGCCAATATCTCCGTCCAATGCAGCGCCGTATAGTGCCTTCAATGGAAATTCGCGTACATTCGCGACTAATCCCAGCTCGGTGCAAAGGTTGCACTAATGCAGGGTGCATATTATCAAGAAGCTATGGGAGTGAATAGTTTAAAAATGTAAACCCTTTGTAGGTGCTAAAGGCGCCAAAGCTGTACGGGCCGGCCAATATCTCCGTCCCATGCAGCGCTGTAAAGTGCCTTGAAAGGAAATTCGCGTACATTCGCGACTAATCCTAGCTCGGAACAAAGGTTGCACTAATACAAGGTGCATATTATCTAGAAGCTATGGGCATGAAGAGTTTAAAAATGTAAACCCTTACTCGGTGCAAAAGGCGCACAAAGCTGTACGGCCGGCCAATATCTCCGTTCCCTGCAGCGCCGTATAGTGCCGTCAATGGAAGTTCGCGTACATTCGCGACTAATCCTACCTCAGTACAAAAGTTGCACTGATGCAAAGTGGATATTATCAAGAAGCTATGGGCATGAAGTGTTTATAAATGTGAACCCTTTCTCGGTGCAAAAGGCGCACAAAGCTGTACTGGCCGGCTAATATCGCCGTTCATTTCAGCGCCGTATAGTACCGTCAATGGAAATTCGCGTACATTCGCAACTAATCCTAGCTCGGTACAAAGGTTGCAATAATGCAAGGTTCATATTATCTAGAAGCTATGGGCATGAAGAGTTTAAAAATGTAAACCCTTTCTCAGTGCAAATGGCGCACAAAGCTGTACGGGCCGGCCAATATCTCCGGTCCCTGCAGCGCCGTGTAGTCCCGTCAATGGAAATTCGCGTACCTATATCGGTACAAAGGTTGCACTAATGCAAAGTGGATATTATCGAGAAGCTATGGGCATGTAGAGTTTAAAAATGTAAACCCTTTCTCGGTACAAAAGGCGCACAAAGCTGTACGGGCCGGCCAATATCTCCGTCGCCTGCAGCACCGTATAGGGGCATCAATGGAAATTCGCGTATATTCGTGACTAATCCTAGCTCGGTTCAAAGGTTGCACTAATGCAAGGTGCATAATATCAAGAAGCTATGGGCATGAAGAGTTTACAAAATGTAAACCCTTTCTCGGTGCAAAAGGCGCACAAAGCTGTACGGGCCGGCCAATATCTCCGTCCCATGTAGCGCTGTATAGTGCCTTCAATGAAAATTCGCGTACATTCGCGACTAATCCTTGCTCGGTACAAAGGTTGCACTAATGCAAGGTGCATATTATCTAGGGGCCGGCTAATATCTCCGGTCCCTGCAGCGCCGTCTAGTCCCGTCTATGGAAATTCGCGTACATTCTCGGCTCTTCCTATATCGGTACAAACGTTGCACTAATGCAAAGTGGATCTTATCAAGAAGCTATGGTCATGTAGAGTTCATAAATGTGAACCCTTTCTCGGTGCAAAAGGCGCACAAAGCTGTTCGGGCCGGCCAATATCTCCGGTCCCTGCAGCGCTGTCTAGTCCCGTCAATGGAAATTCGCGTACATTCGCGACTAATCCTACCTCAGTGCAAAGGTTGCACTAATGCAAAGTGGATACTATCAAGAAGCTATGGGCATGAAGAGTTTATAAATGTGAACCCTTTCTCGGTGCTAAAGGCGCACAAAGCTGTACTGGCCGGCTAATATCGCCGTTCATTTCAGCGCCGTATAGTGCCGTCAATGGAAATTCGCGTACATTCGCGACTAATCCTAGCTCGGTACAAAGGTTGCACTAATGCAAGGTGCATATTATCTAGAAGCTATGGGCATGAAGAGTTTAAAAATGTAAACCCTTTCTCGTTGCAAAAGGCGCACAAAGTTGTACGGGCCGTCCAATATCTCCGGTCCCTGCAGCACCGTGTAGTCCCGTCAATGGAAATTCGCGTACATTCTCGACTCTTCCTATATCGGTACAAAGGTTGCACTAATGCAAAGTGGATATTATCAAGAAGCTATGGGCATGTAGAGTTTAAAAATGTAAACCCTTTCTCGGTGCAAAAGGCGCACAAAGCTGTACGGGCCAGCCAATATCTCCGTCGCCTGCAGCGCCGTATAGGAGCATCGATGGAAATTAGCGTACATTCGCGACTAATCCTAGCTCGGTACAAAGGCTGCACTATTGTAAGGTGCATATTATCTAGAAGCTATGGGCATGAAGAGTTTAAAAATGTAAACCCTTTCTCGGTGCAAAAGGCGCACAAAGCTGTACGGGCCGGCCAATATCTCCGTCCAATGCAGCGCCGTATAGTGCCTTCAATGGAAATTCGCGTACATTCGCGACTAATCCCAGCTCGGTGCAAAGCTTGCACTAATGCAGGGTGCATATTATCAAGAAGCTATGGGTGTGAACAGTTTAAAAATGTAAACCCTTTGTAGGTGCAAAAGGCGCACAAAGCTGTACGGGCCGGCCAATATCTCCGTCCCATGCAGCGCTGTAAAGTGCTTTGAAAGGAAATTCGCGTACATTCGCGACTAATCCTAGCTCGGAACAAAGGTTGCACTAATACAAGGTGCATATTATCTAGAAGCTATGGGCATGAAGAGTTTAAAAATGTAAACCCTTACTCGGTGCAAAAGGCGCACAAAGCTGTACGGCCGGCCAATATCTCCGTTCCCTGCAGCGCCGTATAGTGCCGTCAATGGAAGTTCGCGTACATTCGCGACTAATCCTACCTCAGTACAAAAGTTGCACTGATGCAAAGTGGATATTATCAAGAAGCTATGGGCATGAAGTGTTTATAAATGTGAACCCTTTCTCGGTGCAAAAGGCGCACAAAGCTGTACTGGCCGGCTAATATCGCCGTTCATTTCAGCGCCGTATAGTGCCGTCAATGGAAATTCGCGTACATTCGCGACACTTCCTTGCTCGGTACAAAAGTTGCACTAATGCAAGATGCATATTATCAAGAAGCTATGGGCATGAAGCGTTTAAAAGTGTAAACCCTTTCTCGGTGCAAAAGGCACACAAAGCTGTACGGGCAGGCCGATATCTCCATTCCCTGCAGCGCCGTATATAGTGCCGTCAATGGAAATTCAGGTACATTCGCGACTCTTCCTTGCTCGGTACAAAGGTTGCACTAAAGCAAGGTGCGTATTTTCAAGAAGCTATGGGCATGAAGAATTTAAAAATGTAAACCCTTTCTCGGTGCAAAGGGCGCACAAAGATTTACGGGCCGGCCAATATCTCCGTCCCAATGCAGCGCCGTATAGTGCCTTCAATGGAAATTCGCGTACATTCGAGACTCTTCCCATCTCGGTACAAAGGTTGCACTAATGCAACCTGGATATTATCAAGAAACTATGGGCATGAAGAGTTTAATAATGTAAACCCTTTCTCGGTGCAGAAGGCGCACAATGCTGTACGAGCCGGCCAATATCTCCGTCACATGCATCGCCGTATTGTGCATTCAATGGAAATTCGTGTACATTCGCGACTAATCCTAGCTCGGTACAAAGGTTGCACTAGTGCAAGGTGCATATTATCAAGAAGCTATGGGCATTAAGAGTTTACAAATGTAAACCCTTTCTCGGTGCAAATGGCGAACAAAGCTGTACGGGCCGGCCAATATCTCCGTTCTCAGCTGCGCGGTATAGTGCCGTCAATGGAAATTCGCGTACTTTCGCGACTAATCCTAGCTCGGTACAAAAGTTGCACTAATGTAAGGTTCATATTATCAAGAAGCTATGGGCATGAAGAGTTTAAAAATGTAAACTCTTTCTCGGTATAAAAGACGCACAAAGCTGCACGGGCCAGCCAATATCTCCGTTCATTGCAGCGCCGTATAGTCCCGTCAATGGAAATTCGTCTACATTCGCGACTAATCCTAGCTCGGTACAAAGGTTGCACTAATGCAAGATGGATTTTATCAAGAAGCTATGGGCATAAAGAGTTTACAAATGTAAACCCTTTCTCGGTGTAAAAGACGCACAAAGCTGCATGGGCCAGCCAATATCTCCGTTCATTGCAGCGCCGTATAGTCCCGTCAATGGAAATTCGTCTACATTCGCGACTAATCCTAGCTCGGTACAAAGGTTGCACTAATGCAAGATGGATATTATCAAGAAGCTATGGGCATGAAGAGTTTAAAAATGTAAACCCTTTCTCGGTGCAAAAGGCGCACAAAGCTGTACGAGCCGGCCAATATCTCCGTCACATGCAGCGCCGTATAGTGCATTCAATGGCAATTCGCGTATATTCGCGACTAATCCTAGCTCGGTACAATGGTTGCACTAATGCAAGGTGGATATTATCAAGAAGCTATGGGCATGAAGAATTTAAAAATGTAAACCCTTTCTCGGTGCAAAAGGCGCATTATGCTGTAGGGGCCAGCCAACAACTCCGTTCACTGCAGCGCCGTATAGTGCCGTCAATGGAAATTCGCGTACATTCGCGACTCTTCCTAGCTCGGAACAAAGGTTGCACTAATCCAAGATGCATATTATCAAGAAGCTATGGGCATGAAGCGTTTAAAAGTGTAAACCCTTTCTCGGTGCAAAAGTCACACAAAGCTGTACGGGCCGGCCAATATCTCCATACCCTGCAGCGCCGTATATTGCCGTCAATGGAAATTCAGGTACATTCGCGACTCTTCTTTGCTCGGTATAAAGGTTGCACTAAAGCAAGGTGCGTATTATCAAGAAGCTATGGGCATGAAGAATTTAAAAATGTAAACCCTTTCTCGGTGCAAAGGGCGCACAAAGAATTTACGGGCCGGCCCAATGCAGCGCCGTATAGTGCCTTCAATGGAAATTCGCGTACATTCGCGACTCTTCCCAGCTCGGTACAAAGGTTGCACTAATGCAAGATGCATATTATCAAGAAGCTATGGCATGAATCGTTTAAAAATGTAAACCCTTTCTCGGTGCAAAAGGCGCACAAAGCTGTACGAACCGGCCAATATCTCAATTCCCTGCAGCGCCGTATAGTGCCGTCAATGGAAATTCAGGTACATTCGCGACTCTTCCTTGCTCGGTACAAAGGTTGCACTAAAGCAAGGTGCATATTATCACGAAGCTATGGGCATGAAGAGTTTAAAAATGTAAACCCTTTCTCGGTGCAAATGGCGCACAAAGCTGTACGGACCGGCCAACAACTCCGTTCATTGCAGCGCCGTATAGTGCCGTCAATGGAAATTCGCGTAGTTTCGCGACTCTTCCTAGCTCGGTACAAAGGTTGCACTAATGCAAGATGTATGTTATATAGAAGCTATGGGCATGAAGCGTTTAAAAATGTAAACACTTTCTCGGTGCAAAAGGCGCACAAAGCTGTACGGGCCGGCCAATATCTCAATTCCCTGCAAAGCCGTATAGTGCCATCAATGGAAATTCAGGTACATTCGCGACTCTTCCTTGCTCGGTACAAAGGTTGCACTAAAGCAAGGTGCATATTATCAAGAAGCTATGGGCATGAAGAGTTTAAAAATGTAAACCCTTTCTCGGTGCAAAAGGCACATTAAGCTATACGGACTGGCCAACAACTCCGTTCACTGCAGCGCCGTATAGTGCAGTCAATGGAAATTCGCGTACATTCGCGACTCTTCGTAGCTCGGTACAAAGGTTGCACTAAAGCAAGGTGCATATTATCAAGAAGCTATGGGCATGAAGAATTTAAAAATATAAACCCTTTCTCGGTGCAAAAGGCGCACATGACTTACGGGCCAGCCAATATCTCCGTCCCAATGCAGCGCCGTATAGTGCTTTCAATGGAAATTCGCGTACATTCGCGACTCTTCCTAGCTCGGTACAAAGGTTGCACTAATGCGCGGTGCATATTATCAAGAAGCTATGGGCATGAAGAGTTTAAAAATATAAACCCTTTCTCGGTGCAAATGGCGCACAAAATTGTACGGACCGGCCAACAACTACGTTTCCTGCAGCGCCGTATAGTGCCTTCAATGGAAATTCGCGTACATTCGCAACTCTTCCTAGCTCGGTACAAAGTTTGCACTAAAGCAAGGTGCATATTATCAAGAAGCTATGGGCATGAAGAGTTTAAAAATGTAAACCCTTTCTCGGTGCAAAAGGCACATTAAGCTGTACGGGCTGGCCAACAACTCCGTTCACTGCAGCGCCGTATAGTGCCGTCAATGGAAATTCGCGTACATTCGCGACTCTTCGTAGCTCGGTACAAAGGTTGCACTAAAGCAAGGTGCATATTATCAAGAAGCTATGGGTATGAAGAATTTAAAAATATAAACCCTTTCTCGGTGCAAAAGGCGCACAAGACTTACGGGCCAGCCAATATCTCCGTCCCAATGCAGCGCCGTGTAGTGCCTTCAATGGAAATTCGCCTACATTCGCGACTCTTCCTTGCTCCTACAAAGGTTGCACTAATGCAAGATGCATATTATCAAGAAACTATGGGCATGAAGCGTTTAAAAATGTAAACCCTTTCTCGGTGGAAAAGGCGCATTAAGCTGTACGGGCCAGCCAACAACTCCGTTCACTGCAGCGCCGTACAGTGCCGTCAATGGAAATTCGCGTTAATTCGCGACTCTTCCTTGCTCGGTACAAAGGTTGCACTAAAGCAAGGTGCATATTATCGAGAAGCTTTGGGGATGAAGAATTTAAAAATGTAAACCCTTTCTCAGTGCAAAAGGCGCACAAATATTTACGAGCCGGACAATGTCTCCGTCCCAATGCAGTGCCGTATAGTGCCTTCAATGGAAATTCGCATACATTAGCGACTCTTCCTAGCTCGGTACAAAGGTTGCACTAATGCACGGTGCATATTATCAAGAAGCTATGGGCATGAAGAGTTTAAAAATGTAAACCCTTTCTCGGTGCAAATGGCGCACAAAGCTGTACGGACCGGCCAACAACTCCTTTCCCTGCAGCGCCGTATAGTGCCGTCAATGGAAATTCGCGTACATTCGCGACTCTTCCTAGCTCGGTACAAAGGTTGCACTAATGGAAGGTGGATATTATCAAGAAGCTATGGGCATTAAGTGTTTAAAAAAGTAAACCCTTTCTCGGTGCAAAAGGCGCATTAAGCTGCACGGGCTGGCCAACAACTCCGTTCATTGCAGCGACGTATAGTGCCGTCAATGGAAATTCGCGTACATTCGCGACTCTTCCTAGCTCGGTACAAAGGTTGCACTAAAGGAAGGTGCATATTATCAAGAAGCTATGGGCATGAAGAGTTTAAAAATGTAAACCCTTTCTCGGTGCAAAAGGCGCATTAAGCTGTGCGGGATGGCCAACAACTCTGTTCACTGCGGCGCCGTATAGTGCCGTCAATGGAAATTCGCGTACTTTCGCGACTCTTCCTAGCTCGGTACAAACGTTGCACTAATGCAAGATGTATATTATCAAGAATCTATGGGCATGAAGAATTTAAAAATGTAAACCCTTTCTCGGTGCAAAAGGCGCACAAAGCTGTACGGGCCGGCCAATATCTCAATTCCCTTCAGCGCCGTATAGTGCCAACAATGGAAATTCAGGTATATTCGCGACTCTTCCTTGCTCGGTACAAAGGTTGCACTAAAGCAAGGTGCATATTATCAAGAAGCTATGGGCATGAAGAGTTTAAAAATGTAAACCCTTTTTCGGTGCAAAAGGCGCATTAAGCTGTACGGGCTGGCCAACAACTCCGTTCACTGCAGCGCCGTATAGTGCCGTTAATGGAAATTCGCGTACATTCCCGACTCTTCCTAGCTCGGTACAAAGGTTGCACTAATGCAAGATGCATATTATCAAGATGCTATGGGCATGAAGAGTTTAAAAATGTAAACCCTTTATCTGTGCAAAAGGCGCACAAAGCTATACGGGCCGGCCAATATCTCCATTCCTTGCAGGGCCGTATACTGCCGTCAGTGGAAATTCAGGTACAATCGCGACTCTTCCTTGCTCGGTACAAAGGTTGCACTAAAGCAAGGTGCATATTATCAAGAAGCTATGGGCATGAATAATTTAAAAATGTAAACCCTTTCTCGGTACAAAAGGCGCACAAAGACTTACGGGCCAGCCAATATCTCCGTCCCAATGCAGCGCCGTATAGTGCCTTCAATGGAAATTCGCGTACTTTCGCGACTCTTCCAAGCTCGGTACAAAGGTTGCACTAATGCAAGGTGCATATTCTCAAGAAGCTATGGGCATGAAGAATATAAAAATGTAAACCCTTTCTCGGTGCAAAAGGCGCATTAAGCTGTACGGGCTGGCCAACAACTCCGTTCAATGCAGCGCCGTATAGTGCCGTCAATGGAAATTCGCGTACATTCGCGACTTTTCCTAGCTCGGTACAAAGGTTGCACTAATGCAAGATGCATATTATCAAGAAGCTATGGGCATGAAGCGTTTAAAAATCTAAAACCTTTCTCGGTGCAAAAGGCGCACAAAGCTGTACGGGCCGGCCAATATCTCCATTCCCTGCATCGCCGTATAGTGCCATCAATGGAAATTCAGATACATTCGCGACTCTTCCTTGCTCGGTACAAAGGTTGCACTAAAGCAAGGTGCATATTATCAAGAAGCTATGGGCATGAAGAATTTTAAATTGTAAATCCTTTCTCGGTACAAAAGGCGCACAAACTCTTACGGGCCAGCCAATATCTTCGTCCCAATGCAGCGCCGTATAGTGCCTTCAACGGAAATTCGCCTACATTCGCAACTCTTCCTAGCTCGGTACAAAGGTTGCACTAATGCAAGATGCATATTATCAAGAAGCTATGGGCATGAAGCGTTTAAAAATGTAAACTCTTTCTCGGTGCAAAAGGCGCACAAAGCTGTACGAGCCCGCCAATATCTCCGTCACATGCATCGCCGTATAGTACATTCAATGGAAATTCGCATGCATTCGCGACTAATCCTAGCTCGGTACAATGGTTGCACTAATGCAAGGTGGATATTATCAAGAAGCTATGGGAATGAAGAGTTTAAAAATGTAAACCCTTTCTCGGTGCAAAAGGTGAATTAAGCTGTACGGGCCAGCCAACAACTCCGTTCACTGCAGCGCCGTACAGTGCCGTCAACGGAAATTCGCGTTCATTAGCGACTCTTCCTTGCTCGGTACAAAGGTTGCACTAAAGCAAGGTGCATATTATCAAGAAGCTTTGGGGATGAAGAATTTAAAAATGTAAATCCTTTCTCGGTGCAAAAGACGCACAAAGATTTACGGGCCGGCCAATATCTCCGTCCCAATGCAGTGCCGTATAGTGCCTTCAATGGAAATTCGCGTACATTCGCGACTCTTCCTAGCTCGGTACAAAGGTTGCACTAATGCACGGTGCATATTATCAAGAAGCTATGGGCATGAAGAGTTTAAAAATGTAAACCCTTTCTCGGTGCAAATGGCGCACAAAGCTGTACGGACCGGCCAACAACTCCTTTCCCTGCAGCGCCGTATAGTGCCGTCAATGGAAATTCGCGTACATTCGCGACTCTTCCTAGCTCGGTACAAATGTTGCACTAATGGAAGGTGGAAATTATCAAGAAGCTATGGGCATTAAGTGTTTAAAAAGTAAACCCTTTCTCGGTGCAAAAGGAGCATTAAGCTGCACGGGCTGGCCAACAACTCCGTTCATTGTAGCGCCGTATAGTGCCGTCAATGGAAATTCGCGTACATTCGCGACTCTTCCTAGCTCGGTACAAAGGTTGCACTAAAGGAAGTTGCATATTATCAAGAAGCTATGGGCATGAAGAGTTTAAAAATGTAAACCCTTTCTCGGTGCAAAAGGCGCATTAAGCTGTGCGGGCTGGCCAACAACTCCGTTCACTGCGGCGCCGTATAGTGCCGTCAATGAAAATTCGTGTACATTCGCGACTCTTCCTAGCTCGGTACAAAGGTTGCACTAATGCAAGATGTATATTATCAAGAAGCTATGGGCATGAAGCGTTTAAAATTGTAAACCCTTTCTCGGTGCAAAAGGCGCACAAAGCTGTACGGGCCGGCCAATATCTCAATTCCCTGCAGCGCCGTATAGTGCCATCAATGGAAATTCAGGTACATTCGCGACTCTTCCTAGCTCGGTACAAAGGTTGCACTAATGCAAGATGCATATTATCAAGAAGCTATGGGCATGAAGACTTTAAAAATGTAAACCCTTTTTCGGTGCAAACGGCACACAAAGCTGTACGGGCCGGCCAATATCTCCATTCACTGCAGCGCCGTATAGTGCCGTCAATGGAAATTCAGGTACATTCGCGACTCTTCCTTGCTCGGTACAAAGGTTGCACTAAAGCAAGGTGCATATTATCAAGAAGCTATGGGCATGAAGAATTTAAAAATGTAAACCCTTTCTCGGTACAAAAGGCGCACAAAGACTTACGGGCCAGCCAATATCTCCGTCCCAATGCAGCGCCGTATAGTGCCTTCAATGGAAATTCGCGTACTTTCGCGACTCTTCCAAGCTCGGTACAAAGGTTGCACTAATGCAAGGTGCATATTCTCAAGAAGCTATGGGCATGAAGAATATAAAAATGTAAACCCTTTCTCGGTGCAAAAGGCGCATTAAGCTGTACGGGCTGGCCAACAACTCCGTTCAATGCAGCGCCGTATAGTGCCGTCAATGGAAATTCGCGTACATTCGCGACTTTTCCTAGCTCGGTACAAAGGTTGCACTAATGCAAGATGCATATTATCAAGAAGCTATGGGCATGAAGCGTTTAAAAATCTAAAACCTTTCTCGGTGCAAAAGGCGCACAAAGCTGTACGGGCCGGCCAATATCTCCATTCCCTGCATCGCCGTATAGTGCCATCAATGGAAATTCAGATACATTCGCGACTCTTCCTTGCTCGGTACAAAGGTTGCACTAAAGCAAGGTGCATATTATCAAGAAGCTATGGGCATGAAGAATTTTAAATTGTAAATCCTTTCTCGGTACAAAAGGCGCACAAACTCTTACGGGCCAGCCAATATCTTCGTCCCAATGCAGCGCCGTATAGTGCCTTCAACGGAAATTCGCCTACATTCGCAACTCTTCCTAGCTCGGTACAAAGGTTGCACTAATGCAAGATGCATATTATCAAGAAGCTATGGGCATGAAGCGTTTAAAAATGTAAACTCTTTCTCGGTGCAAAAGGCGCACAAAGCTGTACGAGCCCGCCAATATCTCCGTCACATGCATCGCCGTATAGTACATTCAATGGAAATTCGCATGCATTCGCGACTAATCCTAGCTCGGTACAATGGTTGCACTAATGCAAGGTGGATATTATCAAGAAGCTATGGGAATGAAGAGTTTAAAAATGTAAACCCTTTCTCGGTGCAAAAGGTGAATTAAGCTGTACGGGCCAGCCAACAACTCCGTTCACTGCAGCGCCGTACAGTGCCGTCAACGGAAATTCGCGTTCATTAGCGACTCTTCCTTGCTCGGTACAAAGGTTGCACTAAAGCAAGGTGCATATTATCAAGAAGCTTTGGGGATGAAGAATTTAAAAATGTAAATCCTTTCTCGGTGCAAAAGACGCACAAAGATTTACGGGCCGGCCAATATCTCCGTCCCAATGCAGTGCCGTATAGTGCCTTCAATGGAAATTCGCGTACATTCGCGACTCTTCCTAGCTCGGTACAAAGGTTGCACTAATGCACGGTGCATATTATCAAGAAGCTATGGGCATGAAGAGTTTAAAAATGTAAACCCTTTCTCGGTGCAAATGGCGCACAAAGCTGTACGGACCGGCCAACAACTCCTTTCCCTGCAGCGCCGTATAGTGCCGTCAATGGAAATTCGCGTACATTCGCGACTCTTCCTAGCTCGGTACAAATGTTGCACTAATGGAAGGTGGAAATTATCAAGAAGCTATGGGCATTAAGTGTTTAAAAAGTAAACCCTTTCTCGGTGCAAAAGGAGCATTAAGCTGCACGGGCTGGCCAACAACTCCGTTCATTGTAGCGCCGTATAGTGCCGTCAATGGAAATTCGCGTACATTCGCGACTCTTCCTAGCTCGGTACAAAGGTTGCACTAAAGGAAGTTGCATATTATCAAGAAGCTATGGGCATGAAGAGTTTAAAAATGTAAACCCTTTCTCGGTGCAAAAGGCGCATTAAGCTGTGCGGGCTGGCCAACAACTCCGTTCACTGCGGCGCCGTATAGTGCCGTCAATGAAAATTCGTGTACATTCGCGACTCTTCCTAGCTCGGTACAAAGGTTGCACTAATGCAAGATGTATATTATCAAGAAGCTATGGGCATGAAGCGTTTAAAATTGTAAACCCTTTCTCGGTGCAAAAGGCGCACAAAGCTGTACGGGCCGGCCAATATCTCAATTCCCTGCAGCGCCGTATAGTGCCATCAATGGAAATTCAGGTACATTCGCGACTCTTCCTAGCTCGGTACAAAGGTTGCACTAATGCAAGATGCATATTATCAAGAAGCTATGGGCATGAAGACTTTAAAAATGTAAACCCTTTTTCGGTGCAAACGGCACACAAAGCTGTACGGGCCGGCCAATATCTCCATTCACTGCAGCGCCGTATAGTGCCGTCAATGGAAATTCAGGTACATTCGCGACTCTTCCTTGCTCGGTACAAAGGTTGCACTAAAGCAAGGTGCATATTATCAAGAAGCTATGGGCATGAAGAATTTAAAAATGTAAACCCTTTCTCGGTGCAAAGGGAGCTTTAAGCTGTACGGGCTGGCCAACAACTCCGTTCACTGCAGCGCCGTAAAGTGCCGTCAATGGAAATTCTCGTACATTCGCGACTCTTCCTAGCTCGGTACAAAGGTTGCACTAATGCAAGATGCATATTATCAAGAACCTATGGGCATGAAGCGTTTAAAAATGTAAACCCTTTCTCGGTGCAAAAGGCGCATAAAGCTGAACGGGCCGGCCAATATCTCCATTCCCTGCAGCGCCGTATAGTGCCGTCAATGGAAATTCAGGTACATTCGCGACTCTTCCTTGCTCGGTACAAAGGTTGCACTAAAGCAAGGTGCATATTATCAAGAAGCTATGGGCAAGAATAATTTTAAAATGTAAACCCTTTCACGGTGCAAAAGGCGCATAAAGGCTTACGGGCCAGCCAATATC
This sequence comes from Agelas oroides, assembly GCA_949130485.1. Taxonomy (NCBI): domain Eukaryota; kingdom Metazoa; phylum Porifera; class Demospongiae; order Agelasida; family Agelasidae; genus Agelas; species Agelas oroides. The sequence goes on from OX422189.1 coordinate 6,355,724, forward strand.
TCCGTCCCAATGCAGCGCCGTATAGTGCCTTCAATGGAAATTCGCGTACATTCGCGACTCTACCTAGCTCGGTACAAAGGTTGCACTAATGCAAGATGCATATTATCAAGAAGCTATGGACATGAAGCGTTTAAAAATTTAAACTCTTTCTCGGTGTAAAAGACGCACAAAGCTGCACGGGCAGGCCAATATCTCCGTCACATGCATCGCCGTATAGTTCATTCAATGGAAATTCGCGTACATTCGCGACTAATCCTAGCTCGGTACAATGGTTGCACTAATGCAAGGTGGATATTATCAAGAAGCTATGGGCATGAAGAGTTTAAAAATGTAAACCCTTTCTCGGTGCAAAAGGCGCATTAAGCTGTACGGGCCAGCCAACAACTCCGTTCACTGCAGCGCCGTACAGTGCCGTCAATTGAAATTCGCGTACATTCGCGACTCTTCCTAGCTCGGTACAAAGGTTGCACTAATGCAAGATGCATATTATCAAGAAGCTATGGGCATGAAGCGTTTAAAAATGTAAACCCTTTCTCTGTGCTAAAGGCGCATTAAGCTGTACGGGATGGCAAACAACTCCGTTCACTGCAGCGCCGTATAGCGCCGTCAATGGAAATCCACGTACATTCGCGACTCTTCCTAGCTCGGTACAAAGGTTGCACTAATGCAAGATGCATACTATCAAGAAGCTATGGGCATGAAGCGTTTAAAAATGTAAACTCTTTCTCGGTGTAAAAGACGCACAAAGCTGCACGGGCCAGCCAATATCTCCGTTCATTGCATCGCCGTATAGTCCCGTCAATGGAAATTCGTCTACATTCGCGACTATTCATAGCTCGGTACAAAGGTTGCACTAATGCAACCTGGATATTATCAAGAAACTATGGGCATGAAGAGTTTAATAATGTAAACCCTTTCTCGGTGCAGAAGGCGTACAAAGCTGTACGGGGTCGGCCAATATCTCCGTCACATGCATCGCCGTATAGTGCATTCAATGGAAATTCGCGTACATTCGCGACTAATCCTAGCTCGGTACAAAGGTTGCACTAATGCAAGGAGCATATTATCAAGAATCTATGGGCATGAAGAGTTTAAAAATGTAAACCCTTTCTCGGTGCAAATGAAGCACAAAGCTGTATGGACCGGCCAACAACTCCGTTCCCTGCAGCGCCGTATAGTGCCGTCAATGGAAATTCGCGTACATTCGCGACTCTTCGTATCTCGGTACAAAGATTGCACTAATGCAAGGTGGATATTATCAAGAAGCTATGGGTATGAAGAGTTTAAAAATGTAAACCCTTTCTCTGTGCAATAGGCGCATTAAGCTGTACGGGATGGCAAACAACTCCGTTCACTGCAGCGCCGTATAGTACCGTCAATGGAAATTCGCGTACATTTGCGACTCTGCCTAGCTCGGTACAAAGGTTGCACTAATGCAAGATGCATATTATCAAGAAGCTATGGGCATGAATCGTTTAAAAATGTAAACTCTTTCTCGGTGTAAAAGACGCACAAAGCTGCACGGGCCAGCCAATATCTCCGTTCATTGCAGCGCCGTATAGTCCCGTCAATGGAAATTCGTCTACATTCGCGACTAATCCTAGCTCGGTACAAAGGCTGCACTAATGCAAGATGGATATTATCAAGAAGCTATGGGCATGAAGAGTTTAAAAATGTAGACCCTTTCTCGGTGCAAAAGGCGCACAAAGCTGTACGAGCCGGCCAATATCTCCGTCACATGCATCGCCGTATAGTGCATTCAATGGAAATTCGCGTACATTCGCGACTAATCCTAGCTCGGTACAATGGTTGCACTAATGCAAGGTGGATATTATCAAGAATCTATGGGGATGAAGAGTTTAAAAATGTAAACCCTTTCTCGGTGCAAAAGGCGCATTAAGCTGTAGGGGTCAGCCAACATCTCCGTTCACTGCAGCGCCGTATAGTGCCGTCAATGGAAATTCGCGTACATTCGCGACACTTCCTTGCTCGGTACAAAAGTTGCACTAATGCAAGATGCATATTATCAAGAAGCTATGGGCATGAAGCGTTTAAAAGTGTAAACCCTTTCTCGGTGCAAAAGGCACACAAAGCTGTACGGGCCGGCCAATATCTCCATTCCCTGCAGCGCCGTATAGTGCCGTCAATGGAAATTCAGGTACATTCGCGATTCTTCCTTGCTCGGTACAAAGGTCGCACTAATGCAACCTGGATATTATCAAGAAACTATGGGCATGAAGAGTTTAATAATGTAAACTCTTTCTCGGTGCAGAAGGCTCACAAAGCTGTACGAGCTGGACAATATCTCCGTCACATGCATCGCCGTATAGTGCATTCAATGGAAATTCGCGTACATTCGCGACTAATCCTAGCTCGGTACAAAGGTTGCACTAATGCAAGGTGCATATTATCAAGAAGCTATGGGCATGAAGAATTTAAAAATGTAAACCCTTTCTCGGTGCAAAAGGCACACAAATCTGTACGGGCCGGCCAATATCTCCATTCCCTGCAGCGCCGTATAGTGCCGTCAATTGAAATTCAGGTACATTCGCGATTCTTCCTTGCTCGGTACAAAGGTTGCACTAAAGCAAGGTGCACATTATCAAGAAGTTATGGGCATAAAGAATTTAAAAATTTAAACCTTTTCTCGGTGCAAAAGGCGCACAAAGATTTACGGGCCGGCCAATATCTCCGTCCTAATGCAGCGCCGTATAGTGCCTTCAATGGAAATTCGCGTACATTCGCGACTCTTCCTAGCTCGGTACAAAGGTTGCACTAATGCACGGTGCATATTATCAAGAAGCTATGGGCATGAAGAGTTTAAAAATGTAAACCCTTTCTCGGTGCAAATGACGCACAAAGCTGTATGGACAGGCCAACAACTCCGTTCCCTGCAGCGCCGTATAGTGCCGTCAATGGAAATTCGCGTACATTCGCGACTCTTCGTATCTCGGTACAAAGATTGCACTAATGCAAGGTGGATATTATCAAGAAGCTATGGGTATGAAGAGTTTAAAAATGTAAACCCTTTCTCTGTGCAATAGGCGCATTAAGCTGTACGGGCTGGCAAACAACTCCGTTCACTGCAGCGCCGTATAGTACCGTCAATGGAAATTCGCGTACATTTGCGACTCTTCCTAGCTCGGTACAAAGGTTGCACTAATGCAAGATGCATATTATCAAGAAGCTATGGGCATGAAGAGTTTAAAAATGTAAACTCTTTCTCGGTGCAAAAGGCGCACAAAGCTGTACGAGCCGGCCAATATCTCCGTCACATGCATCGCCGTATAGTGCATTCAATGGAAATTCGCGTACATTCGCGACTAATCCTAGCTCGGTACAATGGTTGCACTAATGCAAGGTGGATATTATCAAGAATCTATGGGGATGAAGAGTTTAAAAATGTAAACCCTTTCTCGGTGCAAAAGGCGCATTAAGCTGTAGGGGCCAGCCAACATCTCCGTTCACTGCAGCGCCGTATAGTGCCGTCAATGGAAATTCGCGTACATTCGCGACACTTCCTTGCTCGGTACAAAAGTTGCACTAATGCAAGATGCATATTATCAAGAAGCTATGGGCATGAAGCGTTTAAAAGTGTAAACCCTTTCTCGGTGCAAAAGGCACACAAAGCTGTACGGGCCGGCCAATATCTCCATTCCCTGCAGCGCCGTATAGTGCCGTCAATGGAAATTCAGGTACATTCGCGACTCTTCCTTGCTCGGTACAAAGGTCGCACTAATGCAACCTGGATATTATCAAGAAACTATGGGCATGAAGAGTTTAATAATGTAAACTCTTTCTCGGTGCAGAAGGCTCACAAAGCTGTACGAGCTGGACAATATCTCCGTCACATGCATCGCCGTATAGTGCATTCAATGGAAATTCGCGTACATTCGCGACTAATCCTAGCTCGGTACAAAGGTTGCACTAATGCAAGGTGCATATTATCAAGAAGCTATGGGCATGAAGATTTTAAAAATGTAAACCCTTTCTCGGTGCAAAAGGCACACAAAGCTGTACGGGCCGGCCAATATCTCCATTCCCTGCAGCGCCGTATAGTGCCGTCAATGGAAATTCAGGTACATTCGCGATTCTTCCTTGCTCGGTACAAAGGTTGCACTAAAGCAAGGTGCATATTATCAAGAAGCTATGGGTATAAAGAATTTAAAAATTTAAACCCTTTCTCGGTGCAAAAGGCGCACAAAGATTTACGGGCCAGCCAATATCTCCGTCCCAATGCAGCGCCGTATAGTGCCTTCAATGGAAATTCGCGTATATTCGCGACTCTTCCTAGCTCGGTACAAAGGTTGCACTAATGCACGGTGCATATTATCAAGAAGCTATGGGCATGAAGAGTTTAAAAATGTAAACCCTTTCTCGGTGCAAATGGCGCTCAAAGCTGTACGGACCGGCCAACAACTCCGTTCCTTGCAGCGCCGTATAGTGCCGTCAATGGAAATTCGCGTACATTCGCGACTCTTCCTAGCTCGGTACAAAGGTTGCACTAATGGAAGGTGGATATTATCAAGAAGCTATGGGCATGAAGAGTTTAAAAATGTAAACCCTTTCTCGGTGCAAAAGGCGCACAAAGCTGTACGAGCCGGCCAATATCTCCGTCACATGCAGCGCCGTATAGTGCATTCAATGGAAATTCGCGTACATTCGCGACTAATCCTAGCTCGGTACAATGGTTGCACTAATGCAAGGTGGATATTATCAAGAATCTATGGGGATGAAGAGTTTAAAAATGTAAACCCTTTCTCGGTGCAAAAGGCGCATTAAGCTGTTGGGGTCAGCCAACATCTCCGTTCACTGCAGCGCCGTATAGTGCCGTCAATGGAAATTCGCGTACATTCGCGACACTTCCTTGCTCGGTACAAAAGTTGCACTAATGCAAGATGCATATTATCAAGAAGCTATGGGCATGAAGCGTTTAAAAGTGTAAACCCTTTCTCGGTGCAAAAGGCACACAAAGCTGTACGGGCCGGCCAATATCTCCATTCCCTGCAGCGCCGTATAGTGCCGTCAATGGAAATTCAGGTACATTCGCGATTCTTCCTTGCTCGGTACAAAGGTTGCACTAAAGCAAGGTGCATATTATCAAGAAGCTATGGGCATAAAGAATTTAAAAATTTAAACCCTTTCTCGGTGCAAAAGGCGCACAAAGATTTACGGGCCAGCCAATATCTCCGTCCCAATGCAGCGCCGTATAGTGCCTTCAATGGAAATTCGCGTACATTCGCGACTCTTCCTAGCTCGGTACAAAGGTTGCACTAATGCACGGTGCATATTATCAAGAAGCTATGGGCATGAAGAGTTTAAAAATGTAAACCCTTTCTCGGTGCAAATGGCGCTCAAAGCTGTACGGACCGGCCAACAACTCCGTTCCCTGCAGCGCCGTATAGTGCCGTCATTGGAAATTCGCGTACATTCGCGACTCTTCCTAGCTCGGCACAAAGGTAGCACTAATGGAAGGTGGATATTATCAAGAAGCTATGGGCATGAAAGGTTTAAAAATGTAAACCCTTTCTCGGTGCAAATGGCGCATTAAGCTGCACGGGCTGGCCAACAACTCCGTTCATTGCAGCGCCGTATGGTGCCGTCAATGGAAATTCGCGTACATTCGCGACTCTTCCTAGCTCGGTACAAAGGTTGCACTAAAGGAAGGTGCATATTATCAAGAAGCTATGGGCATGAAGAGTTTAAAAATGTCAACACTTTCTCGGTGCAAATGGCGCACAAAGCTGTACGGACCGGCCAACAACTCCCTTCTCTGCAGCGCCGTATAGTGTCGTCAATGGAAATTCGCCTACATTCGCGACTCTTCCTTGCTGGGTACAAAGGTTGCACTAAAGCAAGGTGCATATTATCAAGAAGCTATGGGCATGAAGAATTTAAAAATGTAAACCATTTCTCGGTGCAAAAGGCGCATTAAACTGTGCGGGCTGGCCAACAACTCCGTTCACTGCAGCGCCGTATAGTGCCGTCAATGGAAATTCGCGTACATTCTCGACTAATCCTAGCTCGGTACAAAGGTTGCACTAATGCAAGGTGCATATTATCAAGAAGCTATGGGCATGAAGAGTTTAAAAATGTAAACCCTTTCTCGGTGCAAATTGCGCACAAAGCTGTATAGACCGGCCAACAACTCCGTTCCCTGCAGCGCCGAATAGTGCCGTCAATGGAAATTCGCGCACATTCGCGACTCTTCCTAGCTCGGTACAAAGGTTGCACTAATGGAAGGTGGATATTATCAAGAAGCTATGGGCATGAAGAGTTTAAAAATGTAAACCCTTTCTCGGTGCAAATGGCGCATTAAGCTGCACGGGCTGGCCAACAACTCCGTTCATTGCAGCGCCGTATGGTGCCGTCAATGGAAATTCGCGTACATTCGCGACTCTTCCTAGCTCGGTACAAAGGTTGCACTAAAGAAAGGTGCATATTATCAAGAAGCTATGGGCATGAAGAGTTTAAAAATGTAAACCCTTTCTCGGTGCAAAAGGCGCATAAAGCTGTACGGGCCAGCCAACAACTCCATTCCCTGCAGCGCCGAATAGTGCCGTCAATGGAAATTCGCGTACATTCGCGACTCTTCCTAGCTCGGTACAAAGGTTGCACTAATGCAAGGTGGATATTATCAAGAAGCTATGGGCATGGAGAGTTTAAAAATGTAAACCCTTTCTCGGTGCAAAAGGCGCATTAAGCTGTACGGGCTAGCAAACAACTCCGTTCACTGCAGCGCCGTATAGTGCCGGCAATGAAAATTCGCGTACATTCGCGACTCTTCCTAGCTCGGTACAAAGGTTGCACTAATTCAAGATGCATATTATCAAGAAGCTATGGGCATGAAGCGTTTAAAAGTGTAAATACTATCTCGGTGCAAAAGGCACTCAAAGCTGTACGGGTCGGCCAATATCTCCATTCCCTGCAGCGCCGTATAGTGCCGTCAATGCAAATTCTGGTACATTCGCGACTCTTCCTTGCTCGGTACAAAGGTTGCACTAAAGGAAGGTGCGTATTATCAAGAAGCTATGGGCATGAAGAATTTAAAAATGTAAATCCTTTCTCGGTGCAAAAGGCGCACAAAGCTGTACGGGCTGGCCAATATCTCCGTCACATGCAACGCCGTATAGTGCATTCAATGGAAATTCGCGTACATTCGCGACTAATCCCAGCTCGGTACAAAGGTTGCAATAATGCAAGGTGCAAATTATGAAGAAGCTATGGGCATGAAGAGTTTAAAAATGTAAACCCTTTCCCGGTGCAAAAGGCGCACAAAACTGTACGGGCCGGCCAATATCTTTGTCACTTGCATCGCCGTATAGTGCATTCAATGGAAGTTCGCGTACATTCGCGACTAATCCTAGCTCGGTACAAAGGTTACACTAATGCAAGTTGCATATTATCAAGAAACTATGGGCATGAAGAGTTTAAAAATGTAAACCCTTTCGCAGTGCAAATGGCGCACAAAGCTGTACGGACCGGCCAACAACTCCGTTCCCTGCAGCGCCGTATAGTGCCGTCAATGGAAATTCGCGTACATTCGCGACTCTTCCTAGCTCGGTACAAAGGTCGCACTAATGCAAGGTGCATATTATCAAGAAGCTATGGGCATGAAGAAGTTAAAAAGGTAAACCCTTTCACGGTGCAAAAGGTGCACAAATCTGTTCGAGCCGGCCAATATATCCATCCCATGCACCGCCGTAAAGTGCCTTCAGTGGAAATTCGCGTACATTCGTGACACTTCCTAGCTCGGTACAAAGGTTGCACTAAAGCAAGGTGCATATTATCAAGAAGCTATGGGCAGGAAGAATTTAAAAATGTAAACCCTTTCTCAGTGCAAAAGACGCACAAAGATTAACGGGCCAGCCAATATATCCGTCCCAATGCAGCGCCGTATAGTGCCGTCAATGGAAATTGAGGTACATTCGCGACTCTTCGTTGCTCGGTACAAAGGTTGCACTAAAGCAAGGTGCATATTATCAAGAAGCTATGGGCATGAAGAATTTAAAAATGTAAACCCTTTCTCAGTGCTAAAGGCGCACAATGTTTTACGGGCCAGCCAATATCTCCGTCCCAATGCAGCGCCGTATAGTGCCTTCAATGGAAATTCGCGTACATTCGCGACTAATCCCAGCTCGGTACAAAGGTTGCACAAATGCAAGGTGCATATTATCAAGAAGCTATGGGCATGAAGAGTTTAAAAATGTAAACCCTTTCTCGGTGCAAAACGCACACAAAGCTGTACGGGCCGGCCAATATGTCCTTCACATGCATCGCCGTATAGTGCCTTCAATGTAAATTCGATTGCATTCGCGACTCTTCCTAGCTCGGTACAAAGGTTGCACTAATGCAGGGTGGATATTATCAAGAAGCTATGGGCATGAAGAGTTTAAAAATGTAAACCCTTTCTCGGTGCAAAAGGCGCATTAAGCTGTACGGGCTGGTCAACAACTCCGTTCATTGCAGCGCCGTATATTGCTGTCAATGGAAATTCGCGTACATTCGCGACTCTTCCTAGCTCGGTACAAAGGTTGCACTAATGCAAGATGCATATTATCAAGAAGCTATGGGCATGAAGAATTTAAAAATGTAAACCCTTTCTCGGTGCTAAAGGCGCACAATGTTTTACGGGCCAGCCAATATCTCCGTCCCAATGCAGCGCCGTATAGTGCCTTCAATGGAAATTCGCGTACATTCGCGACTAATCCCAGCTCGGTACAAAGGTTGCACAAATGCAAGGTGCATATTATCAAGAAGCTATGGGCATGAAGAGTTTAAAAATGTAAACCCTTTCTCGGTGCAAAAGGCGCACAATGTTTTACGGGCCAGCCAATATCTCCGTCCCAATGCAGCGCCGTATAGTGCCTTCAATGGAAATTCGCGTACATTCGCGACTAATCACAGCTCGGTACAAAGGTTGCACTAATGCAAGGTGCATATTATCAAGAAGCTATGGGCATGAAGAGTTTAAAAATGTAAACCCTTTCTCGGTGCAAAACGCACAAAGCCTTACGGGCCGGCCAATATTTCCTTCACATGCATCGCCGTATAGTGCATTCAATGGAAATTCGCGTACAATCGCGACTAACCGTAGCTCGGTACAAAGGTTGCACTAATGCAAGGTGCATGATATCAAGAAGCTATGGGCATGAAGAGTTTAAAAATATAAAACCTTTCTCGGTGCAAAAGGCGAATTAAGCTGTACGGGCTGGCCAACAACTCCGTTCACTGCGGCGCCGTATAGTGCCGTCAATGGAAATTCGCGTATATTCGCGACTCTTCCTAGCTCGGTACAAAGGTTGCACTAATGCAGGGTGGATATTATCAAGAAGCTATGGGCATGAAGAGTTTAAAAATGTAAACCCTTTCTCGGTGCAAAAGGCGCATTAAGCTGTACGGGCTGGCCAACAACTCCGTTCATTGCAGCGCCGTATATTGCTGTCAATGGAAATTCGCCTACATTCGCGACTCTTCCTAGCTCGGTACAAAGATTGCACTAATGCAAGATGCATATTATCAAGAAGCTATGGGCATGAAGCGTTTAAAAATGTAAACCCTTTCTCGGTGCAAAAGGCGCATAAAGATTTACGGGCCGGCCAATATATCCATCCCATGCAGCGCCGTATAGTGCCTTCAGTGGAAATTCGCGTACATTCGCGACTAATCCCAGCTCGGTACAAAGGTTGCACTAATGCAAGGTGCATATTATCAAGAAGCTATGGGCATGAAGAGTTTAAAAATGTAAACCCTTTCTTGGTGCAAAACGCGCACAAAGCTGTACGGGCCGGCCAATATGTCCTTCACATGCATCGCCGTATAGTGCCTTCAATGTAAATTCGATTACATTCGCGACTCTTCCTAGCTCGGTACAAAGGTTGCACTAATGCAGGGTGGATATTATCAAGAAGCTATGGGCATGAAGAGTTTAAAAATGTAAACCCTTTCTCGGTGCAAAAGGCGCATTTAGCTGTACGGGCTGGCCAACAACTCCGTTCATTGCAGCGCCGTATATTGCTGTCAATGGAAATTCGCGTACATTCGAGACTCTTCCTAGCTCGGTACAAAGGTTGCACTAATGCAAGATGCATATTATCAAGAATCTATGGGCATGAAGAGTTTAAAAATGTAAACCCTTTCTCGGTGCAAAAGGCGCACAATGTTTTACGGGCCAGCCAATATCTCCGTCCCAATTCAGCGCCGTATAGTGCCTTCAATGGAAATTCGCGTACATTCGCGACTAATCACAGCTCGGTACAAAGGTTGCACAAATGCAAGGTGCATATTATCAAGAATCTATTTGCATGAAGAGTTTAAAAATGTAAACCCTTTCTCGGTGCAAAAGGCGCACAATGTTTTACGGGCCAGCCAATATCTCCGTCCCAATGCAGCGCCGTATAGTGCCTTCAATGGAAATTCGCGTACATTCGCGACTAATCACAGCTCGGTACAAAGGTTGCACTAATGCAAGGTGCATATTATCAAGAAGCTATGGGCATGAAGAGTTTAAAAATGTAAACCCTTTCTCGGTGCAAAACGCGCACAAAGCCTTACGGGCCGGCCAATATGTCCTTCACATGCATCGCCGTATAGTGCATTCAATGGAAATTCGCGTACAATCGCGACTAACCGTAGCTCGGTACAAAGGTTGCACTAATGCAAGGTGCATGATATCAAGAAGCTATGGGCATGAAGAGTTTAAAAATATAAAACCTTTCTCGGTGCAAAAGGCGAATTAAGCTGTACGGGCTGGCCAACAACTCCGTTAACTGCGGCGCCGTATAATGCCGTCAATGGAAATTCGCGTATATTCGCGACTCTTCCTAGCTCGGTACAAAGGTTGCACTAATGCAGGGTGGATATTATCAAGAAGCTATGGGCATGAAGAGTTTAAAAATGTAAACCCTTTCTCTGTGCAAAAGGCGCACAATGTTTTACGGGCCAGCCAATATCTCCGTCCCAATGCAGCGCCGTATTGTGCCTTCAATGGAAATTCGCGTACATTCGCGACTCTTCCTAGCTCGGTACAAAGGTTGCACTAATGCAGGGTGGATATTATCAAGAAGCTATGGGCATGAAGAGTTTAAAAATGTAAACCCTTTCTCGGTGCAAAAGGCGCATTAAGCTGTACGGGCTGGTCAACAACTCCGTTCATTGCAGCGCCGTATATTGCTGTCAATGGAAATTCGCGTACATTCGCAACTCTTCCTAGCTCGGTACAAAGGTTGCACTAATGCAAGATGCATATTATCAAGAAGCTATAGGAATGAAGAATTTAAAAATGTAAACACTTTCACGGTGCTAAAGGCGCACAATGTTTTACGGGCCAGCCAATATCTCCGTCCCAATGCAGCGCCGTATAGTGCCTTCAATGGAAATTCGCGTACATTCGCGACTAATCCCAGCTCGGTACAAAGGTTGCACAAATGCAAGGTGCATATTATCAAGAAGCTATGGGCATGAAGAGTTTAAAAATGTAAACCCTTTCTCGGTGCAAAACGCGCACAAAGCCTTACGGGCCGGCCAATATGTCCTTCACATGCATCGCCGTATAGTGCATTCAATGGAAATTCGCGTACAATCGCGACTAACCGTAGCTCGGTACAAAGGTTGCACTAATGCAAGGTGCATGATATCAAGAAGCTATGGGCATGAAGAGTTTAAAAAAATAAAACCTTTCTCGGTGCAAAAGGCGAATTAAGCTGTACGGGCTGGCCAACAACTCCGTTCACTGCGGCGCCGTATAGTGCCGTCAATGGAAATTCGCGTATATTCGCGACTCTTCCTAGCTCGGTACAAAGGTTGCACTAATGCAGGGTGGATATTATCAAGAAGCTATGGGCATGAAGAGTTTAAAAATGTAAACCCTTTCTCGGTGCAAAAGGCGCATTAAGCTGTACGGGCTGGCCAACAACTCCGTTCATTGCAGCGCCGTATATTGCTGTCAATGGAAATTCGAGTACATTCGCGACTCTTCCTAGCTCGGTACAAAGGTTGTACTAATGCAAGATGCATATTATCAAGAAGCTATGGGCATGAAGCGTTTAAAAATGTAAACCCTTTCTCGGTGCAAAAGGCGCATAAAGATTTACGGGCCGGCCAATATCTCCGTCCCAATGCAGCGCCGTATAGTACCTTCAATGGAAATTCGCCTACATTCGCGACTCTTCCTAGCTCGGTACAAAGGTTGCACTAATGCAAGATTCATATTATCAAGAAGCTATGGGCATGAAGCGTTTAAAAATGTAAACTCTTTCTCGGTGCAAAAGGCGCACAAAGCTGTACGAGCCCGCCAATATATCCATCCCATGCAGCGCCGTATAGTGCCTTCAGTGGAAATTCGCGTACATTCGCGACTAATCCCAGCTCGGTACAAAGGTTGCACTAATGCAAGGTGCATATTATCAAGAAGCTATGGGCATGAAGAGTTTAAAAATGTAAACCCTTTCTTGGTGCAAAACGCGCACAAAGCTGTACGGGCCGGCCAATATGTCCTTCACATGCATCGCCGTATAGTGCCTTCAATGTAAATTCGATTGCATTCGCGACTCTTCCTAGCTCGGTACAAAGGTTGCACTAATGCAGGGTGGATATTATCAAGAAGCTATGGGCATGAAGAGTTTAAAAATGTAAACCCTTTCTCGGTGCAAAAGGAGCATTTAGCTGTACGGGCTGGCCAACAACTCCGTTCATTGCAGCGCCGTATATTGCTGTCAATGGAAATTCGCGTACATTCGCGACTCTTCCTAGCTCGGTACAAAGGTTGCACTAATGCAAGATGCATATTATCAAGAATCTATGGGCATGAAGAGTTTAAAAATGTAAACCCTTTCTCGGTGCAAAAGGCGCACAATGTTTTACGGGCCAGCCAATATCTCCGTCCCAATGCAGCGCCGTATAGTGCCTTCAATGGAAATTCGCGTACATTCGCGACTAATCCCAGCTCGGTACAAAGGTTGCACAAAAGCAAGGTGCATATTATCAAGAATCTATTTGCATGAAGAGTTTAAAAATGTAAACCCTTTCTCGGTGAAAAAGGCGCACAATGTTTTACGGGCCAGCCAATATCTCCGTCCCAATGCAGCGCCGTATAGTGCCTTCAATGGAAATTCGCGTACATTCGCGACTAATCACAGCTCGGTACAAAGGTTGCACTAATGCAAGGTGCATATTATCAAGAAGCTATGGGCATGAAGAGTTTAAAAATGTAAACCCTTTCTCGGTGCAAAAGGAGCATTTAGCTGTACGGGCTGGCCAACAACTCCGTTCATTGCAGCGCCGTATATTGCTGTCAATGGAAATTCGCGTACATTCGCGACTCTTCCTAGCTCGGTACAAAGGTTGCACTAATGCAAGATGCATATTATCAAGAATCTATGGGCATGAAGAGTTTAAAAATGTAAACCCTTTCTCGGTGCAAAAGGCGCACAATGTTTTACGGGCCAGCCAATATCTCCGTCCCAATGCAGCGCCGTATAGTGCCTTCAATGGAAATTCGCGTACATTCGCGACTAATCCCAGCTCGGTACAAAGGTTGCACAAATGCAAGGTGCATATTATCAAGAATCTATTTGCATGAAGAGTTTAAAAATGTAAACCCTTTCTCGGTGCAAAAGGCGCACAATGTTTTACGGGCCAGCCAATATCTCCGTCCCAATGCAGCGCCGTATAGTGCCTTCAATGGAAATTCGCGTACATTCGCGACTAATCCTAGCTCGGTGCAAAGGTTGCACTAATGCAAGTTGGATATTATCAAGAAGCTATGGGCATGAAAAGTTTAAAAATTTAAACCCTTTCTCGGTGCAAAAGGTGCACAAAGCCGTACTTGCCGGCCAATATCTCCATTCCCTGCAGCGCCGTATAGTGCCGTCAATGGAAATTCAGGTACATTCGCGACTCTTCCTTGCTCGGTACAAAGGTTGCACTAAAGCAAGGTGCATATTATCAAGAAGCTATGGGCATGAAGAATTTAAAAATGTAAACCCTTTCTCGGTGCAAAAGGCGCACAAAGCTGTTCGGGCCGGCCAATATATCCGTACCATGCAGCGCAGTATAGTGCCTTCAATGGAAATTCGCGTACATTCGCGACTAATCCTAGCTCGGTACGAAGGTTGCATTAGTGCAAGGTGCATATTATCAAGAAGCTATGGGCATGAAGAGTTTCAAAATGTAAACCCTTTCTCGGTTCAAAGAGCGCACAAATTTTTACGTGCCGGCCAATATCTCAGTCCCAATGCAGCGCCGTATAGTGCCTTCAATGGAAATTCGCGTATATTCGCGACTAATCCCAGCTCGGTACAAAGGTTGCACTAATGCAAGGTGCATATTATCAAGAAGCTATGGGCATGAAGAGCTTAAAAATGTAAACCCTTTCTCGGTGCAAAACGCGCACAAAGCTGTACGGGCCGTCCAATATCTCCGTCACATGCATCGCCGTATAGTGCCTTCAATGGAAATTCGCGTACATTCGCGACTAATCCCAGCTCGGTACAAAGGTTGCACTAATGCAAGGTGCATATTATCAAGAAGCTATGGGCATGAAGAGTTTAAAAATGTAAACCCTTTCTCGTTGCAAAACGCGCACAAAGATGTACGGGCCGGCCAATATGTCCTTCACATGCATCGCCGTATAGTGCATTCAATGGAAATTCGCGTACAATCGCGACTAACCGTAGCTCGGTACAAAGGTTGCACTAATGCAAGGTGCATGTTATCAAGAAGCTATGGGCATGAAGAGTTTAAAAATATAAACCCTTTCTCGGTGCAAAAGGCGCATTAAGCTGTACGGGCTGGCCAACAACTCCGTTCACTGCAGCGCCGTATAGTGCCGTCAATGGAAATTCGCGTACATTCGCGACTCTTCCAAGCTCGGTACAAAGGTTGCACTAATGCAAGATGCATATTATCAAGAAGCTATGGGCATGAAGCCTTTAAAAATGCAAACCCTTTCTCGGTGCAAAAGGCGCACAAATCTGTACGTGCCGGCCAATATCTCCATTTCCTTCAGCGCTGAATAGTGCCGTTAATGGAAATTCAGGTACATTCGCGACTCTTCCTTGCTCGGTACAAAGGTTGCACTAAAGCAAGGTGCATATTATCAAGAAGCTATGGGCATGAAGAATTTAAAATTGTAAACCCTTTCTCGGTGCAAAAGGCGCAGAAAGCTGTTCGGGCCGGCCAATATCTCCATTCCCTGCTGCACCGTATAGTGCCGTCAATGGAAATTCAGGTTCATTCGCGACTCTTCTTTGCTCGGTACAAAGGTTGCACTAAAGCAAGGTGCATATTATCAAGAAGCTATGGGCATGAAGTATTTAAAAAAGTAAACCCTTTCTCGGTGCAAAGGGCGCACAAAGATTTACGGGCCGGCCAATATCTCCGTCCCAATGCAGCGCCGTATGGTGCCTTCAATGGAAATTCGCGCACATTCGCGACTCTTCCCAGCTCGGTACAAAGGTTGCACTAATGCAAGGTGGATATTATCAAGAAACTATGGGCATGAAGAGTTTAATAATGTAAACCCTTTCTCGGTGCAGAAGGCGCACAAAGCTGTACGGGCCGGCCAAAACTCCGTCACATGCATCGCCGTATAGTGCATTCAATGGAAATTCGCGTACATTCGCGAATCTTCCTAGCTCGGTACAACGGTTGCACTAATGGAAGGTGCATATTATCAATAAGCTATGGGCATGAAGAGTTTAAAAATGTAAACCCTTTCTCGGTTCAAAGAGCGCACAAATTTTTACGTGCCGGCCAATATCTCAGTCCCAATGCAGCGCCGTATAGTGCCTTCAATGGAAATTCGCGTATATTCGCGACTAATCCCAGCTCGGTACAAAGGTTGCACTAATGCAAGGTGCATATTATCAAGAAGCTATGGGCATGAAGAGCTTAAAAATGTAAACCCTTTCTCGGTGCAAAACGCACAAAGCTGTACGGGCCGGCCAATATCTCCGTCACATGCATCGCCGTATAGTGCCTTCAATGGAAATTCGCGTACATTCGCGACTAATCCCAGCTCGGTACAAAGGTTGCACTAATGCAAGGTGCATATTATCAAGAAGCTATGGGCATGAAGAGTTTAAAAATGTAAACCCTTTCTCGTTGCAAAACGCGCACAAAGCTGTACGGGCCGGCCAAAACTCCGTCACATGCATCGCCGTATAGTGCATTCAATGGAAATTCGCGTACATTCGCGAATCTTCCTAGCTCGGTACAACGGTTGCACTAATGGAAGGTGCATATTATCAATAAGCTATGGGCATGAAGAGTTTAAAAATGTAAAACCTTTCTCGGTGCAAAAGGCGCATTAAGCTGTACGGGCTGGCCAACAACTCCGTTCACTGCAGCGCCGTGTAGTGCCGTCAATGGAAATTCGCGTACATTCGCGACTCTTCCTAGCTCGGTACAAAGGTTGCACTAATGCAAGATGCATATTATCAAGAAGCTGTGGGCATGAAGAGTTTAAAAATGTAAACCCTTTCTCGGTGCAAAAGGCGCACAAAGTTGCTCGAGCCGGCCAATATATCCGTCCCATGCAGCGCCTTATAGAGCAGTCAATGGAAATTCAGGTACATTCGCGACTCATCCTTGCTCGGAACAAAGGTTGCACTAAAGCAAGGTGCACATTATCAAGAAGGTATGGGCATGAAGAGTTTAAAATTGTAAACCCTTTCTCGGTGCAAAACGCGCACAAAGATGTACGGGCCGACCAATATGTCCTTCACATGCATCGCCGTATAGTGCATTCAATGGAAATTCGCGTACAATCGCGACTAACCGTAGCTCGGTACAAAGGTTGCACTAATGCAAGGTGCATATTATCAAGAAGCTATGGGCATGAAGAGTTTAAAAATGTAAACCCTTTCTCGGTGCAAAACGCGCACAAAGATGTACGGGCCGGCCAATATGTCCTTCACATGCATCGCCGTATAGTGCATTCAATGGAAATTCGCGTACAATCGCGACTAACCGTAGCTCGGTACAAAGGTTGCACTAATGCAAGGTGCATGTTATCAAGAAGCTATGGGCATGAAGAGTTTAAAAATATAAACCCTTTTTCGGTGCAAAAGGCGCATTAAGCTGTACGGGCTGGCCAACAACTCCGTTCACTGCAGCGCCGTATAGTGCCGTCAATGGAAATTCGCGTACATTCGCGACTCTTCCAAGCTCGGTACAAAGGTTGCACTAATGCAAGATGCATATTATCAAGAAGCTATGGGGATGAAGCGTTTTAAAATGTAAACCCTCTCTCGGTGCAAAAGGCGCACAAATCTGTACGTGCCGGCCAATATCTCCATTCCCTGCAGCGCCGTATAGTGCCGTCAATGGAAATTCAGGTACATTCGCGACTCTTCCTTGCTCGGTACAAAGGTTGCACTAAAGCAAGGTGGATATTATCAGGAAGCTATGGGCATGAAGAGTTTCAAATTGTAAACCCTTTCTCGGTGCAAAAATCGCACAAAGCTGCTCGGGCCGGCCAATATATCAGTCCCATCCAGCGCCGTATAGTGCCTTCAATGGAAATTCGCGTACATTCGCGACTCTTCCTAGCTCGGTACAAAGGTTGCACTAATGCAAGGTGCATATTATCAAGAAGCTATGGGCATGAAGAGTTTAAAAATGTAAACTCTTTCTCTGTGCAAAAGGAGCACAAAGCTGTACGGGCCGGCCAATATCTCCGTCACATGCAGCGCCGTATAGTGCCTTCAATGGAAATTCGCGTACATTCGCGACTAATCCCAGGTCAGTACAAAGGTTGAACTAATGCAAGGTGCATATTATCAAGAAGCTATGGGCATGAAGAGTTTAAAAATGTAAACCCTTTCTCGGTGCAAAACGCACACAAAGCTGTACGGGCCGGCCAATATGTCCTTCACATGCATCGCCGTATAGTGCATTCAATGGAAATTCGCGTGCATTCGCGACTAACCGTAGCTCGGTACAAAGGTTGCACTAATGCAAGGTGCATGTTATCAAGAAGCTATGGGCATGAAGAGTTTAAAAATATAAACCCTTTCTCGGTGCAAAAGGCGCATTAAGCTGTACGGGCTGGCCAACAACTCCGTTCACTGCAGCGCCGTATAGTGCCCGTCAATGGAAATTCGCGTACATTCGCGACTCTTCCTAGCTCGGTTCAAAGGTTGCACTAATGCAAGGTGCATATTATCAAGAAGCTATGGGCATGAAGAGTTTAAAAATATAAACCCTTTCTCGGTGCAAAAGGCGCATTAAGCTGTACGGGCTGGCCAACAACTCCGTTCACTGCAGCGCCGTATAGTGCCCGTCAATGGAAATTCGCGTACATTCGCGACTCTTCCAAGCTCGGTACAAAGGTTGCACTAATGCAAGGTGCATATTATCAAGAAGCTATGGGCATGAAGAGTTTAAAAATGTAAACCCTTTCTCGGTGCAAAAGGCGCACAAAGTTGCTCGGGCCGGCCTATATATCCGTCCCATGCCGAGCCTTATAGTGCAGTCAATGGAAATTCAGGTACATTCGCGACTCATCCTTGCTCGGTACAAAGGTTGCACTAAAGCAACGTTCATATTATCAAGAAGCTATGGGCATGAAGAGTTTAAAATTGTAAACCCTTTCTCGGTGGAAAAAATCGCACAAAGCTGCTCGGGCCGGCCAATATATCCGTACCATGCAGCGCTGTATAATGCCTTCAATGGAAATTCGCGTACATTCACGACTCTTCCTAGCTCGGTACAAAGGTTGCACTAATGCAAGGTGCATTTATCAAGAAGCTAAGGGCATGAAGAGTTTAAAAATGTAAACCCTTTCTCGGTGAAAAAGGCGCACAAAGCTGTTCGGGACGGACAATATATCCGTCCCATGCAGCTCGGTATAGTGCCTTCAATGGAAATTCGCGTACATTCGCGAATCTTCCTAGCTCGGTCCAAAGGTTGCACTAATGCAAGGTGCATATTATCAATAAGCTATGGGCGTGAAGAGTTTAAAAATGTAAACCCTTTCTCGGTGTAAAAGGAGCACAAAGCTTTACTTGCCGGCCAATATCTCCATTCCCTGCAGCGCCGTATAGTACCGTCAATGGTAATTCAGGTACATTCGCGGCTCTTCCTTGCTCGGTACAAAAGTTGCACTAATGCAAGGTGCATATTATCAAGAAGCTATGGGCATGAAGAGTTTAAAAATGTAAACCCTTTCTCGGTGCAAAAGGCGCACAAAGCTGTTCGGACCGGCCAATATATCCGTCCCATGCAGCGACTTATAGTGCTGTCAATGGAAATTCAGGTACATTCGCGACTCTTCGTTGCTCGGTACAAAGGTTGCACTAAAGCAAGGTGCATATTATCAAGAAGCTATGGGCATGAAGAGTTTAAAAATGTAAACCCTTTCTCGGTGCAAAAGGCGTACAAAGCTGTTCGGGCCGGCCAATATATCCGTCCCATGCAGCGCCGTATAGTGCCTTCAATGGAAATTCGCGTACATTCGCGACTCTTCCTACTTCGGTACAAAGGTTGCACTAATGTAAGGTGCATATTATCAATAAGCTATGGGCATGAAGATTTTAAAAATGTAAACCCTTTCTCGGTGCAAATGGCGCACAAAGCTGTACGGACTAGACAACAACTCCGTTCACTGCAGCGCCGTATATGCCGTCAATGGAAATTCGCGTACATTCGCGACTCTTCCTAGCTCGGTACAAAGGTTGCACTAATGCAGGGTCGATATTATCAAGAAGCTATGGGCATGAAGAGTTTAAAAATGTAAACCCTTTCTCGGTGCAAAAGGAGCATTTAGCTGTACGGGCTGGCCAACAACTCCGTTCATTGCAGCGCCGTATATTGCTGTCAATGGAAATTCGCGTACATTCGCGACTCTTCCTAGCTCGGTACAAAGGTTGCACTAATGCAAGATGCATATTATCAAGAATCTATGGGCATGAAGAGTTTAAAAATGTAAACCCTTTCTCGGTGCAAAAGGCGCACAATGTTTTACGGGCCAGCCAATATCTCCGTCCCAATGCAGCGCCGTATAGTGCCTTCAATGGAAATTCGCGTACATTCGCGACTAATCCCAGCTCGGTACAAAGGTTGCACAAATGCAAGGTGCATATTATCAAGAATCTATTTGCATGAAGAGTTTAAAAATGTAAACCCTTTCTCGGTGCAAAAGGCGCACAATGTTTTACGGGCCAGCCAATATCTCCGTCCCAATGCAGCGCCGTATAGTGCCTTCAAAGGAAATTCGCGTACATTCGCGACTCTTCCTAGCTCGGTACAAAGGTTGCACTAATGCAAGGTGCATATTATCAAGAAGCTATGGGCATGAAGAGTTTAAAAATGTAAACACTTTCTCGGTGCAAAAGGCGCACAAAGCTGTTCGGACGGGCCAATATATCCGTCCCATGCAGCGACTTATAGTGCTGTCAATGGAAATTCAGGTACATTCGCGACTCTTCCTTGCTCGTTACAAAGGTTGCACTAAAGCAAGGTGCATATTATCAAGAAGCTATGGGCATGAAGAATTTGAAAATGTAAACCCTTTCTCGGTGCAAAAGGCGCACAAAGATTTACGGGCCAGCCAATATCTCCGTCCCAATGCAGCGCCGTATAGTGCCTTCAAAGGAAATTCGCGTACATTCGCGACTCTTCCTAGCTCGGTACAAAGGTTGCACTAATGCAAGGTGCATATTATCAAGAAACTATGGGCATGAAGAGTTTAAAAATGTAAACACTTTCTCGGTGCAAAAGGCGCACAAAGCTGTTCGGACGGGCCAATATATCCGTCCCATGCAGCGACTTATAGTGCTGTCAATGGAAATTCAGGTACATTCGCGACTCTTCCTTGCTCGTTACAAAGGTTGCACTTAAGCAAGGTGCATATTATCAAGAAGCTATGGGCATGAAGAGTTTAAAAATGTAAACCCCTTCTCGGTGCAAAAGGCGCACAAAGCTGTTCGGGCGGGCCAATATATCCGTCCCATGCAGCGACTTATAGTGCTGTCAATGGAAATTCAGGTACATTCGCGACTCTTCCTTGCTCGGTACAAAGGTTGCACTAAAGCAAGGTGCATATTATCAAGAAGCTATGGGCATGAAGAATTTAAAATTGTAAACCCTTTCTCGGTGCAAATGGCGCACAAAGTTGTACAGTCTAGCCAACAACTCCGTTCCCTGCAGCGTCGTATAGTGCCATCAATGGAAATTCGCGTACATTCGCGACTCTTCCTATCTCGGTACAAAGGTTGCACTAATGCAAGATACATATTATCAAGAAGCTATGGGCATGAAGCGTTTAAAATTGTAAACCCTTTCTCTGCGCAAAAGGCGCACAAAGCTGTACGGGACGGCCAATATCTCCATTCCCTGCAGCGCCGTATAGTGCCGTCAATGGAAATTCAGGTACATTCGCGACTCTTCTTTGCTCGGTACAAAGGTTGCACTAAAGCAAGGTGCATATTATCAAGAAGCTATGGGCATGAAGAATTTAAAAAAGTAAACCCTTTCTCGGTGCAAAGGGCGAACAAAGATTTAAGGGCCAGCCAATATCTCCGTCCCAATGCAGCGCCGAATTGTGCCTTCAATGGAAATTCGCGTACATTCGCGACTCTTCCTAGCTCGGTACAAAGGTTGCACTAATGCAAGGTGCATATTATCAAGAAGCTATGGGCATGAAGACTTTAAAAATGTAAACCCTTTCTTTGTGCAAAAGGCGCACAAAGCTGTACGGGCCGGCCAATATCTCCATTCCCTGCAGCACCGTATAGTACCGTCAATGGAAATTCAGGTACATTCGCGACTCTTCCTTCCTCGGTACAAAGGTTGTACTAATGCAAGGTGCATATTATCAAGAAGCTATGGGCATGAAGAGTTTAAAAATGTAAACCCTTTCTCAGTGCAAAAGGCGCACAAAGCTGCTCGTGCCGGCCAATATATCCGTCCCATGCAGCGCCTTATAGTGCCGTCAATGGAAATTCAGGTACATTCGCGACTCTTCCTAGCTCGGTACAAAGGTTGCACAAGCGCAAGGTGGATATTATCAAGAAGCTATGGGCATGAAGAGTTTAAAAATGTAAACCTTTTCTCGGTGCAAATGGCGAACAAAGCTGTACGGACCGGCCAACAACTCCATTCCCTACAGCGCCGTAAATTGCCGTCAATGGAAATTCGCGTACATTCGCGACTCTTCCTAGCTCGGTACAAAGGTTGCACAAGCGCAAGGTGGATATTATCAAGAAGCTATGGGCATGAAGAGTTTAAAAATGTAAACCCTTTCTCGGTGCAAAAGGCGCACAAAGCTGCTCGGGCCGGCCAATATATCCGTCCCATGCAGCGCCTTATAGTGCCGTCAATGGAAATTCAAGTACATTCGCGGCTCTTCCTTGCTCGGAACAAAGGTTGCACTAAAGCATGGTGCATATTATCAAGAAGCTATGGGCATGAAGAGTTTACAAATGTAAACCTTTTCTCGGTGCAAATGGCGCACAAAGCTGTACGGACCGGCCAACAACTCCATTCCCTGCAGCGCCGTAAAGTGCCGTCAATGGAAATTCGCGTACATTCGCGACTCTTCCTTGCTCGGTACAAAGGTTGCACTAAAGCATGGTGCATATTATCAAGAAGCTATGGGCATGAAGAGTTTACAAATGTAAACCTTTTCTCGGTGCAAATGGCGCACAAAGCTGTACGGACCGGCCAACAACTCCATTCCCTGCAGCGCCGTAAAGTGCCGTCAATGGAAATTCGCGTACATTCGCGACTCTTCCTAGCTCGGTACAAAGGTTGCACTAGCGCAAGGTGGAAATTATCAAGAAGCTGTGGGCATGAAGAGTTTAAAAATGTAAACCCTTTCTCGGTGCAAAAGGCGCATTAAGCTATACGGGCTGGCCAACAACTCCGTTCACTGCAGCGCCGTATAGTGCCGTCAATGGAAATTCAGGTAGATTCGCGACTCTTCCTTGCTCGGTACAAAGGTTGCACTAGCGCAAGGTGGAAATTATCAAGAAGCTGTGGGCATGAAGAGTTTAAAAATGTAAACCCTTTCTCGGTGCAAAAGGCGCATTAAGCTGTACGGGCTGGCCAACAACTCCGTTCACTGCAGCGCCGTATAGTGCCGTCAATGGAAATTCAGGTACATTCGCGACTCTTCCTTGCTTGGTACAAAGGTTGCACTAAAGCAAAGTGCATATTATCAAGAAGCAATGGGCATGAACAATTTAAAAATGTAAACACTTTCTCGGTGCAAAAGGCACACAAAGCTGCTCGGGCTGGCCAATATATCCGTCCCATGCAGCGCCTTATAGTGCCGTCAATGAAAATTCAGGTACATTAGCGACTCTTCCTTGCTCGGTACAAAGGTTGCACTAAAGCAAGGTGAATATTATCAAGAAGCTATGGGCATGAAGAGTTTAAAAATGTAAACCTTTTCTCGGTGCAAATGGCGCACAAAGCTGTACGGACCGGCCAACAACTCCATTCCCTGCAGCGCCGTAAAGTGCCGTCAATGGAAATTCGCGTACATTCGCGACTCTTCCTAGCTCGGTACAAAGGTTGCACTAGCGCAAGGTGGATATTATCAAGAAGCTATGGGCATGAAGAGTTTAAAAATGTAAACCCTTTCTCCGTGCAAAAGGCGCATTAAGCTGTACGGGCTGGCCAACAACTCCGTTCACTGCAGCGCCGTATAGTGCCGTCAATGGAAATTCGCGTACATTCGCGACTCTTCCTAGCTCGGTACAAAGGTTGCACTAATGCAAGGTGCATATTATCAAGAATCTATGGGCATGAAGAGTTTAAAAATGTAAACACTTTCTCGGTGCAAACGGCGCACAAAGCTGCTCGGGCCGGCCAATATATCCGTCCCATGCAGCGCCTTATAGTGCCGTCAATGGAAATTCAGGTAAATTCGCGACTCTTCCTTGCTCGGTACAAAGGTTGCACTAATGCTAGGTGCATATTATCAATAAGCTATGGGCATGAAGAGTTTAAAAATGTAAACCCTATCACGATGCAAATGGCGCACAAAGCTGTCCGGACCGGCCAATAACTCCGTTCCCTACAGCGCCGTATAGTACCGTCAATTGAAATTCGCGTACATTCGCGACTCTTCCTAGCTTGGTACAAAGGTTGCACTAATGCAAGGTGCATATTATCAAGAAGCTATGGGCATGAAGCGATTAAAAATGTAAACCCTTTCTCGGTGCAAAATGCGCACAAAGCTGTACGGGCCGGCCAATATCTCCATTCCATGCAGCGCCGTATAGTGCCATCAATGGAAATTCAGGTACATTCGCGACTCTTCCTTGCTCGGTACAAAGGTTGCACTAATCCAAGGTGCATATTATCAAGAAGCTATGGGCATGAAGAGTTTTAAAATGTAAACCCTTTCTCGGTGCAAAAGGCGCACAAAGCTGTTCGAGCCGGCCAATTTATCCGTCCCATGCAGCGCCGTATAGTGCCGTCAATGGAAATTCGCGTACATTCGCGACTCTTCCTAGCTCGGTACAAAGATTGCACTAATGCAAGATGCATATTATCAAGAAGCTATGGGCATGAAGCGTTTAAAAATGTAAACCCTTTCTCGATGCAAAAGGCGCACAAAGCTGTACGGGCCGGCCAATATCTCCATTCCCTGCAGCGCCGAATAGTGCCGTCAATGGAAATTCAGGTATATTCGCGACACTTCCTTGCTCGGTACAAAGGTTGCACTAAAGCAAGGTGCATATTATCAAGAAGCTGTGGGCATGAAGAATTTAAAAATGTAAATCCTTTCTCGGTGCAAACGGCGCACAAAGCTGCTCGGGCCGGCCAATATATCCGTCCCATGCAGCGCCTTATAGTGCCGTCGATGGAAATTCAGGTACATTCGCGACTCTTCCTTGTTCGGTACAAAGGTTGCACTAATGCTAGGTGCATATTATCAATAAGCTATGGGCATGAAGAGTTTAAAAATGTAAACCCTATCACGATGCAAATGGCGCACAAAGTTGTCCGGACCGGCCAATAACTCCGTTCCCTACAGCGCCGTATAGTACCGTCAATTGAAATTCGCGTACATTCGCGACTCTTCCTAGCTTGGTACAAAGGTTGCACTAATGCAAGGTGCATATTATCAAGAAGCTATGGGAATGAAGCGTTTATAAATGTAAACCCTTTCTCGGTGCAAAAGGCGCACAAAGCTGTACGAACCGGCCAATATCACCATTCCCTGCAGCGCCGTATGGTGTCGTCAATGGAAATTCAGGTACATTCGCGACTCTTCCTTGCTCGGTACAAAAGTTGCACTAAAGCAAGGTGCATATTATCAAGAAGCTAACGGCATGAAAAGTTTAAAATTGTAAACCCTTTCTCTGTGCAAAAGGCGCACAAAGCTGCTCGGGCCGGCCAATATATCCGTCCCATGCAGCGCCGTATAGTGCCTTCAATGGAAATTCTCGTACATTCGAGAATCTTCCCAGCTCGGTACAAAGGTTGCAGTATTGCAAGGTGTATATTATCAAAAAGCTATGGGCATGAAGAGTTTAAAAATGTAAACCCTTTCTCGGTGCAAATGGCGCACAAAGCTGTACGGACCGGCCAACAACTCCGTTCCCTGCAGCGCCGTATACTGCCGTCAATGGAAATTCGCGTACATTCGCGACTCTTCCTTCCTCGGTACAAAGGTTGCACTAAAGCAAGGTGCATATTATCAAGAAGCTATGGGCATGAAGAGTTTATAATTTTTAAACCCTTTCTCGGTGCAAAAGGCGCACAAAGCTGCTCGGGCCGGCCAATATATCCGTCCCATGCAGAGCCGTATAGTGCCTTCAATGGAAATTCGCGTACATTCGCGACTCTTCCCAGCTCGGTACAAAGGTTGCACTAATGCAAGGTGCATATTATCAATAAGCTATGGGCGTGAAGAGTTTAAAAATGTAAACCCTTTCTCGGTACAAATGGCGCACAATGCTGTACGGACCGGCCAACAACTCCGTTCCCTGCAGCGCCGTATAGTGCCGTCAATGGAAATTCGCGTACATTCGCGACTCTTCCTAGCTCGGTACAAAGGTTGCACTAATGCAAGGTGCATATTATCAAGAAGCTATGGGCATGAAGATTTTAAATATGTAAACCCTTTCTCGGTGCAAAAGGCGCACAAAGCTGTTCGAGCCGGCCAATATATCCGTCCCATGCAGCGCCGTGTAGTGCCTTCAATGGCAATACACGTACATTCGCGACTCTTCCTACTTCGGTACAAATGTTGCACTAAAGCAAGGTGCATATTATCAATATGCTATGGGCATGAAGAGTTTAAAAATGTAAACCCTTACTCGGTGCAAATGGCGCACAAAGCTGTACGGAATAGCCAACAACTCCGTTCCCTGCAGCGCCGTACAGTGCAGTCAATGGAAATTCGCGTACATTCGAGACTCTTCCTAGCTCGGTACAAAGGTTGCACTAATGAAAGATGCATATTATCAAGATGCTATGGGCATGAAGCGTTTAAAAGTGTAAACCCTTTCTCGGTGCAAAAGGCACTTAAAGCTGTACGGGCCGGCCAATATCTCCATTCCCTGCAGTGCCGTATAGTGCCGTCAATGGCAATTCAGGTACATTCGCGACTCTTCCTTGCTCGGTACAAAGGTTGCACTAAAGCAAGGCGCATATTACCAAGAAGCTATAGGCAAGAAGAATTTAAAAATGGAAACCCTTTCTCGGTGCAAAGGGCGCACAAAGATTTACGGGCCGGCCAATATCTCCGTCACATGCATCGCCGTATAGTGCCTTGAATGGAAATTCGCGTACATTCGCGACTAATCCTAACTCGGTACAAAGGTTGCACTAATGCAAGGTGCATATTATGAACAAGCTATGGGCATGAAGAGTTTAAAAATCTAAACCCTTTCTCGGTGCAAATGGCGCACAAAGCTGTACGGACCGGTCAACAACTACGTTCCCTGCAGCGCCGCATAGTGCCGTCAATGGAAATTCGCGTACATTCGCGACTCTTCCTAGCTCGGTACAAAGGTTGCACTATTGCAAGGTGGACATTATCTAGAAGCTATGGGCATGAAGAGTTTAAAAATACAAACCCTTTCTCGGTGCAAAAGGCGCATTAAGCTGTACGGGCTGGCCAGCAACTCCGTTCACTGCAGCGCCGCATAGTGCCGTCCATGGAAATTCGCGTACATTCGCGACTCTTCCTAGCTCGGTACAAAGGTTGCACTAATGCAAGATGCATATTATCAAGAAGCTATGGGCATGAAGCGTTTACAAATGTAAACCCTTTCTCGGTGCAAAAGGCGCACAAGGCTGTATGGGCCGAAAAATATCTCCATTCCCTGCAGCGTCGTATAGTGCCGTCAATGGAAATTCAGGTACATTCGCGACTCTTCCTTGCTCGGTACAAAGGTTGCACTAAAGCAAGGTGCATATTATCAAGAAGCTATGAGCATGAAGAATTTATAAATGTAAACACTTTTTCGGTGCAAAAGGCGCACAAAGTTTTACGGGCCGGCCAATATATCCGTCCCATGTAGCGCCGTATAGTGCCTTCAATGGAAATTCGCGTACATTCGCGACTAATCCCAGCTCGGTACAAAGGTTGCACTAATGCAAGGTGCATATTATCAAGAAGCTATGGGCATGAAGAGTTTAAAAATGTAAAACCTTTCTCGGTGCAAAACGCGCACTAAGCTGTACGGGCCGGCCAATATCACCGTCACATGCATCGCCGTTTAGTGCCTTGAATGGAAATTCGCGTACATTCGCGACTAATCCTAACTCGGTACAAAGGTTGCACTAATGCAAAATGCATATTATCAAGAAGCTATGGGCATGAAGAGTTTAAAAATCTAAACCCTTTCTCGGTACAAATGGCGCAAAAAGCTGTACGGACCGGCCAACAACTCCGTTCCCTGCAGCGACGCATATTGCCGTCAATGGAAATTCGCGTACATTCGCGACTCTTCCTAGCTCGGTACAAAGGTTGCACTAATTCAAGGTGGATATTATCAAGAAGCTATGGGAATGAAGAGTTTAAAAATGTAAACCCTTTCTCGGTGCAAAAGGCGCATAAAGCTGTACGGGCCAGCCAACAACTCCGTTCACTGCAGCGCTGTATAGTGTCGTCAATGGAAATTCGCGTACATTCGCGACTCTTCCTATCTCGGTACAAAGGTTGCACTAATGCAAGATGCATATTATCAAGAAGCTATGGGCATGAAGAGTTCAAAAATGTAAACCCTTTCTCGGTGCAAAAGGCGCATTAAGCTGTACTGGCCAGCCAACAACTCCGTTCAATGCAGCGCCGTAAAGTGCCGTCAATGGAAATTCGAGTACATTCGCGACTCTTCCTAGCTCGGTACAAAGGTTGCACTAATGCAAGATGCATATTATCAAGAAGCTATGGTCATGAAGCGTTTAAAAGTGTAAACCCTTTCTCGGTGCAAAAGGCACACAAAGCTGTACGGGCCGGCCAATATCTCCATTCCCTGCAGCGCCGTATAGTGCCGTCAATGGAAATTCTGGTACATTCGCAACTCTTCCTTGCTCGGTACAAAGGTTGCACTAAAGCAAGGTGCATATTATCAAGAGGCTATGGGCATGAAGTATTTAAAAATGTAAACCCTTTCTCGGTGCAAAGGGCGCACAAAGATTTACGGGACGGCCAATGTCTCCGTCCCAATGCAGCGCCGTATAGTTCCTTCAATGGAAATTCGCGTACTTTTGCGTCTCTTCCCAGCTCGGTACAAAGGTTGCACCAATGCAAGGTGGATATTATCAAGAAACTATGGGCATGTAGAGTTTAATAATGTAAACCCTTTCTCGGTGCAAAAGGCGCACAAAGCTGTACGGGCCGGCCAATATCTCCGTCACATGCATCGCCGTATAGTGCATTCAATGGAAATTCGCGTACATTCGCGACTAATCCTAGCTCGGTACAAAGGTTGCACTAATGCAAGGTGCATATTATCAAGAAGCTATGGGCATGAAGAGTTTAAAAATGTAAACCCTTTCTCGGTGCAAATGGCGCACATAGCTGTACGGATCGGACAACAACTCCGTTCCCTGCAGCGCCGTATAGTGCCGTCAATGGAAATTCGCGTACATTCGCTACTCTTCCTAGCTCGGTACAAAGGTTGCACTAATGCAAGGTGCATATTATCAAGAAGCTATGGGCATGAAGAGTTTAAAAATGTAAACCCTTTCTCGGTGCAAAAGGCGCATTAAGCTGTACGGGCCAGCCAACAACTCCGTTCACTGCAGCGCCGTATAGTGTCGTCAATGGAAATTCGCGTACATTCGCGACTCTTCCTAGCTCGGTACAAAGGTTGCACTAATGCAAGATGCATATTATCATGAAGCTATGGGCATGAAGCGTTTAAAAGTGTAAACACTTTCTCGGTGCAAAAGGCACACAAAGCTGTACGGGCCGGCCAGTATCTCCATTCCCTGCAGCGCCGTTCAGTGCCGTGCGTGTGTGTGTGTGTGTGTGTGTGTGTGTGTGTGTGTGTGTACACGTGTGCGTGTGTGTGTGTGTATACGTGTGCGCGTGTGTGTGTGTGTACACGTGTGTGTGTGTGTGTGTGTGTGTTAAGTGGAGGTGAAATGCATAGCTATGGGCATGAAGAGTTTAAAAATGTAAACCCTTTCTCGGTGCAAAGGGCGCACCAAGATTTACGGGCCGGCCAATATCTCCGTCCCAATGCAGCGCCGTATAGTTCCTTCAATGGAAATTCGCGTACATTCGCGACTCTTCCTATCTCGGTACAAACGTTGCACTAATGCAAGATGCATATTATCAAGAAGCTATGGGCATGAAGCGATTAAAAATGTAAACCCTTTCTCGGTGCAAAAGGCGCACAAAGCTGTACGGGCCGGCCAATATCTCCATTCCCTGCAGCGCCGTATAGTGCCGTCAATGGAAATTCAGGTTCATTCGCGACTCTTCCTTGCTCGTTACAAAGGTTGCTCTAAAGCAAGGTGCATATTATCAAGAAGCTATGGGCATGAAGAATTTAAAAATGTAAACCCTTTCTCGGTGCAAAAGGCGCACAAAATTTACGGGCCAGCCAATATCTCCGTCCCAATGCAGCGCCGTGTAGTGCCTTCAATGGAAATTCGCGTCCATTCGCGACTCTTCCCAGCTCGGTACAAAGGTTGCACTAATGCAAGGTGCATATTATCAAGAAGCTATGGGCATGAAGAGTTTAAAAATGTAAACCCTTCCTCGGTGCAAAAGGAGCACAAAGCTGTACGGGCCAGCCAATATCTCCGTCCCAATGCAGCGCCGTGTAGTGCCTTCAATGGAAATTCGCGTCCATTCGCGACTCTTCCCAGCTCGGTACAAAGGTTGCACTAATGCAAGGTGCATATTATCAAGAAGCTCTGGGCATGAAGAGTTTAAAAATGTAAACCCTTTCTCGGTGCAAAACGCGCACAAACCTGTACTGGCCGGTCAATATCTCCGTCACATGCATCGCCGTATAGTGCAATCAATGGAAATTCGCGTACATTCGCGACTAATCCTAGCTCCATACAAAGGTTGCACTAATGCAAGGTGCATATTATCAAGAAGCTATGGGCATGAAGAGTTTAAAAATGTAAACCCTTTTTCGGTGCAAATGGCGCACAAAGCTGTACGGACCGGACAACAACTCCGTTCCCTGCAGCGCCGTATAGTGCCGTCAATGGAAAATCTCGTACATTCGCGACTCTTATTAGCTCGGTACAAAGGTTGCACTAATGTAAGGTGGATATTATCAAGAAGCTATGGGCATGAAGAGTTTAAAAATGTAAACCCTTTCTCTGTGCAAAAGGCGCATTAAGCTGTACGGGCCGTCCAACAACTCCGTTCACTGCATCGCCGTATAGTGCCTTCAATGGAAATTCGCGTACTTTCGCGACTCTTCCTAGCTCGGTACAAAGGTTGCACTAATGCAAGATGCATGTTATCAAGAAGCTATGGGTATGAAGCGTTTAAAAATCTAAACCCTTTCTCGGTGCAAAAGGCGCACAAAGCTGTACGGGCCTGCCAATATCTCCATTCACTGCAGCGCTGTATATATAGAGCCGTCAATGGAAATTCAGTTACATTCGCGACTCTTCCTTGCTCGGTACAAAGGTTGCACTAAAGCAAGGTGCATATTATCAAGAAGCTATGGGCATGAAAAATTTAAAAATGTAAACCCTTTCTCGTTGCAAAAGGCGCACAAAGCTTTACGGGCCGGCCAATATCTCCATCCCAATGCAGCGCCGTATAGTGCCTTCAATGGAAATTCGCGTACATTCGCGACTCTTCCTAGCTCGGTACAAAGGTTGCACTAATGCAAGGTGGATGTTATCAACAAACTATAGGCATGAAGAGTTTAAAAATGTAAACCCTTTCTCGGTGCAAAAGGCGCACAAAGCTGTTCGGGCCGGCCAATATATCCGTCCCAATGCAGCGCTGTATAGTGCCTTCAATGGAAATTCGCGTACATTTGCGACTAATCTTAGCTCGGTACGAAGGTTGCACTAATGCAAGGTGCATATTATCAAGAAGCTATTGGCATAAAGAGTTTAAAAATGTATATCCTTTCTCGGTGCAAAAGGTGCACAAAGCTGTTCGGGTCGGCCAATATATCCGTCTCATGCAGCGCCGTATAGTGCCTTCAATGGAAATTCGCGTACATTCACGACTAATCCTAGCTCGGTACAAATGTTGCACTAATGCAAGGTGGATATTATCAAGAAGCTATGGGCATGAAGAGTTTAAAAATGTAAACCCTTTCCCGGTGCAAAAGGCGGACAAAGCTGTACGGGCCGGCCAATATCTCCATTCTCTGCAGCGCTGTATCGTGCCGTCAATGGTAATTCACGTACATTCGAGACTCTTCTTTGCTCGGTACAAAGGTTGTACTAATGTAAGGTAGATATTATCAACAAGTTATGGGCATGAAGAGTTTAAAAATCTAAACCCTTTCTCGGTGCAAAAGGCGCACAAATCTGTACGGGCCGGCCAACATCTCCGCCCCATGCAGCGCCTTATAGTGCCATGAATGGAAATTCGCGTACATTCGCGACTAATCTTATATCGGTACAAAGGTTGCACTAATGTAAGATGCATATTATCAAGAAGCTATGGGCATGAAGAATTTAAAAATGTAAACCCTTTCTCGGTGTAAAAGGCGCACAAAGCTGTACGGGCCGGACAATATCTCCGTCACATGTAGCGCCGTATAGAGTCTTCAATGGAAATTCGCGTACATTCACGATTAATCCTAGCTAGGTACAAAGGTTGCACTAATGCAAGGTGCATATTATCAAGAAGCTATGGGCATGAAGAGTTTAAAAATGTGAACCCTTTCTCGGTGCAAAAGGCGAATTAAGCTGTACGGGCCAGCCAACAACTCCATTCACTGCAGCGCCGTATAGTGCCTTCAATGGAAATTCGCGTACATTCGCGACACTTCCTAGCTCGGTACAAAGGTTGCACTAATGCAAGATGCATATTATCAAGAAGCTATGGGCATGAAGCGTTTAAAAGTGTAAACCCTTTCTCGGTGCAAAAGGCACACAAAGCTGTACGGGCCGGCCAATATCTCCATTCCCTGCAGCGCCGTATAGTGCCGTCAATGGAAACTCAGGTAAATTCGCGACTCTTCCCAGCTCGGTACAAAGGTTGCACTAATGCAAGGTGGATATTATCAAGAAGCTATGGGCATGAAGAGTTTAAAAATGTAAACCCTTTCTCGGTACAAAAGGCGCATTTAGCTGTACGGGCTGGCCAACAACTCCGTTCACTGCAGCGCCGTATAGTGCCGTCAATGGAAATTCGCGTACATTCGCGACTCTTCCTAGCTCGGTACAAAGGTTGCACTAATGCAAGATGCATATTATCAAGAAGCTATGGGCATGAAAAGTTTAGAAATGTAAACCCTTTCTCGGTGCAAAAGGCGCACAATGCTGTACGGGCCGGCCAATATCTCTACTCCCTGCAGCGCCGTATAGTGCCGTCAATGGAAATTCAGGTACATTCGCGACTCTTCCTTGCTCGGTACAAATGTTGCACTAAAGCAAGGTGCATATTATCAAGAAGCTATGTGCATGAAGAATTTTAAAATGTAAACCTTTTTTCGGTGCAAAAGGCGCACAGAGATTTACGGGCCGGCCAATATCTCCCTCCCAATGCAGCGCCGTATAGTGCCTTCAATGGAAATTCTCGTACATTCGCGACTCTTTCTAGCTCGGTACAAAGGTTGTACTAATGCAAGGTGCATATTATCAAGAGGGTATGGGCATGAAGAGTTTCAAAATGTAAACCCTTTCTCAGTGCAAAAGGCGCACAAAGCTGTTCGGGCTGGCCCATATATCAGTCCCTTGCAGCGCCGTATAGTGCCTTCAATGGAAATTCGCGTACATTCGCGACTCTTCCTAGCTCGGTACAAAGGTTGCACTAATGCAAGATGCATATTATCAAGAAGCTATGGGAATGAAGCGTTTACAAATGTAAACCCTTTCTCGGTGCAAAAGGCGCACAAAGCTGTACGGGCCGGCCAATATCTCCATTCCCTGCAGCGCCGTATAGTGCCGTCAATGGAAATTCAGGTTCATTCGCGACTCTTCCTTGCTCGTTACAAAGGTTGCTCTAAAGCAAGGTGCATATTATCAAGAAGCTATGGGCATGAAGAATTTTAAAATGTAAACCCTTTCTCGGTGCAAAAGGCGCACAAAGATTTACGGGCCAGCCAATATCTCCGTCCCAATGCAGCGCCGTATTGTGCCTTCAATGGAAATTCTCGTACATTCGCGACTCTTCCTAGCTCGGTACAAAGGTTGCACTAATGCAAGGTGCATATTATCAAGAATCTATGGGCATGAAGAGTTTAAAAATGTAAACCCTTTCTCGGTGCAAAAGGAGCACAAAGCTGTACGGGCCGGCCAATATCTCCGTCACATGCAGCGCCGTATAGTGCCTTCAATGGAAATTCGCGTACATTCGCGACTAATCCTAGCTCGGTACAAAGGTTGCACTAATGCAAGGTGGATATTATCAAGAAGCTATGGGCTTGAAGAGTTTAAAAATGTAAACCCTTTCTCAGTGCAAAAGGCGCACAAAGCTGTACGGGCCGGCCAATATCTCCGTCACATTTAGCGCCGTATAGAGCCTTCAATGGAAATTCGCGTACATTCACGATTAATCCTAGCTCGGTACAAAGGTTGCACTAATGCAAGGTGGATATTATCAAGAAGCTATGGGCATGAAGAGCTTAAAATTGTAAACCCTTTCCCGGAGCAAAAGGCGCACAAAGCTGTACGGGCCGGCCAATATCTCCGTCCCTTGCAGCGCCGTATAGTGCCGTCAATGGAAATTCACGTACATTTTCGACTCTTCCTGGTTCGGTGCAAAGGTTGCACTAATGCAAGGTGCATATTATCAAGAATCTTTGGGCATGAAGAGTTTCAAAATGTAAACCCTTTCTCGGTGCAAAAGGCGCATAAAGCTGAACAACTCCGTTCACTTCAGCGCCTTATAGTGCCGTCAATGGAAATTCGCGTACATTCGCGACTCTTCCTAGCTCGGTACAAAGATTGCACTAATGCAAGGTTGATATTATCATGAAGCTATGGGCTTGAACAGTTTAAAAATGCAAACCCTTTCCCGGTGCAAAAGGCGCACAAAGCTGTACGGGCCGGGCGATATATCCGTCCAATGCAGCGCCGTATAGTGCCTTCAATGTAAATTCGCGTGCATTCGCGACTAATCCTAGCTCGGTACAAAGGTTGCACTAATGCTAGGTGCATATTATCAAGAAGCTATGGTCATGAAGAGTTTAAAAATGCAAACCGTTTCCCGGTGCAAAAGGCGCACAACGCTATACGGGCCGGCCAATATCTCCGTCCCAATACAGCGCCGTATAGTGCCTTCAATGGAAATTCGCGTACATTCGCGACTCTTCCTAGCTCGGTACAAGGTTGCGCTAATGCAAGGTGGATATTATCAACAAGCTATGGGCATGAAGAGTTTTAAAATGTAAACCCTTTCTCGGTGCAAAAGGCGCACAAATCTGTACGGGCCGGCCAATATCTCCGCCCCATGCAGCGCCTTATAGTGCCATGAATAAAAATTCGCGTACATTCGCGACTAATCTTAGCTCGGTACAAAGGTTGCACTAATGTAAGGTGCATATTATCAAGAAGCTATGGGCATGGAGATTTTAAAAATGTAAACCCTTTCTCGGTGCAAAAGGCGAAGAAATCTGTACGGGCCGGCCAATATCTCCGTCACATGTAGCGCCGTATAGAGCCTTCAGTGGAAATTCGCGTACATTCACCATTAATCCTAGCTCGGTACAAAAGTTGCACTAATGCAAGGTGCATATTATCAAGAAGCTATGGTCATGAAGAGTTTAAAAATGTAAACCCTTTCCCGGTGCAAATGGCGCACAACGCTATATGGGCCGACCAATATCTCCGTCCCAATGCAGCGCCGTATAGTGCCTTCAATGGAAATTCGCGTACATTCGCGACTAATCCTAGCTCGGTACAAAGGTTGCACTAATGCAAGGTGCATATTATCAAGAAGCTATGTGCATGAAGACTTTAAAATTGTAAACCCTTTCCCGGTCCAAAAGGCGCACAAAGCTGTACGGGCCGGCCAATATCTCCGTCCCCTGGAGCGCCGTATAGTGCCGTCAATGGTAATTCACGTACATTCTCGACTCTTCCTAGCTCGGTGCAAAGGTTGCACTAATGCAAGGTGGATATTATCATGAAGCTATGGTCATGAAGAGTTAAAAAATGTAAACCCTTTCCCGGTGCAAAAGGCGCACAAAGCTATACGTGCCGGCCAATATCTCCGTCCTAATGCAGCGCCGTATAGTGCCTTCAATGGAAATTCGCGTACATTCGCGACTCTTCCTAGCTCGGTACAAAGGTTGCACTAATGCAAGGTGGATAATATCAAGAAGCTATGAGCATGAAGAGTTTAAAAATGTAAACCCTTTCTCGGTGCAAAAGGCGCACAAATCTGTACGGGCCGGCCAATATCTTCGCCCCATGCAGCACCTTATAGTGCCATGAATGGAAATTCGCGTACATTCGCGACTAATCTTAGCTCGGTACAAAGCAGTGGCGTAGGAACCGTAGCGGCCGTAGCGGCTTTGGCCGCTACACTTTTTAGGCCGCAAATTAATATTCATAACCTGCTAAAGTTACTATAATAGCTAAAGCTAGCCTCGTTCCCTGGGAACGAGCCTAAGCTCAAGCAGCCTCTTCGTTGCACCAGTCTCATATGCAGTTACATTTCCGCTTAAAGTACACTACAAAGCAATCAAAATCTTAGCAGTGAGATGGCTTTGTATGAGGCTAGTGCACATTTTCACAGAAGCGACGAAAGCTGGGCGGTCTCCTGGGAACAACGACGAAGTCAGTACGTATAATCTTACTGTTTTTCAAATATTTTACTGGACGGTTGGGAAGGTCTGAAAGCTTAAACCCTTGAAAAAAGGCTTTATTTTGCAGTCTAAAGGTGCACACTTTGAAAAAATTCGCCGCCGCGCTACGCGCGGCGAACATTCTTTTACATGTTGTTCCGCGCTTCACATGGCCTCTACACTTCAAATTTGCTTCCTACGCCTATGCAAAGGTTGCACTAATGTAAGGTGCATATTATCAAGAAGCTATGGGCATGAAGATTTTAAAAAATGTAAACCCTTTGTCGGTGCAAAAGGCGCACAAATCTGTAAGGGCCGACCAATATCTCCGTCACATGTAGCGCCGTATAGAGCCTTCAATGGAAATTCGCGTACATTCACCATTAATCCTAGTTCGGTACAAAGGTTGCACTAATGCAAGGTGGATATTATCAAGAAGCTATGTGCATGAAGAGTTCAAAAATGTAAACCCTTTCTCGGTGCAAAAGGCGCATAAATCTGTACGGGCCCGCCAACAACTCCGTTCACTGCAGCGCCGTATAGGGCCTTCAATGGAAATTCGCGTACATTCGCGACTAATCCTAGCTCGGTACAAAGGTAGCACTAATGCATGGTCCATATTATCAAGAAGCTATGGGCATGAAGAGTTTTAAAATATAAACCCTTTCTCGATGCAAAATGCGAACAAAGCTATACGGACCGGTCAATATCTCCGTCACATACAGCGCAGTATAGTGCCTTCAATGGAAATTCGCGTACATTCGCGACTAATCCTAGCTCGGTACAAAGGTTGCACTAATGCAAGGTGCATATTATCAAGAAGCTATGTGCATGAAGACTTTAAAATTGTAAACCCTTTCCCAGTGCAAAAGGCGCACAAAGCTGTACGGGCCGGCCAATATCTCCGTCCCCTGCAGCGCCGTATAGTGCAGTCAATGGAAATTCACGTACATTCGCGACTCTTCCTAGCTCGGTACAAAGGTTGCACTAATGCAAGGTGGATATTATCAAGAAGCTATGGGCATGAACAGTTTAAAATTGTAAACCCTTTCCCGGTGCAAAAGGCGCACAAAGCTGTACGGGCCGGGCAATATCTCCATTCTCTGCAGCGCCGTAGAGTGCCGTCAATGGTAATTCACGTACATTCGCGACACTTCCTTGCTCGGTACAAATGTTGCACTAATGCAAGGTGCATATTATCAAGAAGCTATGGGCATGAAGAGTTTAAAAATGTAAACCCTTTCTCAGTGCAAAAGGCGCACAAAGCAGTTCGGGCCGGCCAATATATCCGTCCCATGCAGCGCCGTATAGTGCCTTCAATGGAAATTCGCGTACATTCGCGACTAATCCTAGCTCGGTACAAAGGTTGCACTAATGCAAGGTGGATAATATCAAGAAGCTATGGGCATGAAGAGTTTGAAAATGTAAACCCATTCTCGGTGCAAAAGGCGCACAAAGCTGTACGAGCCAGCCAATATCTCCGTCCCACGCAGCGCCTTATAGTCCCTTGAATGAAAATTTACGTACATTCTCGACTCTTCCTGGCTCGGTGCAAAGGTTGCACTAATGCAAGATGGATATTATCAAGAAGCTATGGGCATGAAGAGTTTAAAAATGTAAACCCTTTCTCGGTGCAAAAGGCGCACAAAGCTGTACGGACCGGCCAACAACTCCGTTCCCTGCAGCGCCGTATAGTGCCATCAATGGAAATTCGCGTACATTCGCGACTCTTCCTAGCTCGGTACAAAGGTTGCACAAATGCACGGTGGACATTATCAAGAAGCTATGGGCATGAAGAGTTTAAAAATATAAACCCTTTCTCGGTGCAAAAGGTGCATAAAGCTGTACAGGCCGGCCAACAACTCCGTTCACTGCAGCGCCGTATAGTGCCGTCAATGGAAATTCGTGTACATTCGCGACTCTTCCTAGCTCGGTACAAAGGTTGCACTAATGCAAGATGGATATTATCCAGAAGCTATGGGCGTGAAGAGTTTAAAAATGTAAACCCATTCTCGGTGCAAAAGGCTCACAAAGCTGTACGGGCCGGCCAATATCTCCGTCCCATGCAGCGACTTATAGTGTCTTGAATGGAAATTCGTGTACATTCGAGACTAATCCTAGCTCGGTACAAAGGTTGCACAAATGCAAGGTGCATATTATCTAGAAGCTATGGGCATGAAGAGTTTAAAAATGTAAACCATTTCTCGGTGGAAAAGGCGCACAAAGCTGTACTGGCCGGCTAATATCGCCGTTCATTTCAGCGCCGTATAGTGCCGTCAATTAAATTCGCGTACATTCGCGACTAATCCTAGCTCGGTACAAAGGTTGCACTAATGCAAGGTGCATATTATCTAGAAGCTATGGGCATGAAGAGTTTAAAAATGCAAACCCTTTCTCGGTGCAAAAGGCGCACAAAGCTGTACGGGCCGGCCAATATCTCCGTTCCCTGCAGCGCCGTGTAGTCCCGTCAATAATAATAATAATAATAATAATTTTCGATAAACACACCAAATTTAGGTGTACAGGAGGGTAGAAGTAAAGGTAAAGGAAGACACTAAAATAATTAAGTGAAGATAATTAGTTACAACAAATAATTTGTATCATTGACTCAATGTCCAAATCTCTTACACTGGAGTCACTGATGCGCAGGTATCTTGCAAAGTCAGCACAAATAAGGTCTTCCTCAAAGTACAATTTCACATATTTGTGAGCACAGTAGCGATTGCTGCCAACTGGAGTAAACACATTGGTGTTGAATAGGGTAAAGGAGTCATGAAGCAAATATGAATTCGACTCGCAGGTCTTTCTTGAAAAACGGTCAGATAAACGTATAAGTCGATTGAGAACACTATCAAGATGTGCAATTTTATGCAGAATTCGAGTGTGGCAGTTTCTTGGGACCCTCCAAATTCGCCTGAGAATATTATTGAAGGCAACCTCCAAGGAAGTAAGCTGTCTGCAAGTAATGTCCCAGAGAGCACCACCATACAACGACAAGCAGTGTGAGTTAAAGAGGACCGTCTTGACATGCGGATCACACGAAGAAAAGGTACTTAGGATAATATTGGCTTTTTTACACATTTCAAGTGTGGCTCTCTTGATGTCATCACTGTCATCAAGCGAACAGTGTAAAACGTGACCAAGGTGGGTAACAGTGTCAGAGAATTCGAGAAGGTGACCTGAGAAGAAAAATTTGCCAGTGCATTTAATCTTAGGTGAAGATCGAAAACAGATTAACTGAGTTTTGGCAGCATTGAAGGTAAGATTGTGATCAGTGGCAAAGAGTTCACATTCTCTGAGAAGAATTCTGAGAGCAGAGGGTGATGGAGCAAGAAGGGCAATATCATCAGCATAACATAAGGAGCCAACATAATGATGGCCAACATGACAACCAATATCGAGAGTAGACAAGCGCTGGAGCAGCTCATCCAGATAGACCGTAAATAAGACTGGTGATAGTACCCCACCTTGACGTACACCATTTGTTACACCAAAGGGGTCGGATACATAGGAGTTCCATTTAACAGTGCAAGACTGGTCTTTGTACCAAGACCAAAGAAAGCGCAGTAAAATAGGGGGTACATTTCTCCTCTCAAGGATATTGAACAGGGTGTTATGACTTACTCTATCAAACGCTTTACTGGCATCTAGAAAGCAGCCATAGACCTTAGTCTTACGATGGATGTGAAGGGCAATAGTGTTCTTTAGCAGACCTGTACAAGAATCAGCGGAAGTGCCACTTTTGAAGCCAAACTGCAAATCAGACGTTGATAAGTAGGAGCCAAACTGTAGTAGTATACACCATTCAAGAACCTTACTCAGATTGGGGGCCAAAGCAATGGGTCTATAATTGTCTGATTGAGACGGATCCTTCCCTGACTTAGGAATAGGAATGCATGATGGATATTATCCAGAAGCTATGGGCGTGAAGAGTTTAAAAATGTAAACCCATTCTCGGTGCAAAAGGCTCACAAAGCTGTACGGGCCGGCCAATATCTCCGTCCCATGCAGCGACTTATAGTGTCTTGAATGGAAATTCGCGCACATTCGCGACTAATCCTAGCTCGGTACAAAGGTTGCACAAATGCAAGGTGCATATTATCAAGAAGCTATGGGCATGAAGAGTTTAAAAATGTAAACCCTTTCTCGGTGCAAAAGGCGCACAAAGCTGTACGGGCCCGCCAATATCTCCGTTCCCTGCAGCGCCGTGTAGTCCCGTCAATGGAAATTCGCGTACATTCTCGACTCTTCCTATATCGGTACAAAGGTTGCACTAATGCAAAGTGGATATTATCAAGAAGCTATGGGCATGAAGAGTTTAAAAATGTAAACCATTTCTCGGTGGAAAAGGCGCACAAAGCTGTACTGGCCGGCTAATATCGCCGTTCATTTCAGCGCCGTATAGTGCCGTCAATTAAATTCGCGTACATTCGCGACTAATCCTAGCTCGGTACAAAGGTTGCACTAATGCAAGGTGCATATTATCTAGAAGCTATGGGCATGAAGAGTTTAAAAATGCAAACCCTTTCTCGGTGCAAACGGCGCACAAAGCTGTACGGGCCGGCCAATATCTCCGTTCCCTGCAGCGCCGTGTAGTCCCGTCAATGGAAATTCGTGTACATTCGCGACTCTTCCTATATCGGTACAAAGGTTGCACTAATGCATGATGGATATTATCCAGAAGCTATGGGCGTGAAGAGTTTAAAAATGTAAACCCATTCTCGGTGCAAAAGGCTCACAAAGCTGTACGGGCCGGCCAATATCTCCGTCCCATGCAGCGACTTATAGTGTCTTGAATGGAAATTCGCGCACATTCGCGACTAATCCTAGCTCGGTACAAAGGTTGCACAAATGCAAGGTGCATATTATCAAGAAGCTATGGGCATGAAGAGTTTAAAAATGTAAACCCTTTCTCGGTGGAAAAGGCGCACAAAGCTGTACGGGCCCGCCAATATCTCCGTTCCCTGCAGCGCCGTGTAGTCCCGTCAATGGAAATTCGCGTACATTCTCGACTCTTCCTATATCGGTACAAAGGTTGCACTAATGCAAAGTGGATATTATCAAGAAGCTATGGGCATGTAGAGTTTAAAAATGTAAACCCTTTCTCGGTGCAAAAGGCGCACAAAGGTGTACGGGCGGGCCAATATCTCCGTCCCATGCAGCGCCATATAGTGCCTTCAATGGAAATTCGCGTATATTCGCGACTAATCCCAGCTCGGTACAAAGGTTGCACTAATGCAAGGTGCATATTATCAAGAATCTATGGGCATGAAGAGTTTAAAAATGTGAATACTTTCTCGGTGCAAAAGGCGCACAAAGCTGTACGTGCCGGCCAATATCTCCGTTCCTTGCAGCGCCGTATGGTGCCATCAATGGAAATTCACGAACATTCGCGACTCTTCCTAGCTTGGTACAAAGGTTGCACTAATGCAAGGTGCATATTATCAAGAAGCTATGGGCATCAAGAGTTTAAAAATGTAAACCCTTTCTCGGTGCAAAAGGCGCACAAAGCTGTACGGGCCGGCCAATATCTCCGTTCCCTGCAGCGTCGTATAGTGCCGTCAATGGAAATTCGCGTACATTCACGACTCTTCCTAGCTCGGTACAAAGGTTGCACTAATGCAAGATGCATATTATCAAGAAGCTATGGGCATGAAGAGTTTCAAAATGTAAACCCTTTCTCGGTGCAAAAGGCGCATAAAGCTGTGCGGGCAGGCCAACAACTCCGTTCACTTCAGCGCCGTATAGTGCCGTCAATGGAAATTCGCGTACATTCGCGACTCTTCCTAGCTCGGTACAAAGGTTGTACTAATGCAAGGTTGATAATATCATGAAGCTATGGGCATGAACAGTTTAAAAATGTAAACCCTTTCCCGGTGCAAAAGGCGCACAAAGCTGTACGGGCCGGGCAATATCTCCATTCTCTGCAGCGCCGTACAGTGCCGTCAATGGAAATTCACGTACATTCGCGACTCTTCCTTGCTCGGTACAATTGTTGCACTAATGCAAGGTGCATATTATCTAGAAGCTATGGGCATGAAGAGTTTAAAAATGTGAACCCTTTCTCAGT
This sequence comes from Agelas oroides, assembly GCA_949130485.1. Lineage (NCBI taxonomy): Eukaryota > Metazoa > Porifera > Demospongiae > Agelasida > Agelasidae > Agelas > Agelas oroides. The sequence continues at coordinate 6,398,165 of OX422189.1, forward strand.
GCAAAAGGCGCACAAAGCAGTTCGGGCCGGCCAATATATCCGTCCCATGCAGCGCCGTATAGTGCCTTCAATGTAAATTCGCGTACATTCGCGACTAATCCTAGCTCGGTACAAAGGTTGCACTAATGCAAGGTGCATATTATCATGAAGCTATGTTCATGAAGAGTTTAAAAATGTAAACCCTTTCCCGGTGCAAAAGGCGCACAAAGCTATACGTGCTGCCCAATATCTCCGTCCCAATGCAGCGCCGTATAGTGCCTTCAATGGAAATTCGCGTACATTCGCGACTCTTCCTAGCTCGGTACAAAAGGTTGCACTAATGCAAGGTACATATTATCAAGAAGCTATGGGCATGAAGAGTTTAAAAATGTAAACCCATTCTCGGTGCAAAAGGCGCACAAAGCTGTACGAGCCAGCCAATATCTCCGTCCCACGCAGCGCCTTATAGTCCCTTGAATGAAAATTCACGTACATTCTCGACTCTTCCTGGCTCGGTGCAAAGGTTGCACTAATGCAAGATGGATATTATCAAGAAGCTATAGGCATGAAGAGTTTAAAAATGTAAACACTTTCTCGGTGCAAAAGGCGCACAAAGCTGTACGGACCGGCCAACAACTCCGTTCCCTGCAGCGCCGTATAGTGCCGTCAATGGAAATTCGCGTACATTCGCGACTCTTCCTAGCTCGGTACAAAGGTTGCACTAATGCAAGGTGGATATTATCAAGAAGCTATGGGCATGAAGAGTTTAAAAATATAAACCCTTTCTCGGTGCAAAAGGTGCATAAAGCTGTACAGGCCGGCCAACAACTCCGTTCACTGCAGCGCCGTATAGTGCCGTCAATGGAAATTCGTGTACATTCGCGACTCTTCCTAGCTCGGTACAAAGGTTGCACTAATGCATGATGGATATTATCCAGAAGCTATGGGCGTGAAGAGTTTAAAAATGTAAACCCATTCTCGGTGCAAAAGGCTCACAAAGCTGTACGGGCCGGCCAATATCTCCGTCCCATGCAGCGACTTATAGTGTCTTGAATGGAAATTCGCGCACATTCGCGACTAATCCTAGCTCGGTACAAAGGTTGCACAAATGCAAGGTGCATATTATCAAGAAGCTATGGGCATGAACAGTTTAAAATTGTAAACCCTTTCCCGGTGCAAAAGGCGCACAAAGCTGTACGGGCCGGGCAATATCTCCATTCTCTGCAGCGCCGTAGAGTGCCGTCAATGGTAATTCACGTACATTCGCGACACTTCCTTGCTCGGTACAAAGGTTGCACTAATGCAAAGTGGATATTATCAAGAAGCTATGGACATGTAGAGTTTAAAAATGTAAACCCTTTCTCGGTGCAAAAGGCGCACAAAGGTGTACGGGCGGGCCAATATCTCCGTCCCATGCAGCGCCGTATAGTGCCTTCAATGGAAATTCGCGTATATTCGCGACTAATCCCAGCTCGGTACAAAGGTTGCACTAATGCAAGGTGCATATTATCAAGAATCTATGGGCATGAAGAGTTTAAAAATGTGAACCCTTTCTCGGTGCAAAAGGCGCACAAAGCTGTACGTGCCGGCCAATATCTCCGTTCATTGCAGCGCCGTATGGTGCCATCAATGGAAATTCACGAACATTCGCGACTCTTCCTAGCTTGGTACAAAGGTTGCACTAATGCAAGGTGCATATTATCAAGAAGCTATGGGCATCACGAGTTTAAAAATGTAAACCCTTTCTCGGTGCAAAAGGCGCACAAAGCTGTACGGGCCGGCCAATATCTCCGTTCCCTGCAGCGTCGTATAGTGCCGTCAATGGAAATTCGCGTACATTCGCGACTCTTCCTAGCTCGGTACAAAGGTTGCACTAATGCAAGATGCATATTATCAAGAAGCTATGGGCATGAAGAGTTTAAAAATGTAAACCCTTTCCCGGAGCAAAAGGCGCACAAAGCTGTACGGGCCGGCCAATATCTCCGTCCCATGCAGCGTCGTATAGAGCCCTCAATGGAAATTCGCGTACATTCGCGACTCTTCCTAGCTCGGTACAAAAACGTTGCACTAATGCAAGGTTGATATTATCAAGAAGCTATGGGCATGAAGGGTTTAAAAATGGAAACCCTTTCCCGGTGCAAATGGCGCACAAAGCTGTACATCTCCGTCCCATAAAGCGCCGTATAGTGCCTTCAATGGAAATTCGCTTACATTCGCGACTAATCCTAGCTCGGTACAAAGGTTGCACTAATGCAAGGTGCATATTATCAAGAATCTATGGGCATGAAGAGTTTAAAAATGTAAACCCATTCTCGGTGCAAAAGGCTCACAAAGCTGTACGGGCCGGCCAATATCTCCGTCCCATGCAGCGACTTATAGTGTCTTGAATGGAAATTCGCGCACATTCGCGACTAATCCTAGCTCGGTACAAAGGTTGCACAAATGCAAGGTGCATATTATCAAGAAGCTATGGGCATGAAGAGTTTAAAAATGTAAACCCTTTCTCGGTGCAAAAGGCGCACAAAGCTGTACGGGCCCGCCAATATCTCCGTTCCCTGCAGCGCCGTGTAGTCCCGTCAATGGAAATTCGCGTACATTCTCGACTCTTCCTATATCGGTACAAAGGTTGCACTAATGCAAAGTGGATATTATCAAGAAGCTATGGACATGTAGAGTTTAAAAATGTAAACCCTTTCTCGGTGCAAAAGGCGCACAAAGGTGTACGGGCGGGCCAATATCTCCGTCCCATGCAGCGCCGTATAGTGCCTTCAATGGAAATTCGCGTATATTCGCGACTAATCCCAGCTCGGTACAAAGGTTGCACTAATGCAAGGTGCATATTATCAAGAATCTATGGGCATGAAGAGTTTAAAAATGTGAACCCTTTCTCGGTGCAAAAGGCGCACAAAGCTGTACGTGCCGGCCAATATCTCCGTTCATTGCAGCGCCGTATGGTGCCATCAATGGAAATTCACGAACATTCGCGACTCTTCCTAGCTTGGTACAAAGGTTGCACTAATGCAAGGTGCATATTATCAAGAAGCTATGGGCATCAAGAGTTTAAAAATGTAAACCCTTTCTCGGTGCAAAAGGCGCACAAAGCTGTACGGGCCGGCCAATATCTCCGTTCCCTGCAGCGTCGTATAGTGCCGTCAATGGAAATTCGCGTACATTCGCGACTCTTCCTAGCTCGGTACAAAGGTTGCACTAATGCAAGATGCATATTATCAAGAAGCTATGGGCATGAAGAGTTTAAAAATGTAAACCCTTTCCCGGAGCAAAAGGCGCACAAAGCTGTACGGGCCGGCCAATATCTCCGTCCCATGCAGCGTCGTATAGAGCCCTCAATGGAAATTCGCGTACATTCGCGACTCTTCCTAGCTCGGTACAAAAACGTTGCACTAATGCAAGGTTGATATTATCAAGAAGCTATGGGCATGAAGGGTTTAAAAATGGAAACCCTTTCCCGGTGCAAATGGCGCACAAAGCTGTACATCTCCGTCCCATAAAGCGCCGTATAGTGCCTTCAATGGAAATTCGCTTACATTCGCGACTAATCCTAGCTCGGTACAAAGGTTGCACTAATGCAAGGTGCATATTATCAAGAATCTATGGGCATGAAGAGTTTACAAATGTACACCCTTTCTCGGTGCAAAAGGCCCACAAAGCTGTACGGGCCGGCCAATATCTCCGTTCCCTGCAGCGCCGTATGGTGCCATCAATGGAAATTCACGAACATTCGCGACTCTTCCTAGTTTGGTATAAAGGTTGCACTAATGCAAGGTGCATATTATCAAGAAGCTATGGGCATGAAGAGTTTAAAAATGTAAACCCTTTCTCGGTGCAAAAGGCGCACAAAGCTGTACGGGCCGGCCAATATCTCCGTTCCCTGCAGCGCCGTATAGTGCCTTCAATGGAAATTTGCGTACATTCGCGACTCTTCCTAGCTCGCTACAAAGGTTGCACTAATGCAAGGTTGATATTATCAAGAATCTATGGGCATGAAGAGTTTAAAAATGTGAATACTTTCTCGGTGCAAAAGGCGCACAAAGCTGTACGTGCCGGCCAATATCTCCGTTCATTGCAGCGCCGTATGGTGCCATCAATGGAAATTCACGAACATTCGCGACTCTTCCTAGCTTGGTACAAAGGTTGCACTAATGCAAGGTGCATATTATCAAGAAGCTATGGGCATCAAGAGTTTAAAAATGTAAACCCTTTCTCGGTGCAAAAGGCGCACAAAGCTGTACGGGCCGGCCAATATCTCCGTTCCCTGCAGCGTCGTATAGTGCCGTCAATGGAAATTCGCGTACATTCGCGACTCTTCCTAGCTCGGTACAAAGGTTGCACTAATGCAAGATGCATATTATCAAGAAGCTATGGGCATGAAGAGTTTAAAAATGTAAACCCTTTCCCGGAGCAAAAGGCGCACAAAGCTGTACGGGCCGGCCAATATCTCCGTCCCATGCAGCGTCGTATAGAGCCCTCAATGGAAATTCGCGTACATTCGCGACTCTTCCTAGCTCGGTACAAAAACGTTGCACTAATGCAAGGTTGATATTATCAAGAAGCTATGGGCATGAAGGGTTTAAAAATGGAAACCCTTTCCCGGTGCAAATGGCGCACAAAGCTGTACATCTCCGTCCCATAAAGCGCCGTATAGTGCCTTCAATGGAAATTCGCTTACATTCGCGACTAATCCTAGCTCGGTACAAAGGTTGCACTAATGCAAGGTGCATATTATCAAGAATCTATGGGCATGAAGAGTTTACAAATGTACACCCTTTCTCGGTGCAAAAGGCCCACAAAGCTGTACGGGCCGGCCAATATCTCCGTTCCCTGCAGCGCCGTATGGTGCCATCAATGGAAATTCACGAACATTCGCGACTCTTCCTAGTTTGGTATAAAGGTTGCACTAATGCAAGGTGCATATTATCAAGAAGCTATGGGCATGAAGAGTTTAAAAATGTAAACCCTTTCTCGGTGCAAAAGGCGCACAAAGCTGTACGGGCCGGCCAATATCTCCGTTCCCTGCAGCGCCGTATAGTGCCTTCAATGGAAATTTGCGTACATTCGCGACTCTTCCTAGCTCGCTACAAAGGTTGCACTAATGCAAGGTTGATATTATCAAGAAGCTATGGGCATGAAGAGTTTAAAAATGTAAACCCTTTCCCGGAGCAAAAGGCGCACAAAGCTGTACGGGCCGGCCAATATCTCCGTCCCATGCAGCGCCGTATAGTGCCTTCAATGGAAATTCGCGTACATTCGCGACTAATCCTAGCTCGGTACAAAGGTTGTACTAATGCAAGATGCATATTATCAAGAAGCTATGGGCATGAAGAGTTTAAAAATGTAAACCCTTTCCCGGAGCAAAAGGCGCACAAAGCTGTACGGGCCGGCCAATATCTCCGTCCCATGCAGCGCCGTATAGTGCCTTCAATGGAAATTCGCGTACATTCGCGACTAATCCTAGCTCGGTACAAAGGTTGCACTAATGCAAGGTCTGAAATCGAAAATTTTCTTTGGGGGGGGGGGGGCGTGCCCCCACGCCCTCCTAGCGGGCGCGCTTCGCGCGCTTTATTACGCTCCGCCAAGTATAGCGATCAGTGAAGTGCACACTGGAACCCCCCTTTTGAAAATCCTAGATCCGCCACTGGTATGCATGTCAGGCTGTATTCTGACTTAGCCTATGACTGCAACAACCAGAGTAGACTCTAGCTGCGTGCTCGTAGGATAAATGGCTCTGTTGTGTGGTATTACCCCATGAAAAGCTCTTCTCTGCAACCATGACAATTTTTCTGAGCTATTGAGCACTTTTGTATAGACAGTGGAGTTACAAACCTCGTTTTAGCTACATGCCATGCATGAACGGCCTGTGTGCTGTGATCTGATACTTCACTGGTAAAGCCTTAGCTACATAATTATAACAGTCAATGCTGTAGTGTATTGGTTGCTCTCGCTCGCCCCACAATGTTCTACATTCCCCTAGTCTCTATTTAGCGCAAGTTTGCTTACCACTTACGCTAATAAGCGCATGCGCTTATTAACCATAGTTTACGATAGTTAGTTGTAGGAGTCTACTGTCCGTACACTTGGGGATTTTCCCAGTTCCCTGTCGGCATTAGCATCCATGCGTTTATTGGGGCGAGCCTGAGCGCTGGCAGAAATGCATTACGTAAGTGTGTGTGTGCGTACGTGCTTGCTTGCTTGCTTGCGGTCATACACCGTAAACTTTTAAGGTTCTCGCAGACAGAATGTCGGGTCATTGTTCTACTGAACACTCTCATATGCCAAAAAAGGGTCGAAGCAAGTTCTTTCTCCATGTGCATGGAGGTAAAGAAACTACATTCAATAGTCTTGTAGTGGATGTTGCAATCTCATTTGTCCTAGCTACCACATTTTGGGAATATAGGCCCAAGAAATTTGTCTTTGTTCACCAGACTGCTTCTCACTGAGAGCCACATGCGGGCTAACTTGGGCAAGAGACTAATGCTCGGTATGTTTCGTGAGCTGTGTTACACCCTGCTGAAGTAGATCGCTGAGTTGCTCTGCTGAGTTGCTCTGCTGTCCATTGCAGACTTTCTAAGCCACAGCAAACTTCGAGTAAGAAATCATAACTTGAATGGTAGCAAATTATTAAGTCCTATCTGTCTGCATTATGCTAACCTCTGGGTCACCATCCATACTATTCATCCTTAGAATCACTGACTGTTGGGTAGTCAGTGTGTTGTGCATGTAAGATGAACTGGGCAGCTGCCTCTCAGGTTGCCTGAGCAAGTCCCATGTACACAAAATCATGAAGTGATATTTGACATACAGTCATGCACCCAGTGTTCAATGTCCTTACTATCAACACCTCTACTGCAAATAATGAAAATTGTATTTTGAATCTTGGACAAAAAAAATGTAGTACATGATTTGTGCAGTCAAACAAACAATTTAAATAGTTAGTATTGGTAATTTTAGTTGTAGTTAACTACTATTTTTTGCTGGATTTTAACGCCATTTCATCACTCTTTGGCAGAGCTGTAGGGGTAGTGTAAATGGGGTCATATAAGGTTGCTCATTCACACACAACTCTTCTGAACAGCTCATCTTTCTTCCCTTCCAACCATAGTCTTCCAGATTTTATTTAGGGGAGATAAACATGCATGTTATCCCATTCCAAGGAAGTCAAACATTTCTCTGTGGCCATGGTTTCCATAGGTAGTTGCTACAAAACTCTTTAGCCTCATTCCCAGTCTGTGTGAGAGGAGAAAATGGCCTGGAAATACGGCTGCAAGTCTCCTGTATTTGCTCCTCCCAGCCTCCTGATTTCTGTTGCTATGGCAACAATACTGGATGCATCCATCCCTTTCAAACTGTAGTCTACCAGACCAAGTGAGAGAAGGATGGAGGGTGGGGGTACATTGCCACATACCCCAGGAGGTCAAACATACTCTTTCTGACAGTGGTTCCTGTAGGTAGTTGCCACTCCTCTGTGCTTACTGTTTTGCTATATTCTGTCTGTCTGGTATCACCATCATATTGCTAGTCATAGTGACAGTAGTTTTGTATACAGTAAGTGATCAAAAATTGGAGATGTTGTGGCAGTACTTCTGCTGTAGAAAATGTGTCATCGTTTGTGTCAAAATAATCACACCTCAATCAGACCTGTCACACAGTTACAGGACCAAAACATAAGTAGCTACAAAGACTTGGGAAATAGATCCAATTGAAGAGATTTCGTTAGTGTCTCAGGCCTAGGGTATCACTGTGTGGCTCAGAAGAGTTCAGGTGAAAGGTATGTTTCACTTGTGAGGATTCTTGTGTAGACATGAGTAAGATTATATATAAGAAGCTTTCTTTTACCAGGAATGGTGCTATATTTGAGATTCATCCATGTATTACTAGTGAGATGATTCATCATCATGGGGCGAGCCTGAGCACGCAGCAAACTGCTGATTTACTACTTTGTCATGGCACACAGCAGAATTTGTCACTGTCGACTGCAAATTTAATAACGCAAATAAGCAGCTAAGTCATCACCTGTGGTACAGAGATAAATATAAGTATCACATGCATATACCAGCTATTTCTCCAGCCAGGGCCGCTAACGTGGCACAAATGCATGGACTAAGCTTTACACTGAAAATCATGAGCTAAATTTCTGGCGTTTATGAGTGCCGTTTATGCATGGCCCGCTACCTGAAGCGTGACACAGTCAACCACCGTCCATACTAAATTTGTACCGCCTTTGAGCTGCCTGCCGTCGTCGGTAGAAGCACAAACCAGTGCCACGCGTGCTTCAACTTCAGTCGTCTTCGCTCCAGGTCCCCGACGCTGCACTCTGACAGTAGCCCTCCACTGGCCTTCACATGCAGCACTGACATGTTTCATGCACGATATCGATCTTCGTGAAATATTTGAATGCGCTCATTTAAAATTTACGGTAAGTGGTCGGACCATAGATACATACACACACACTTCCGCAATGCAGTCACGCTAGTGTGGGGCTCACTCAGGCTCGCCCCAACTATAGAAGTTTTTTTTTTTTTTTACTAAGGCTATAGGCTCATGTGTAAGCATAAACTAGAAAACAGTGTATAGACCTTTTACGCTGCACCGTTTACTATAGGAATGCGGAGTAGAGCGGAAGTAAAGTGCCACGCCCACTGGTGGGAAAGTTGCGTTGTGCAGCTGCCTTGCACCGTGTTGAAGACAGGCGATGAGCGAGTAGTACAGAAAGTTAGATGCTGTTGCGCAGAGCAGATACTTAGAGGAACTAAAGCTGCTTGATCCTGAAGAGAAGGATGATCTTAGTTATTCGACTAAAGACGTGCATGTGCACATTAAAAATTTGGTCGGACGAAATCCGATCTGCATGACCGCTTGCTACGACCATGTACACACAATTCTACGGTTCATTACCTGATATAAAATGTTCATTGCAGATTCTTGAATGTGGTGTAGGTTGCCAGTCTTTTCTGCGCACAGCAACCACCCATCTCTCGCATCTCTCTTTGTTAGCTACAGGAAAACGGTAGAAACTGAGACCTTTTTTTTACTAACATAGTTGGTGCAGCCAACAACACAACAGTTATTAACCATCTGTCCTGCAGGTGTTAAAATTTTCAACAAAAATACAACTCTGTGAATTTGCAGGCCGACTGTGCAGCTGTGTGAGCGCGCGTATCTTTCCCACCAAGGGGCGTGGCACTTGCACTTCCGCATTTACGCAAAATCCCGTAAACTAAGCCCGCGTAAAAGGTCTATACAATGCTTATGTCTAATATAACTGCTATGGTCATCAATACTAGCTATAGTTTTTGTCAAAACACCATTCAAACAATTCCTCTGTTTACTTTTCGGTTTTGCCAGCTCAATTGCATAGTTATGTATGCACAAACCACTGTTCTCAAGCATGTGTGTGCATGTATATAAACAAAGGCTTGATATTGTAAATCTCCCAAAAGTCAGAATATTATGTTTAAAATTTCCAGTACACAAAAGTGACATAAAAAAAAACAATTCAACACCACTATCATGTTCTTGCCGGGTGACCATGTTCTTGATATAAACATCACAGTTGCTAATGTATCCAGGCTGACCATGCATGGAGAGTCTTTCTCAGGCAACATAGCAACAGTTGTTCGCATTCGGTCTGTTGGATTCAGCTTCACAAACACAGTGGATTTCAACACCTATTCCTTAGCTTTTACCTCATACAACAGGTCCTGGAGTTATGGTAGTCATCCATCTAGTAACTCTGCCCTGTTTTTGCAATCCACACAATATGCTAAACTGCTTCTTCCATAAGAACAAGTTGGGTACACATCTGTCTCCATTAATTGCACTTGTGACATTCATTGGCATCCTTGCCCACCAAATCTTCCAGCAATTGAAACATACCTAACTGTGGAAGAGGTTTCCTAAACTGAGTCTGCAATTCAAGAACTAAATGCTGAACAATAAGCAAGCAGTCAATAATCTGAACAGTCCTATAAACAATCCCACAGGATCTGTGAACCTTGATCAGCTCCGGGAACCTTGGCTTGAAGAACTGCTACAGCCAAACCACAGTAGGCTCTGAGCTTTATACTTCTATGTTTTTATTCCTGTTAGCTAGTATTATTATGTTGTTTTCTTGTTTAATATCCCTTAGCATCATATAGTTTGCTACTAGAGCTGAATGAATATTTCACTTCTTACAACTATATCGTAATTGTTTTGTATCAGTACGAAAGCTTAGCTATAGCACAGGGCCTACAATTTCTAGTGAGTTGATTGCAAAGGTTATTTCACTCAATAGTGAGCATACTTCAATTATCAGCTGAATCTGTCTACCAAGAATTACAGGAAAAAAATATAGCAGCATATTTGGATCTTAAATACTTTGAATCTAAGGACATGAGACACTCCCTTCCCATCTGTTACACACCCACCCACTGTGTTCTTGAGGAAGCTACATGTAGTGTTCCCAGTCAGTTAATAAATGTCAAGGTTGTATTCGAGTAGGTCTCACAAACACTAAGTACTTTACAAGCTTTCACTGTACATATGAACCTCCTGTATTTCTTGCTTGTCAGTGAAATACTTGTATGGCAAACCTATACTTTAAACCAATGCCTCCACTCCAGCTTTTGATGACAAAAAGATATAACAAATCATGTCAAGTATGGTGGCCCACTCTGTCACTTGATACAAAGTTGCACTCCAAAACTGAAAGTAATGTTATCTGAATAACATTAAGACAAAGGTCTTTTGGGAATAAGAAATTAGTCAGTTAGTCATATACAGCTAGTTTTCTGCTAGCTGTATATGATCTGCATGCAGCCAAACACTAACTGTTTTGGCAAACAGTCTAGGTTTTAAACAGTGATTTTCCTCACATGATTCTTGTGTACTGTGTCTTCTAATAGCTTGTAAACACCCATGAGAAGGTGTATAACAATGCAATTTCAACTACCAGATCCAACATTACCACACTAGTTATTAGTAATGAAACATAACTTCAACTCTAGCATCAAAATACGACATTACGCAAGAAAGTCTATATGCGAGATGTTAGAAAAACATGTGCTAAAAACTTCAGAACTTGCATAAGCAGTTCATGGCTGCATAAAAGTGAAACATTAATCAAAACACAAGTGACTTGTGGTGACAACTCTTTATAAAACTAACATCATCTGTTAATAGCTCAAAATTAGCATGCTATTAGACAGTCCACCCCTATATATTTATTTTGTAGAAATGTAATAATCAGAAACTACTGTGGGTGGGCTGCAGCAGGTCTTCAAGCCAAGGTTCTCGAAGCTGATCAAGATTCACAGATTCTGCAGGACCATCAATGCGATTATTTAGTTGATTCACTGCTTCTTTGGTATTCGTTTTCTTCAAGAAGCCTACTTTCAGTTTAGGCATCTTGTTCCACAGTTTGGTATGCTTCAACTGCTGGAAGATGTGGTAGGCAAGGATGCCAATGAACGTAAACAGTGCTGTGGAGACAGAGGTATAACCAACTGCAAGCTGGTTTCCTCCTGAATGGTTGACATAGTAAGTGGCAGCAGCTAGCATTATTAAATTTAGAGCAAATGAACCCTCCAGTGCATCTAAACACCAGTTCTTGTAGACCCCACCACTGACCCAGGCCCAAAGTTGAAGAACTGCAGTTCCCAGTAGAATCACTAGCAGGTTAATACTGGGATCTCGCTGAGGATTTAAAGCAAACACTAGAAGAAGAACAAAGCGAAACACAAGCAGTAATCCAGGCCAGTAGCGATGTTTTGCTTTGTAAGGAGCATGGTATGAATCCATAAATGGTTTCAGCCTGGCACTGTTGACCCATGAAAAGACCCTCAGGTGTGATATGGCCTGCAACCACTGACCAAAAAGAAGTAAGAAAGTGTAAGGAAGAAAGAGAAAAAGGAAAACAAGCACTGCTACAAGGAACAATGGAATGTGTTTACCAGCGACATAGTCAACACTTGCATCATACAACCACACACTTCTTTTGTAAGCTGGATATTCAAGATGGGTGAAATAAACTGCAGTGACCAATGTTCTGAGGATTTTTGCATATGAAAGGAGGATGAGTGTTGCCAAAACAGAAACTGGGTTGCTGCCTAGCAGGTTTGCAAACCTCTGTGAGTAATAGCTAACAAGAATCACGAGTCCTACTAGCACCCAAATGAATAAAGGAAAAACAAACTGTAGCCATGTTTTACTGTAAGCATCTAATCCATCATAGAAACATGTTTCAATACCAAAGTCAAGGTTTAGCCATGCAATGAAGACTGATAAAGCATCTACCGGTAGAAAGATGTTATGATTGACTCCAACAATATTGGCATAGAATAATAGGCCACTGAGTGTTCCTGTTGCCACTGTCAGTTTGCAGACAAGAAGCAAAAGGACTAGTGCTACTCCCATCAGTGCAAAAAGGAAGAGCAAGGCAAGATTGCTGTTAGAGCATTCCATGCATTGAGAACTGCCTAGTACCAGGCTGTAATCTTCCTTGCAAGGTCCGCACAGGAACCCTGATCTGTTGTGTTTACACTGTACATCTGAAAGTGTACTATTGAGAGAAAAGGCCACTTCATGAGTCACACAGAAATCAAAGGGGCAATGTGGATGGACCATAACTAGTTCCTGGGATCGATCATACCCAACCCAAAACTTGTCATCAGAAGTACGTGTTATTTGTCCTATTCCATTTGTTATATTGCAGTGGTTCGTGTACTGTTGAAGTGTTTGCTCACAGATGCATGTCATTTTATCTGGACTAAATCCAGGTGGGCAGCTTTGACTTATTCTCAACTGAAGCAACAGTTTATTACTACGTGTTGAACATGGGCCACTGGGATACAACTCGATGGACACATCCTTCTTTGACAACACAGTGTAGTTGAGTGTGGTGCATGTTGTTGTTGTTTGCTGAACATATTGAGAATAGAGAAGCCTGCCTTGGTTCATACGGCTACCGACTGCTGCAGGAGCTATTCCCTCTCTCTGTCCAATAGTGACCACTGAAATTTGAAATGTTTCACCAGGGTAGACTGATAGTGTCTTGTTTGACTTGCTACAGTTAGGATAGTTGTTTTCACATAAACATATCTGAAATGGGTCAGAAGAAACACTGGAAGTTGTATCATCATCTTCATAGTGAACTAGCATGTCAAACGCCTTACCAGAGTTGAGGCCACTAAGTTTGCAGTTATCTATTGCACCACCATATAACACACTTCCCGCATCATCAGCAGTGTTGTTCTTGAAAACAAGTTGGACATCAAGACCACTGGACAGCTTCTGACCAGGGAGTTGAAAGAAGCATTCTTCTCTTGGTATGTATCTGGCAATTCGGGTTCGTGTGCAGTAAATAAAGGGGTTAGCATTTAAGACATAAATGGCTCCTCCTAGAGTTGCACGATTGTTCTCCCAATGCGCAGTTGTGTGGGGCAAAATGGAAAAATTTGAACTAATAGCCAGATACATTGCACCTCCATGGCTGTCTTTTAATTCATCTGTATTGTGCCCATTGTTTGTGAAGCTAATGTTTCCATCAAATGTCAGTTTGCTGTTAACATTTGCAGAGATGGCTCCACCTTGCATTGCAGAGTTACTGCTGAAGCTGCTAGTACCAGTCAAATTTAATGATATATTGGCTAATGTATAGATTGCACCACCATCACTGTTTGCTGAGTTGTTGATGAAGTAGTTGGTTCCATTAAACGCAAGTACAACATTGCGTGCTGCGCCAATTGCACCACCAGATTCCGCTGAGTTGTGAGAAAAATTACTAGCACCACTGAAACTCAGTGATACAGAGAATAGTGCAATAAGTACACCACCATCACTGTTTGCTAAATTGCCAATAAAGTTGTTGGCTCCATTAAAAGTAGCTACAACATTGCGTGATGCATAGACCACACCACCATGATCTTGTTTTGCAGAATTGTTGAAAAAGTTGCTGATTCCATTGAAGGTAAGTACAACATTGAGCGTTACAGAAATCGCACCACCGCTAAGTTTTGCCCAGTTATGAGTAAAATTATTAGCACCAAGGAAACTCACTGATGTCCTGCCTGCTTCGATCACACCACCATGGATTGCTGAATTGTTAAAAAAGCTGTTGGTTCCACTGAAAGTAAGTACAACACCGACTAATGTGTAGATCGCACCACCCTGACCTCTATTTACGTGGTTGTCGATGAACTCATTGTTTCCAGAAAAGGTAAGTACAGTACGGCTTGATGCATAGATTGCACCACCACCATATACTTCTGCTGAATTGTTGAGGAAGTTGCTGCTTTTATTAAAAGTCAGTACAACATTTTCGACTATGTTAATTGCACCACCAAAAAGTTTTGCCCAATTATGAGCAAAATTACTAGTACCAATGAAGCTCAATACTGTGTTAACTTCTGCACTGATTGCACCACCAGTGCTGATAGCTGAGTTGTTGAAGAAGTTGTTGGTTCCATCGAAGGTAAGTACAACATTACGATATGTGTAGATTGCACCACCACTGACTGCTGAGTTATGAGTAAAATTACTAGTGCCAATAAAGCTCAATTTGCTGACTTCTGCACTGATTGCACCACCACCAGCACTGTATGCTGAGTTGTTAAAAAAGTTGTTGGTTCCATTGAAAGCAAGTACAACATTATCATCTGTGTAGATTGCACCACCGCTGAGTGCAAAGTTGTGAGAAAAGTCACTTACACCAGTGAAACTTACTGATGTATTGGTTTCTGCATGGATTACACCATACCCAAAGTGTGCTGAATTGTTGATAAAGTTGCTGGTTCCATTGAAAGTAACAACAACATTGCTTGATGTATAGATTGCACATGCTGAGTTGTTATGAAAATTACTTATTCCAGTAAAACTCAGTGATGTGTGTTTTTCTGCATAGATTACACCAGATTTCGAACTGTATGCTAAGTTGGTACTAAAATTGCTGGTTCCAAAAAAGTTTAGTGAGCTTGCTGACGCCCAGATTACTCCAGCACACCCACAAAATAAGAAACCAACTGCAATATTTTTATGGAAAGAAGTTTTCCCAGTGAATGTTAAATTACTGTTGAGCGCAGTAATACCGCATCCTAATTGATGTATACTGATTAACTGACATCCACATTGATTGTGTATGAATTCAATCGCTACCAGAGTGATGCTAGTGTTGCGTACTGTAAGTGCAGTACCAAGGTTGTCCTGAAAGGAGCAGTTCACTAGTTTAGCATACTGTGTGGATTGCAAACCAAGGGCAAAGTTACTAGCTGGATGACTGCCATAACTAATAAAGTAAGTATCATTCTTTTTTTTGAAAGAGGTAAAAGCTAAAGAATAAATGTGGAAGTCCAACATACTTATGAAGTTGAAGCCAACTGACCCGTTACGAACAACTGTTGCTACATTGCCTGAGGAAGACTCTCCACGCATTGTCAGCCTGGTTACATTGGCAACTGTAATACCAATTTCAAGAACATGGTCCCCTGGCAAGAACACTATAGTGGTGTTGGAGGTAAAATAAAGCTCAGCTTCTTGTGCATACTCAGAGAGTGTGGTGCAGTGGATTGAATTGGGAGGGCAGGATGAGCATGAGGTGGACGTGGATGTGATACAATACACATTCTCAGCAGAGGAGTAGGAGAGGGTATTAATGAACAGAACTGCCATAAAAACAATGAATGATGTAGATTGAGCCATTATGTGGTGGGATGGCTGCAGAAGAGAAAATTTATACTTAGTCTATAATCACTCCAAAAATTCAGGTGCTCTGCACTGCATGTCTAAGCATTTGTCATAATGACAATTACTGTGATGGAGACCTTGGCATAAAAATAGGTTGGTCACACAAGTGGTTGAAGCAAGGTATACAAGAACATCAGGCACATGAAGCTACATAAATGTCAGAAACAGATATTTGACATGTCCAGTTCTATAGACTTTTTGTGCAGCAATTACTCATTCATAGCGATATCAGGTGCAAGCTAGTGCCTTCAACTCTCTAACTACAGTGAAGCCAGGCTCTGTTGACATTGTATGGGGCGCATTTCAAACTTGATCAGCCACAAACTGGGACTACAAACTTAAACCAACTGAATCTCCATGCCACACCACTGCAGATTCTAATTTACAATTGGATGTATTGGACAACTGGTGGATCAAAAATTTGACCTCCCATTGGCATTGAAGATCCATTCATTGCTAATCAGCTGAGTGACACAAAATAGTAAGCAAACTATAATTATAAAAGGAAACTCATTACCTATGCTAGCTCCACATACGTAATGAAGAAGCACGCAAGCAGATCTCAGATATGAAAGGTTATAAAAAGCTCTTGATGTTGTTTATATCTCAGGGATGCAAGTTAGACACAGCTAATTACTCAACGTACCTTTCCTTTTAGTATAGCAGGTGAAAGGTGCTACACACTGTTACTTGATACACACTTGCACTGTAGCTGGCAAAATTGGAGGTACTGAATTTGAAACGAGTGACCCGTTTTATGTGGCTCTTTTAAATAATGTTCTGGGTTTTGAGAACATTTTTGGAAAGACTGCAGTATTGATAACTCCATTATTTCTTCAATGCTTATGTTAATATACATGCAAAATGCACATGCACAAACATGCTTGAGAGAAATGGCCTGTGTATGCATAACTGGCAATTCAACTATAGCAACACTGAAAGTATACAGAGAAAATTTTTAAATGGTGTTTGACAAACTTATAGCTATAGTATTGATAACCATACATTATACACATGGACTGTTGTCTATAGTTTATGCTTAGACTTTACTAAGACACACAACACGCCAACAAAGCAAACAGATGTTAACATGTACAGTTTTATAGACTTTTTATGCAGCAATACATGCAGAAAGCACATGCACAAACATGCCTGAGAGCAATGGCCTGTGTATTCATAACTGGCAATTCAGCTAGAGCAATGTTGTCTATAGTTGAAGTGTGCTGCTGGTACTTGTAGAATGATGAACTTCAAACACAACTGCTGGTAAAATCCTCTCATTTAATCATACTCTTGCCTACCAAGTATACTGAAACATATGTACCTTTAGCTCTAGTGACAAGTACCATACGATTTATAATACAGTCGTGAGAAAGAAATGTTTTAGACTACAAATACAATCCAATTGCTGTGGATATGTAGTGTATACTAAGGCAATTAGCATATTTGTAGCATTATCAACAAGCTATAGAGTCAAGAAAATTGACAAAATTGATCAAAGGTAGCAGACTCTAGGATTGTTGACTTGGTTTTCACTCCAGGATGTTCAGGAGACTTACCCCATGCATGTCAATGTGCATGCAACAATTAGTGTTGTATTCGATATGCAGTGCACATTCACATTGAAGGTTTGGTAGAGTATCTCCTCTATTCAAGCTGGTCAATAACTTTCCAAACCAGACGTCGTGCACTTCCACCTGAAGATTGAACTAGTTCATTAAGTGCCCTATAGGATATTGGCATGAAACTATATATAGTCCTGATAATCCAGCATATCACACCTAAAGTGTGTGTGTGTGGTTAAAGATCAACACACCAGCAGCCCTCAATATTCGCTCAATTCACTACGAAACCACACCCTGAGGTGTCACTCATGAAATAGCCTTGTTTTGTTTCAACTGCACAGATTCTGCTTCTATTTGGAAGTGTCAAAGATTTCCAGGGCTGAGATTGATATTTTGGTAGGCTGTGTCCTTTCGTCTTCTCTCCTGCCTTCTTTTCTGAATACATGTATAATTATGTCATGTGTAAATGCTTTCCTTTGTCCTCTGCTTCAAGACTCTGCCTGGAGTTTTTGCTGCTTTTGTCTGCTTTTACTTATGAGGCTCCAACCAGCATTTTGATCTATGAGCTGTGGCTTTTGTCTGTCTCCATTTCTTGTTCTTGCTATTCTTTTTCAGTGCTTCAATGTGGAAGATTGAACTTACATGCAGAGTGTTGTAAGATGCGTAACCGGTTCCATGCATTAAATGTGGTATACCTGGCTACATGATGTTGAAGTCAACAAAAATGGGGTCAATTGAGCCTCTTTTGCCTGTAACGTAAATCCTAATATAATCATTCTCATGGTATTAGTAAGTTATGGTTTCTTTTCAAAATAATTACAACTTACACATTGACACAGGGACAGCTCAACTCCACTTGTGCAATGTGTGCAAGGGGTAATAAAGTTGTGATACTGACAGCAGATTAATTGATTTTACTGGAGCAACGAAATGTGGCAAATATTTCTTACATCCATTTTCTATCATCTTCAGTGGAGATCAACCCAAAGTCATGCAGAATTACTTGGTCGAGAACGTATGCTTGACTCAGAAAGAAACTGGAGCACGACTTGTGGAAATTAACAGCCTGGAAGTCAACATTGTGAAATGCATCATTCCTTCAGTGTACTATAGTCATTCTTAACCATACACACACTGTCTTGGGGTGGCATAATAAACTAAAGAATCTTTTCTAAAGAGTTTTTTTTAACATCACAGAAATTTCTACTCAACTGCAGTCTCTATGATCTTGTGCAATTATAAAAGGCCAGCAAAAATATCAAGGTGAAAGAATGCTGCACAGGTAGATCATTGTCAAAAAAAAAATGATATACACACACAAACTATACTATATACCATTTGCTGAACTCAACAACAAAAGTGAGGTTTAATTATACACAAACACAAAAAAGTAAATAAAGTGCAGAAGACTACAGAGACCCTAAGCCTATTCAACCATTTGTGTAGTGGTTAATCCTAATCTTGACCTAGCACAACTCTATTGGTACAAGTGCACACACATAAAAGCATGTACCTACAAACATGTTTCAACACTGCTACATTAACAATATATTACTGCTCTACAATAATCCAATTTCCAAAAACGTATTACACAACTGTGGGTTGACCTGCAAGAAGATCACAAATTCCATAACAATGTTTGACCACAATATAGGAATGAACGTTATAGCAACAGGTAGCCTAAGAAGTTGAGAACACACTGTGCTTATTGTGTGAAGTGCATCAATGCCTCCACTGCCACCACCTGAAATTCATTGGCCTGGTGGCATCTCCCTACCAGTAAAAATGAGGGGCCCCTGTCACCCACAGTAAAAAATAACTTGGTTACTAAACACAGTCATAAAATCGTTCTCATACCATGCCAAATGTATCCTTTCTTCTGTGCGTAGAGACAAATGAAACTAATACAAGTTACACTATACCCACAGCTGTTGTCTCGCAGTTATCATCAATCAGGTAGTTTAAACCCATACATTTTTGTATACATATTGTTTCATGCTGTGTAGATGGAGCATGTTAATTTGGTAAGATGGAGGGAGATCCATGAACTGAAGGTTGTACATCATACATTTTCCTTTATTGCTCTACCTTATATATATACAATAATTATATCATACAATAGCGCCACTTGTATTAATTTAGCTACAAGTAAGGTTTGTGCATGTATAGACAGATGGCTGTACTGAAATACCAGCATCTAGCTAATTGACAGTCCTTATAGGATCCTACAGTGTCACTGTCTATCTTGGTGACACATTTTGAATGTGACATACTTTTTCTATAAATTTGGCCAATCAGCTAGGCAATGACGAAGCTCTATTGCATTGTAGGTAGTGTGCATGTCTTTACAATGCCAGTTCACCTTTGCAGTAACATGCCAATTCTTCACCCACACTTGGTATCCGTGCATTTAGGATGCATTGTGCCCTTTGACCAAATTTTGTCAGCACAGACCCACTGCAGCTGAATGCAGTCTATAGATAGCTAGCTATTATGCAAGTTCATGTCATTTCACTAAGGCACTCCACTAAATTCTGAACATATTATGGTCTGCAATGCCTCAGTATTGCAAGGATATGTTGGGGAATTCCCTGCAATTTGTCTGTGTGTACTCATGGTATGTCATGCGATGGCAAAGTTTTAAATATACTGTTTCTCATTACTATGTGGAATTGGACACTCCTTTGCCCAACTGCCTACTTATATTACTTATAGCAAACTTCATTATCGTTAGTTCACCTGGAACTGTAAACTTTTTGGGAGTACAGAAGTCTGATTCACCAAATTCATTATAGGCAGAGGCAGTAAAGGTATAGGTTCCTCCAACAAGGAGGCTTTCCATCAGGCACTCCACCTTATCACCATTGCAATAGGCAGGTACTGGAAAGGATTTTGTAAGTATAGAACTGGTCGTAGTAGACTCTGGCTCTGCCTTTACTATAAACTTGAAAGATCCCAGTGTTGGGTCTATGTGGGCCTGATGGGTTTGAAGGGTGACAGTCACCACGCTGTGTTCCTTGGATTCCACCTTCATGATCTGTGGTATGTCTGGGACACCTGGAGACAGAGGACAGCATAATATATATTGATAAGAGTACACACTATTGAGGAAGTCACATTAATGGTTGGTTACTTTCAAAAGTCCTTGTATGTGTAGGTAATGCCAACCAACTGCTTAGCTTGGCCTGGTACTCACTGTATGCATGTGTGCATATTATTCCAGGTTAAAATTTTAGGAGATTTATAAAATAATGAATCTTTACCATACATGGACTGTGCGAATTCGTTTCACATACTTGGTCGGGAGAGATGCCTTTTATAGAAGACATTTGCTTTTGTTAAGGCATTATCATAAACAATTTCTGTCGAAAAGCCAATTGTGCTTAAGATAGAGCAGTTTCAAGCTGTAACAAAGGAAGAGAAGGTGGTTCTGTGGCACCGATGAGTCCTTTTGGCAAAATAATTTGTTACACTTTTCGGTATGACTGTATGTTCTTGAAGGTTGATGCTACTACTACATCTAACAAGTAACATTCTAGTAGGATTCTGCGAGTAAAAACAGCACTGGAGTCTATTTCAAAGAAATCTGCATATTCTTGGGTTGGTATATTCTTCCACATACAGACGCACAGAATGTTTCAAGGAAAATAATCTCACACACATACACCAAACAGTGAGTACCGGGCCTTTCTCTTTGGGGGGGAGGGTGAGACGCCTGGGAACAAGATAGGCTATGTGAGAAGGGAGCTTATTATATACCAACCATTGGATTACCCAGCATGCAGACAAAATACCCTCACCAATTAGGTCTTCCTTACCTGGAACTGTAAAGTACATGGGTGAACAAAAATCAGATTCACCAAATGTGTTGCTCACAGAGGCAGTGAAAGTGTATATTTCTCCAACAGAAAGCCCTTCTATTCGACACTCTACTTTGGTGTGGTCTCCACAGGTGGGTAGTGGGAAGGGTATGTCATAGGAATTGCTTCCCAGCAAAGACTCGGGGTGCACCTTCACTTTAAGTGATGCTGGTGTTGGACCTAACTTGGTCTGGATAGGTTGAAGGGTTAGGACAGCTACACCAACTTCCTTGGACTCCACTTTTACAATTTTTGGCACGTCTGGAACACCTGGAAATACAAAATACAAATTTGATTGAGATCTGGAGGAAGAATTTAGTGGGTATAGTGTCAACCTAAGGAGTAGGACATGCAAACTATTATAATATTAGCCAAAAGAAAGATTGCCTAGGCTGGTTTTCTCACATCACTATATAACTTTAGCAATACTGGTTCTCACTTTTCAACTCATGTCTGATGCCTTTTAATCATCAGCAACTTAACTGAAATTGTTAGGTGAATTACAAACCAGCTCAGAAAAGTTTCAGCTATCGTAGTAGTAATTTTGTTGAAGATTTCAGACCAGATTTTGAAAAGTACAGATCATGATATTTGAGTTGCTGAACTGCTGGAATACTTCTAAGAGGTAGCTACTCAAGAACTCGTATCAGACTCATCATTTCTTCCTCAGAAATATCAAGCCAAGCATGCAATGTCTATACCATTACTTACCACATCTGCAATACCAACAGGGAGGGTCGCATACTTCATCTTGAACCAATGTCCTAATAATGAAGTGATAATAATCACAACTGCACATGCAGGAACCATCACTACACTGCAGTTAAAACTTACAAATTGTCTGGTCCAAAGAGCTTGCAATCCAACTCAGACACACCTCGTTCTTTTAGTGCAGTTCGTAAAATGTCTCCTATTGGCTCAAGAGCAACAAGCTGTTGCATGAAACGTAAGCAACGTACATGGTCCTCTTGCTTGGCACACGGCAGTGGTATATGAGGCTCAAGACTGCCTTCTAAAATGTGCAAGCCAAATGTTAACTTTCGTAGAGAGTTAAACTGATGGTAGAGAACGTATGGTTTATAAGCCGGAAAGTCCTCATCTCCCTTCACCGTATTTGTGCATAGAATCAAAGTGTAGTAGCCATTCCGTCCGTCTTTTCTTCTGTACTCTCGGCAGATATGAAGAATAACTTGGTGTCCACCAGGAAGCGTTATGCCACACTTTTCTCTATCGGGGTTGTTTTTTACTACAAACCCTGGAGGCAAAAGGTGGATAATGCCTGGGTTTTGAAACAGTACTTGAAGGCAAGTATCACTGCAGTGTGTAATCGCCTCGCCATTAATGTCGGTTGTCAGTTCAGCTGGTTGAAGACACACATCACATCTGTCTTTACAAAACCAGCATGGAGGTGAGCATTTGATGTCAGTTCTCAGTTTCCTATAATAATAATCATTAGAGCAACTTACTGCTGTACAAATACATGTACTAAATAACCTTGCCTAACATACCTTCCGCATTCTTGAAGAAATATGTTCATGTCAGCACACCCTCTCCTTCTTAATGCTTCCTTAATGCCCAGTGGAATATTGTACATTTCAGACTTCAGCTTATCAACAAAAAACTGGCCTGCCATGTCATCTGCACACATAGGTTCTTGTATGGACAGGTCATTAGGGGAGATAAAAAAGCCAACATTAGCTAGCCTGTTTCTTCTTGGTTTGTAGTCCTGAAACAAAACATAGGGTCTGTTTGGCAAATAGGGATATGTATTCTCTTCCCCTATGCATAAAATTATGGTCATTTCAGATACGATAGTTCCATCTGGGCTGCTTGAAGAACCTGCAGTGTGGAGTAGCTCCCGATGCCCACGTGGAAGGGTAACTACACTGCATTCAGATACTTTAAAAGATCTATTCACAACAAAACCCTCAGGCAAACTTGAAAAAACATGTGGAGAACTCTTGTGCATTTCACGACAAGCATCACTGCAGTATTCACTTTTTCGGATGCTGTCAGCAGGACAAGTGGTAAAACAGTTGGCACATTTATCCTTGCAATACCAACATGGAATTTCACATCGCTTGTCGTAGAATTTTCTGTGGACAAAACAGAGCCACAAGTGACTAAATACCACACTAATAGGAAATACTGCACTAACAGAAAATATACTATTTCACTGGACAGATAAACAAACATAGCGTACATAGTGCCTGGTTTACAACATTATCTAGCTGCCATACCTACATGCATTTATAACTCACACCTGTCTTGTGACTGTGTCAAAAGGGCATTGATGTCACTCTTACGGTGCTTGTTAAGAACTTGCAGCATCATTGCTGTAACAATCCCACTAGCGTAGAGACTGTCAACATACGCAGCATGCCTCTCACTATAGTTGGTGCCTGGAAGAAGTTCCATTGGTACAAGATCTGACGTTGAGATGTATATTCCAATAGAAAATTGCTCAAGCAAGCTATGCAGGTGGCACAACACATAAGGGCGATACTCAAACTCTTGGTTCGCTTTGCAGAGAAACACAGTCAGATCTCCACATAAACTTTTATCCTTTCCTGCAACAAATGGAGTTGTGGCATGTGCTAATACTATGTGGCCTTCAGGTACCTTCACTTCACGGATATTATCAAATTCATTTTTGATCTCGAATCCGATTGGAAGGGCACTCAGTGCTGATGGTGATTTAACTAGCTGGGCACGGCACTTTTCACTGCAGAATACAAACTTCTTCTGGTAGAGCAACACAGAGCTGTTTGCAGATTTGAAGCAGGCATCACATTTGTGCTCACAGAACCAGCATCGAGGAACACATTTAACTATCAGTGATTCTCTGCAGTGAAGTGAATAGCAAATACACTGATCTGTTGGGAAAAAACTTACAGAACGTTTGACACTTCAAACCAGGACAAACAAGCTAATACAACTCCATATATACAAGAAAATAAAAACATTAGACATGTAAAAAGGTGAAGGATGGCACGCCAAAAGTATGCAAACAAGGTAGGGATGAGACAAAAGTGAAGGTAAATATACGAGGCCCCATCCCTGAATCTTTTTCATACTAGAGTACCTGTAGTGCAAAAAGGCGTAGGGATAGAACTTTGTACATTTAGCTTCAATTTTATATCATTCCTACATTGTTTGCATATTTTTTGGTGTGCCATCCCTACATCTTTTTAAATTTCTAATGTTTTTTTAATTTTCTTGCTTTCTGTACTCTTGTTTTTATGTTAATCTCAGTTAGATTTGTAACTACATGCATATAACAGTATTTCTTTCAAGGGCCAACCACTATCCATACCAGATTTTGAGCCCTTTGTGAAGCTGATTTTCAATCATGACGACTGACCAGCACAGAAAATTGTAGCCACAGAGCATAAAACTGACCTTCCCAGCTTTACTAAAGCTATGAGTACTTTTTAGTGTAGCTATAAGCAAGCAACTGAATGCAGCACCTTACCTACATGGTGTTCATGAGCCTTTTCCCACTACCATGGAAAGAGACCACACCACCCATGCTTACAGTTCACGAGTGATTTCATGTGTGCACTAGTCTTGCTCCCAGATCAATGACTGTGGTCTTTGGTCTGGGAGCAAGACTGCGTGTGCATAAGCATACAAGATCAGAAAATGGCGTCCTACACAACAGACAGCAGCCGAGCAGTGCTGCAAACAGCTCACTGTAAAACCTAGACGGTGAACATCACTACCAGGTAGTGTGATCTTTGTGGCAATTTTTGGTGACCCTCACCGACAACTGCCACAAATATCACTACCTGGTAGTGACGTTCACCATTTAGTTTTTACAGAGCTTTATTGGTAAATTTGAAGCTATGAAGATGCTGAGTGGTCATAGAGCTCCACAATGTGGTAAGCATCAATTTTGTGCTATGAATACTTGAACCGTTTTCGAGTTATCATTGTTGAACAAAGTGGTCTGAAGAAAGAACAAAAATGGCGCTTTCACACACTTTTGCATTTAGCTGTCTTCCATGAGGCTTTTGGGCAACTATGAGTCTTGCTGAGCATAAAAAAGTATTGCATTTTTTGCATGTCTACATAGAGAGTCTACCGACTCTCTGATAATGTAGTTCACTGAACTTTTCTTTAAGTGCCCCCATGCTAACAAACAGGTATCACATGCAGCTAAAGCTGAAACTGACCTTGGATGTAGTTCCAGTAAATCAAGCACATTCACATCCAAAGTCTTTAATGAGTCAGAAAATAAATACTGGAACATCCCTGTGGATTGCAAGTCAGCTAGCAAGGCTTCAGCATAGGCCTTGGGCTGTTTATCAGGTAGCAATTCTTCTGGATGCAGATCCTCGGCTGATATAAAAAAACCCATGTCAATATAGAGGCCTGGTTTGTAACGATGCTTAATAATGTAAGGCCTGTCCTTTGGGAAATGTTCACCACCATCACCTACACAAAGAAAAAAGGTGACTCCATCAATGCCACTGCTTGGGCTATCAAAAGTTCGATGCAGTAAAAGCTTGTGGTCCAACGGAAGAATGAGAGAATTCCCACTGAACTCTCTTTTCACAACAAAACCCAATGGCAAAAGGTTGAAGCACTTAGGAAATTTGGGGTCTGATGATGGCTGGAACCCAATCTTTTTTAGTGTTTCCATGTCATTATATTTTGCCTGAGTCAGTCCAAAGACCTCATCTACTATCTCTGGGGGAGCTGGCAAGGATTTGTACACCTGGCTATCTTGTAGTCTTTTCTGTGTGACTCCCATCTCCAGGACTTCCAACGTTTGAGCAGCAAGACCCAATGACTCCCAGATAGCTACTGGCAGTGAATGTAGCCTCTGGCTATCTTCTGGAACAATAAAGTCTCCAGAACAAGTATTGATACAAGAACTTTCTGGCAGGCTAACATTTCCACTCGGAAATTTTATGACAATGTTCATCATGCCCAAATGAGCCAGGAAGAAATTGGCAACTCGAGGGATTTTGAAGTGACCTACTTTCTCTTCATTCTCCACTAGGTACATAAAGCCTGGCATGTGGAGAATCCTGTGGAGAGTCGATGCTGCTCCTGAGTCAGCCAATGAGAGCAAAAGAGGGTTAATGAACATGGCAAACTGAGTTTGCTTAGGAGTAATGTCAGGGCAGAGTATGACTTGCCGACAACTAGTGAAGACTCTGTAGATTTCATCTTCATTTATAAATCCTGATATGCCCTTCGGGTTAACAGCCAACCCACGGAATACTATACCAGCTGCAAACTGGTAGAGCCACTTGGAATAGGCAATTTTGTGTTCTTTGGTAGGGCTTGAAGGATCAGTGTCATTATACACTTTATGGAAGAACTCTTTGGCAAAAGGACTTTCTCCACTTTCACTGAGGCGAAGCTCACAACTGCTACAGAGCATCCACCAAACAGCTTTACGGGGTGTTTTCTGTTGAAGGCCACTAGACCCACCACTAACCAGGTAGTCTTTCTTAGTTTTTGTCATTTTCATACCTTTTGCAAACCCTGACAAAACAAAGTTGGGGATTACATGACTACCTTGTAATTCACTCTTAGAATGACATAGCAGACAACGCCTGGAGTTTTTCAGGCTGTTTGTCTCTCGAATGTAGTCTATCATGGAAAGGTCAAGAAACTTTAGCCCTTCCTCATCAATGGCATTTAAATCCAAAAGCGATCCTAAAATTTGGATAGCTTTTTCTGCATTAGTGAAGAGTTCTTTCTTTTTGAATGCAGAGAATGGTGTTTCCATCATGGGGAAGTGCTTCTGAGCATGCTTGTGAATATAGTACAATGATTTGCCCATAAACAGTTTGATACGGTTAAGACACTCTCCTTTGTAAGTGAGGTTTGTTTTAAGTTGAAGAGAATCACATACACGAACACATTCATGGTATCTTCCTTGCTGATAAGCATACTCCACATAAAGGGTTGTATTAACCACATCTGTGAACACAAAACAGTAGATGGATGATCTTGTTAAAATATGCACCAACCAATACGTTATAATAGTCCTGCATGAGAAATAACTTATACAAATTTAATCACTGTGAAAAATTACATTGCCCTGTTAAAATGGCAGTCCTAAATGTTATGCAATGTCACCCACTTACAGTGTGTATGTTGCCCCCCAGTGCTACTGTGGCAACAAACCAACACTGCAGTTTTCACAACACTGTAACATATAGCTTTGGCATAAGTCTCCCATGTCACCAGTTTTTTAGCACGCAAAAGTTGGGGGAGGATACTTGGAAATCTTACTATGTGATCCATTGCAAATACGCTGTCACATCTAGCACACCCAGCAGGTAAATGAAGTTGCATTCTGTCACAGTCACAAAAGGAGTTGTGTTAGGAAGCTAGAATTCATAACTCGGAAGGGGCAATCGCTAAGTAATCAACATGCATGAATTTCCAGCAGTGACAGACTTTAGTTACAACTCTCGTATCAAAGCTTTTGTATCTACAGTCTGTGATATGTGCACAAATCACATGCCTTTGGTAATTCCTTGTCCCTCAATTACTGCCTAGTATAAAAACTGGAAAGGCTGTACATGATAATGAGGTTATGTAGCATGCACAGTACCTTCAAGTTGGTTCCAGCCTTTAATACGTAACAAAGAACACTTTGCAGCCAAGGTCAAAGGTTTGTACTCGGGCATAAAACTAGTTACGGCTTCAAGTGCTTGCAGCACCTCTGGTGTAACACACAACTGTTCCCTAACAGTATTCTCCATTGCTAGTGTCCAGAGGAGATCCACAGCACTCTGTCTAGTAGCAACATCACCGTTCAGAAGTGCCTCAATAAGAGGTGACAATACACCATTTTCCAAGAGTGATATCGCATTTCTCTCATTGAGAGCCAACCCACTTGTCCCTCTGAGGAGTTCTGTAGCTGTCATCTTTATGTATCCCACTTCAGCTGCCATTGCAGTGTCAGTAGTAGCAATAGTAATTGTTGCAACAAGTAATACAATGAGTTCATTGTTCAATGAAACATTATTCTCTTTGGTGTCCAGGCTGAGGAGACCAGTTAGCATCATCGCAGGGATGTAAACTTGCTGAAGAGGGCACTTTGTGTATGACGACAAAATGTCCATGGTTTGCATATCCCAGAGAATTTGAGAGACCATAGAAATTTTGGCACAGTTCCCCAGTGTGCAAAGAGCACTCACAACCAGGAACTCTTCAGCCTAGTGAGGATTGAGGACAGTTACTGTATACTCTAGGTTTGACCATGATTCTACTGATAATGTATATTACAAACTCGAGAGATAGGAGTAGGTACAAATAAGTTGTTGCACTGCAATTTGGTAGCACTTTCAATAACAGGTCTAGGTGAGATTTACGTGACCTGACCAGTACCAATATCTATAAAACCACGCTTAAACACCAGCACTTTATACTTGGGATATACGATGTAGACATCTTGCGCATGAGTAACAGTACAGACGGCTACAAATGAAACTGTTGTGTAAAAATGGTGGGTACTTCATATACATGCAGCAGATGCAAGCCAGCCAAAGTCACTACATTTCACTATTTATTGTCTTCACAACTTGCAGCCCTCGTACAGTAAACGTTAATGCTCCAGCTACTTTTCCCAAGCGTCTCTCTTCGTTGGCCTCACCCACATTGCTTGTGCTGGAAAGTGGTCTGCAGAGTGAAAATGTTACTTATTGTCCGCACGCAGCGCACGATTGCGTTACATTATAGTCTAATCAGACATACAAAATGCATACAACAGATATATATTAAAAAAATCCACCATTCAACTTACTAGTGTGAGGCTCACTCAGGCTCGCCCCAATTATTTGAGGACTATGGGAAATTATGTATAAATACACTTTCTTCAAATAAATGCCCTCCCCTCTTTACCTCCTAAGCTCTTACATTTACTCACTTAAATGCCCTGTAGTGAGAGTCTTCTGGGTGTTCTACAGTAAACTTTTGGTTTAGGTCTGTCATTGAGTGCTTTTTTAAATTAGTACACATGGAATCACTAGCCTCATTTGACAACCACCTCCTATAGAGTTTGTCGCTCATGGTACAAGCTTATGCGGATCCTTCCTATAACCACTGATTATACAAGTGCCTCTCAGTCTAGTATAAACACAGGCACCGCTGATTTCTTGTAGTACATGACCACTGAAGCTGCCATTTTTTCAGAAAGCCAAGGCAGTCATCATGATTGGCAACCTGTGTGCAACTCATTGCGATGGACTGGGGAGTAGAGAGTAATTGAGTATTTGAGTAAATTCTCCCTTCCCACTCCAGATTCAAAGTAGTGTGCAATGTGCGGGGTGTATTATCAGGAGCTTATGGTACTAAGGAACTCATTCATAATCACCTTGCATGCATTCCACTAGTTAGCTATACTTAATTCTTCGGTTATGAATGTACGTATGTTGTCACATTATAGCAATTGCACTCACATTTTGAGCTAGCTGTGCTTTCTCATACAACTTCAGCTCATTCACAAGAACAGTGACAAATCCAACATAGCCCAGGTCACTGCAAAAGGATTCAAACTGATTGGACAGGCTCATAGATGCAGCACACAATGCAAATAGGCATGGCCAGTTCTTCACATTGTAATGTGTCTTTAAGGCACGCATCACTTTCAAAAACACTGAAGCAGCCCCTACACTTGAGAGATGGCTGGCAATCTGCTGCAGGTCTTCATCTTTTACAAACTGGGAGGTCAAACTTTCAATTGACTTCAAAGTGTCTTCCATCTGAGAGAGGTTTCTGGTACTTAGGTCAACTTTGGAGGCTTCTTTCAAGAACTCAACAGCAAGTGAAATCTGCCGCAGCACCTTTCGTAGTTCTGTGTTCTCTGGCACTGCACAATCAAATATATATAAGTCTACGCCTTTAACATCTAAAAGCAATGGGGTTAATCAACTATTCAACAGCAATGACACCAGCGACAATGTACTCTCTCTAGTACACACAAGTGATTTTTACAACAGGGAGATCATCTGTTTCCATTATAAAAATATTCTGAGCTAGCAAGTATATGTACAGTAGAACCTCCCTTATCCGGCCTTCGAACTCACGGGCACCTCCTACCTAGCACTATCTTTGGCTACACAAAATTAATTTCCTGTCCCTAGTCAGCTGTGCATGCTGGTCAGGGGCGAGTGACTTTTGTAAACTCTGTATTCAGCGTCCAACCGCAGTGTTTACACAGTCTACTATGGAATTCCAAAGTGGACAAAATTGTGTCACAGAAATAAAAGACATGCTGTGTGCAAAATACATAAAAACACTGTGCTATATTGAAAACATAGAAACATCATGCACAAAATGCACGAACATCATGCGCAAAATACACAAATGTTATGCTCAAAATTCGGAAACGTTATGCTCAAAATGCAGAAACGTTATGCTCAAAATGTAGAAACGTTATGCTCAAATGCAGAAACGTTATGCTCAAAATGCAGTAACATTATGCTCAAAATGCAGAAACATTATGCTCAAAATGGAGAAACATTATGCTCAAAATGGAGAAACGTTATGCTCAAAATGCAGAAACGTTATGCTCAAAATGCAGTAACATTATGCAGAAACGTTATGCTCAAAATGCAGAAACGTTATGCTCAAAATGCAGAAACGTTATGCTCAAAATGTAGAAATGTTATGCTCAAAATGCAGAAACGTTATGCTCTCAAAAACAATTCTCCGTAATTGGATATACGGTCAGAGGGTGGGCACTAATTAGAGCATTGACACAATCGCTGTGGGATTGAGGACAGCATTGCTGTTTGAAGAGTCCCTGGCTTCCTGCCAAGTGCAATGGTGAATATCGGGTATTGTTCCAGGTTCCAGAGCAGTAGATCAGAGAGAGGCAGCTGCCGTTTCATGGTCCAACAAGCCTGGAATGGACCTCCGTGTACAGTGTAGCTAGCTGTGGCAGTGGGGCACCCATTACATCTCAAAATGCAACCATTAGAATTGTTCAGTGCCTGCTTGCACACTCTCCATATTTTAGGCATAACATTTCTACATTTCGAGCACAACGTTTCTACAATTTGAGCATAACGTTTCTACATTTTGAGCATAACGTTTCTACATTTTGAGCATAACGTTTCTGCATTTTGAGCATAACATTTCCGAATTTTGAGCATAACATTTGTGTATTTTGCGCATGATGTTCGTGCATTTTGCGCATGATGTTTCTATGTTTTCAATATAGCACAGTGTTTTTATGTATTTTGCACACAGCATGTCTTTTATTTCTGTGACACAATTTTGTCCACTTTGGAATTCCATAGTCTACACCCAGTGGCTTCACCCCCTTCCAGCTTCTCTAAGGATGCTTAGTGTCTACTTTTTGCTAGTACAACTGGGTTTGGGACACTACTTTTTTTACACTTGGATTGCCTGGTCATTTTTAATCATTTCTAGGACCACAAACAGGAAATTAAACTTGAGTGGCCTTACTCTATGATATTTTAATGAAATATGTTGGGTACAATACCATACACAACATACATATTTCTCAGTTACGGGCATTTTCTAAGTTATGGGCACCCCCTGGTCCCATGCCCGGATAAGAGAGGTTCTACTGTACAGCAATAGACATGCCAGGTTTTGGCTCAAACCTCAAAGCATTATCTGAAAATACTTGGTTGCACACAACTAACTAATTGCCTGAGGAAAATGTTCAAAGAACCTCACTAACGAAGTCTTGTAGGACCACCCATACCAAAATGACAAGGTTGCACAAGTATGTGACATGGTTGTAACAAGCTTGTATACAAGAAACATGCTATCAACAACCTTGTTTCCAGGTTGTTACAATCTAGTAAAACCTGGTATCTTTGCGCACAAGGTTGTGACAAGCTGTCACAAGACCCTACACAAGTTTGAGATAAATTAACCCTTTACCAACCAATGACGCCATATGGCGTCGTCAGATTTTGGCCGCATGTTATCAGTTGGCGCAATCCGTTTTGAAGATAGGCTCTGCGCTAGCAGAAAGGGTGGGACAGGGGGAGGTGGGTGGGTGCACCGCTCTGGCTGACAGTGCATGGCGGCGGTTGCAGCTGCCTGTAGAAAAGCCTTGGTCAATGCCGGGTGGGCCATTTGTCTGCTTTCTTGCACAAACGGGTGTAGAAAACGCTCCTTTCACCTTGTAGGGACTCCATCTCTGGCATTTTAAGCAGCTTTTAGTCCGGAGGAGCGTTCTCTGGTTGGAGGGCCCTGACTATTGAACGCTCGCTAATGAGTGGGTGTGTCCAAGGTCACGAACCTACAGAGAATGTGTCAATAAAGCTTTGAGTCAAGTTTCCAGTGCTAGCTCCAAGCAGAAGTGAAAGTACGGACCATGGAAGGTATCCATAGCCTAATAAATACTTCCAGTAAATAGCCTACGGTTGTTAAAGAGTTAACTGCTGCAAAACCTGTTTTTTTTATGCTGTTGTTGTTGTTACCAGGTACCTGCATGTGACATGCATGTTTCATACATGGTGTGTGCTGGTTTGAAAAAACATGCATGCAACATACATGCAACATACATGTTTCCTCTCCAGTATCAACATGCAACATGCACACTGTGCTACATGCGGTGTTGTATGTTACGTGCATGTGGCATGCACATAGTATATGAGTTGCTCATTCATGTGGCTATCTTTTTTGCTCTTCCCTACAACTATAACATTTTTATGACAAGGGCTTGCCCTGTGTGATGCTCAGAACACCTACTGTCTTGCCACATTTTGGGAGTGGGAGAGAATCAAGCTGCAGGCAGCGAGCTGGTAGTCTTGTACCCAGCTTCCCTGTTTGGTAGTCTTGTACGCTAGCTTCCCTATTTGGTAGTCTTGTACGCTAGCTTCCCTGTTTCCAGGGTTTTTTTTTTATCACCTGCAGTACTGCATTGTTTGATAGTGCTCTGAGTGATAAAACGTGGTTTGCATGGTCAATCAGTGCCTTCATACTACTCAAGGGCTACAAACACTGACAGCCACGTTTTATGGTTTCTTCAAAAAGCTTTTATCAAACAACGGGCTGTCCTGCAAACGCGTGAAAGTTTGATAGGAACCAAGAACAGCGCCACGTAGAACAGACCGCCTTAGAGTGTGCTTCAAATAGAATTGCTGCAATGGGCATACGTGAATGAAAGGCAAGTCCGCGCCACGCCTCGTGTACTGAAGATTAAAAACAGCTGCGTAAAGACGACTGTGCGTGCAGTGGCTGGTAGAAGACAGAGTGTCCACCGTACTTTGCTCATAATGGCTTGAGGCTACACCCCCAGTGCTGCCCTACTGGTGAAGAGAGTATGCTTCTGGGAGCAAGTCAAGCCCATAGGATATTTCATCTTTGCTGTTTCAGGTACAGCTGCCTACCATAATTTGTGGTTTTTTATTGCATATGCTGCAAGCTGTCGTACCAGCTACATTGTGCATGACCTATATAGGCTATGTAAGTGGACTATGATATTCAGACGTACCAATGAGCCTATACACTAAGTAAGCTATTTCTACCTGTTTGAAGCCCTTCTCTACTCCCTATACATCGTAGCTGACTCTCAATTTGAAACAGCACGATTGTACCACTGGATGCTTACAGCTCTGACTTATAAGCCAGTTTCCAAGTTATTTGAAAGTAGAACACTCCTACCTCAAGTGAAAACTGGAGGCTGTTGCTTGCTGTGTTTGAGTAAATGCTTCATGTCTGACTACCTCAGCTAAACTTGCGATCACCCGAACTAGCACCATGTCTCCTGCCTTTCCAGAGTAATGATGTCAGCCAAAAGGTGTGGTCTAACCTCATTACTACTAAATATAAATGGGCCTACCCCTGAGTTTCACTAAGCTTCTTAGGTTCACGAAAATGTTGAGTTCTACTTTATGGGCCACTTTAGTGGCCTCCCGTGTGCAATGAGTTAACTCAAGGTACAGCAACAAAGATGCAGTTTGAGTCTCGTTACTCATTGCATATACACAAGCATGCTTCAGGACAGTGTCCACTATGGTAACATGTTGTGCCAAATCCTTTCTTTCAGAGTTGTCAAAGAAGTTGGCCATCAAAGGGTCTATGGACAAGCTGAAACGATACCTAGCTTACCAGCAAGTGTGATGAAGAATACTGAATGTTACACTTAAATATAGCTGCTTCATGGAATTCTAACCTAATGAACACAGCTTTCCTGATAGTGTTGTTGTCTTAGACTTTCTGAACATGCATTTATGTGTATGTGTTGTAACACTATAATTGTTGATCATTGGATCAATCAGAGTATTGGATTTTTGAATTTGAGAAATTAAGTTGTACAACTTTGTCAGAACGAAATTTGGCAGTCTTGTAACAACACTGTGACAAGGTTGTACATACTTGTTACATGGTTGTCTAAGTCTGTTTACAGTTTCATATACAAAGTACTGGCAAGGTTGTGACATGGTTGTGACGTGGTTGTGACGTGGTTGTGACAAGCATGTCCACAACCCTGTTACATCCATGTCACAACCTTGTTGACAAAGTTGTAGCATCCTTGTACAAGCTTGTTATTTCTGCATGGGCAATCTGGAGGACATGCATAATTATGCAATCATAGTATCACAATAAACGTAATGTAACATTTTACAATGCTGAGTAGTTTGCATAGCCTCGCTCCCAGGGTCTTCCCACCGTCCAGTTTTTGATCACTTGCAGTATGCAAAAATGGAGCGGGAAGGCCTGAATGGTGTGAATGATGTCGGTGTCTACCTAGGTAGAGGTCCTCGATCGAAAGAACGCGTTTTGCACACGTGTTCTTCATTTTAAACCAGGAGCGGTATGTTATTAAATCGCTTCACCAACGTTCAAAACTCCAGCGCTTGGGATAGAAATTAGAAGATAAAGCCTCAAGCTCGTTCTTTTGCGTTCTTTCAATCGGGAACCCCTCCCCACCCTCTGTCTACCTAGGTAGACCCTGACATCATTCACGTGATAAAATGGACCAGGCCTTCCCCCTCTGTTTTGCATACTGCAAGCAATCAAAAGCTGAACGGTGGGAAGGCCTGGGAATGAGGCTATAGTTCACATGCACACATCCTTCCAGTGTACCTGTACCTATACACACCTATTAGTGCTGACTCACCTTTTCCCCCATTTGCCTCCTTTCTATCTTCTTCTGGTACACTACACCACTCGTCTATGAAATGCAAGAATACCATACAGATATGTCACTTTACACTTAGACCATTTGTTTTGAGAGTAGAGTACTCCAAGCTAAGAGTTCTAAAAAAATGCTTACAAATAAAGGCTTTCATGAGACAACAATGGTACAGGGGTAGGAGTATAGCAGTATAAGTGGAAGGTAAGGAAGATATTGCTTCCATATCTGTTGCCAACCATACCTCCTGAGTGAACTCAATATGTATAGCCTGTATATGGAAAACTATTGTCAGTACTATCTATGGGCCAAAATTTCAAAGAACTGATAGACAGTATCAGATACAAGAGAAAAAGGAGAGAACCTTACAGTACAACTGGAAGCCATTTGAATGGAGACAACTGCTCATATTTTGGAAAGTTCAATACACTGTATCTATAACCTACACAACCTACAAGTGGATTCAATTTCCATACCTAACTTCAGCTTCTTATCTAACCAAGTGTCAAATAATTTGACCCTTAGTGTAACTGCCTACCTTTCTCTGCTTTGGACATGTTGTCCTCAATTTCTTTCGACAGATGGGTAGAGATCTGTAAAGAAACGAAAGGTTAATTAAATGCAAATATATTCTTCCAAAAATATAATCTCACTACGGACACCTGTACATCAAGCCTAAGTGCTGAAAGCAGGCAATAAAAGCATCCAATTGTAGTGGAAGCTTAGCCAATCACAGTGCTAGAGAACAAGTAGACTTTGAAATTGGTTGAAGTGATAATAAGCACAAAAGTTCCCTCATGTGAACTTCAACATTACACTAAGATCCAAAGTTGTCATTATCTCCACATCTACATAGTGCGGGCTTGTGCAAATCAATTTGGCAGTGTTTGTAGTTTCTGATGATATCAAAACATTTGTTGTTTTGGAAACTTGTTTTGTCACACTACATGTAGTGAGAGCAGTGTCCAGTCTGTCACTTTGTGGAGCTATGATAATACAATTTGAGCAAGGAAGGGAGGGTTCTTTCCAAGTGGTATACAAAAACTCTTGCAAAATCTGTTTGAGTGTGAATACACAACGACTGCGATAGATTGCTAAAGCTTGCATATAGTTGTCTCTGAAATGCTAGCAATTTTCTCCATTGCAGACAGGAAATAGCATCTGACCATAGTTCTCTAGTGCTGTGATTGGTTAAGCCTACACTACAATTTGGTGCAGTCCATGCCCAGTTTCAGCACTTAGGCTTGGTGTACGGGTGTCTAATTATAGACCTGTAGCTTACTCTAGTTAAAGTGTTACTAAATTACTAAATGTTGTACTCTCCATACATTAGGTACTCCTCATTTGAATAAATGGTATTTTCCATGGGATTGGCTGATCAAAAGAAGGAACCATGCACCTACATACGTAAAAAAAAAAAGAAGCTCAACAGGCAACTTGGGCTTCCATTCATCCATCTATGTTCCCATCCATCCCTTTTGCTAGACCTCTGCATTATACTGACCAATACTGTTTCCTATTAACTTGGCAAAAAAACGTAACTTGGCAGGTGTTATCCAAAAGACTAACCTTTCAGAGCTCAAATAACAATCTCATACAATCAACCAACAGACGATATACATTACATGCACCTTAATTCCCCCTGATGAGTAGCTGCTTAAATCCATTCACTAAATGCTGAAACCAGGCTTTTTCTCTTCTTGATTAGCAGGGCCATGAAAAAGGCACTTAATAAGTTGCATGGTAGTATTTGTTTTCATTTTACTTGTAGATACAGGTCTTTGCAGGTATATAGGTTGAGGGAAAGCCTTACAACTGTACTGAGTAGAAAATCAATGAACCAAAACTTCCTGCACTAGGCTGGTTCGTATATAATTGTTATGCGCAAATCACATGTACAGTCAGATAAGGACGTGTAGCGGTGCACAGTTTTCTAGTAGCTGAAGCACGCCAGTTCAGTTGAGTTTAGCAAGGTATATTTAGCCTGCTGCAGGCTATTTTATAATTGTCTGACTGTTATACCAGTCTGTGTCTGGTCTACAGATTGTGAACAGTGTGTGCACATGGACTACAACGATTACCGTTACAGCTGCTCTCCAAGTTACCACATGTATGCATTCCAGGGACCTCCTACGGGCTTGGAAGCTCATGCAACTCTCAGCTTCAGCTGTTATGAACCCTGTTTGTGAAAGCCATGAGTGTCCTGATTCTAGATGTAGAGTAAGTGTTGGTGCACTACCAACAGTTGCAGTGAAGGTAATCAACCCAACCAAACGAAGTGAAACTAAACTATTCATGCTTCATAATGTTGACATACAACAATTTTCATGCCCAGAAAATGTGAGGGAAGTGATTGCTGATCAGTTAGGTGAAGATATTGTTTGTTTCACCTGAAGTCAGTTTGAAATTGGTTATTTCAAGGGAAAGAAGTGTGTATGGGTGCAAAATGCTACGGACACTAAGGAAGTTCAGAGACTCTTACGATCTGGTTCCCAGACTTAACATTATGGTGTATGGGAAAATATGAGCCAAAAATAACAGCATTTAAAACGCTCGGCACCAAGTATACAGGTCTCTGACACGGAATCAGATGAGGAAACTCGAAAAGCAAATTCTAAACCACAAAAGAAAAAGAAACTGTCCAAGTATGTAGAGAAGCTGGAACAAGTAGATGAACTGGTGGATGAACTAAAGTCAAAGCATGGAACTTTATATACAACTATTCAATATCGTGTATGGGGAGAAACCGTAGATTCAGGCCGCCATAGTAGTGTGGACTCCCCTCCAATTTTAAGTCTCAAGGGAGGAAAGATACCCTTCAACACCCCCTAGATCCCAGCAGCTCCGGGCTGAAATCGTCCTAACTCCAGGGAAAAGAGCTCAGTTAAGTTCTACATACATTAAGCAGATCAAAGATGTACATTCTCTGGTGGATATATTGAGGCAATATCAAATGAAGATTTTGTCAAGCAGAGGGATATACTGTTACAGCAGATGGACAAACAGAATAGTTAAGTGAGTTATAGTTGTACCGTACATGCTACATGCACACATGTTAACAGAGTTGTATAAGTTCACTATACACCTTTGAAACAATGTTTGGCACTATGCTATGTATCCTGCATGTCTAGTATAGTTCTGACATTGCTGGAGGATAACTGAGGCAAATGCACTGGAGATCAATATCCTAGGCTCTGAACATCCCTTGTAGGAGTGTTCAAGCTCTCTGAGGTATGATTTAACAGCTCCTCAATGGGATTGAGATCAGGCCTGTAAGGTGGTAAAAATCGAACCAAGGTTCCAGCTGCCTCAATCAAATCCACAACTGTTTCAAGGTGGTGAATAGATGCATTATCGAACACCACAACTGATCTGGGATTATTGCCATCAACTGGTTGTATGACATCTAGCAAACATCGTTTTACAAAGTCTAAAAATATCTTGCCATTGACATTACAATCAACAAGATAAGCATCTTCAACATCTCTGGTAGTCATGACCCCAATTGCAGATATACGCTTTCCATAAAAAAGCAGTTGGTGACTAACAGGTGGAATTCCCTCAGACAATAGCCATACTTTCTCACCAAGTTACGCCTTTCACAACCTGTTTCACCAATAAAGACCAACATGTCAGGATGAAATTCTTCCATTTCCACCAAATAGCGGGCCCTGAGAACCTCTGAATGTCTCAGGGGTTTCTAAGGTATTAAACTATATGGAGAAATGATTGGGACTTTCAGAATTGTCCATTTTATCATGGGTGTCCACTGTTGAGGGGTGCCATCAATTGGTGTTCCACTGTGTGCTTACTTTAACACTTTAACAGGTGACAAAAGTGCTGATGAGATGGGCAGGCAGGCGGATGTGAAAACGCAAGTCAGAAAGTTGTAAGAATGGCTTAAAATGCATTGCAAAGGCGCATGCTTGACAGTAAATGCTTGAAAGCCTGCTCTATTTACATCTTTATGCAAAGGCTTGCTGATACGATAAAAGTTCAGTAGAGGTAACCTGCTGCACTGTGACAGTCCATTGTCTTTATGAACAGAGGCAAGAGAAAAGTTGAAGCACACCCCGGTAGCTGTCGTGAGTGAGAGCGAAGACGAGGAGGAGGAGGAGGAGAGAAAGTGTAAGAGGGTAGACAAACGGTACTATCACTGGTGCCCAATCATGAACTGCCCAGCAAAACCTCCTCAGAAGAAGCTGCCAAATCATTTCGACAGGTATCACAAGAATGTCTCCAAAGAAGAGAGAACAGTGTATACTAAAATGGCTAAGAAGGTGCCAAGGATTGAGAAGCGACCGATCTTTAAGAGGCTGAGGGGACAGCAGACCCTGGAAGCTTTGTTCATGGCCCAGAAAGAGAAAGAGAAGGTGGAGGAGGAAGAGGAGGAGGAGGAAGAGGAGGAGAAGGATATGGTAGACTCCACCTTAAGCTTTCCAAGTTACCCAGTAAATGAAGACCCCTCCCACATATCCTTCCAGGCATATTTGACCAGTATTGCTGGCAGGTCAAAAAGTGAAGCACAAGCAGAACAGACAGCCAAGGATGTTTCCAAACTCATGCGATTTGCCTGCAAAAATGATCCGATTCCAAAGTGGGAATGGCTGCTGGAGAAAGACATGTTGCTAGCGTACATCGAGAAGTTGGAGCGACATAGTGTTGGGGCGGATGGGCAGACACAGAAGCTGGATGCAATAGATGCTGCTGTGAGGTACTACCGGCAGGAGAAACTGCAGGATGATCCAGGGAATGTGGTGTATGGGAAAGCTTTGTGAATGAGTAATACACTCAGTGCATGTAGAGCAACCCTACGAAAAAAATGGGCAAAGCAGCGGATTGTCCGCCTTGAGAAGAGGAGTGAACATAAGCACACCCTGACCCTTGATGAAGTCAACAGGGTACTTTCCTGCGAAGAGATGTGGCGGGACCTTGCAAGAATAGCCGACTGCCTCACAAAAGGGCTGCCTGTAAACAATCAGGAGCTCAATTTGTGCACTAACATTATTGCTCATTTTTCGAGGCTGGCAACAGCCTGGGGCAGCATTAAACGCGACACTGCTTGAGTATGACCAAAGGTCAGAGGTCAGGATTGGAGGAGAGTGAGCACAATACCAGGATGGTAGCTAGTGTGACGATTGTGCTGAAGCCCTCCCACTTAGCCAGGCTGCACACACATGTGACCATTGTAAGAGAAGCACAAGACCCGGCTGGAAAGTCACCCTACCTACAGGTGGGCGGAAAATGAAATGTTTTTGGCTGGCGGTATGGATTTAGCAATCTGACTACCACACAGGTACGTATGAGTGGAGCAACTGAGGCAGCTAGAAAGCTGTCTCACCAAGATTGACTGCTTGTGTGCAAGCAAATGTCGCACATAGTAGTGTGTACTACGAGGTGATAGTCAGGCCTAGCCACACAGCTCAAGCATTTTCAAGCATGCAAAAAATACAAGCAGCACAGCCTGAGTCCAACTCAGACAGTGACAATGGCGATCAAAAATGTAGCAGGAAAAAAGCCACCCGTTCACACCTCAAGAGAGCAACTCAGACAGTGACAATGGCGATCAAAAATGTAGCAGGAAAAAATGCTGCCCGTTCACACCTCATGAGAGGGAAGTGATGAACTTATACTTCGAACAGTACATACGGGAAGGCACAATACCAAGCCTAGATGAATGCGGAGTGTTTCTTGAAAACCACAACTTAACAAGAACACCAAAACAAATACAGGACAGAGTAAAAACTGTTAATAAAGCGAACAAGTGCAAGTAATTTTGCGAAACAAAAACAACCAAACTCAAGTATATAATTATGTAACTTTGAAAATATTTGTTAATGTTTCCCGCTGTGATTGTTATTGATTCTTAAAACTTCATCAATGAAAGTTAATCAACAGTGATTAATTTTAGTTGCTCCATATAAAGTTTAGGTTGGACAGGCGTTTTTGTTTTCCCATCCCCATTAGATTTGGAGCTATAAGCCCATGAAGTTAACCATGTTTTGTGGTTTTGGTGCGCATGGGTAACTTTGTGCAATCATATCTCCTGAACCCTACCACCTATGGACATGAGACTTGAACCGTTGGATGCAGCAAAGATTGAGGTTTATGAGGGAAGTATTGTGACATCCCCATCAGATGTAGAGCTGTGAGCCCGTGAAATAACCATTTTTCATGATCTTGGTGCACACAGGTAAATTTGTGGACTGTATCTCTTGAACCCTTCCCTCTACAGACACGAAACTTGTACCATTGGATACAGCAAAGATTGTGGTTTATAAAGACGTGTTCAAACATAGTGGCATCCCCATCGCAATTGGAGCTGTGATCGAGTCCTTGAAGTAAACTATGTTTCATGGTTCTGTACACATTGGTAATTTTGTGTGACCATATCTCCTGAACCCTACAACTTATGGACATAGAACTTGTACCGTAGGACACAGCAAGCAATTTTTATTTGTACAGATGCTCAGATTTATGCTGCATTGCTGACATAATTCTCCAAAGGCCCATAGTAAGCGTTCTATAATGGGCCAGCTTGTGAGAGTACTTTCTGGCTTATTCCCAGCCTGCCTCAGTGTTTGTCCTGGCGCTGCACGTTGTCTGTGTTGTCCTCTAATGTTGTGAAGACTCTTTTTGAGCTTCAAAAGTCATGATAATCGTTGGAACTCTCCGTGAAGTTCGCAAACTTACGAAATATTAAAAGTCTGGATGGCATATGAGCTGTAATTATGTAGGTAGTACTTTCGACAGTACTTCTCTCTCACTAAGACTGTTCCACCAAACTGTACAGAGAGGGACACTCAGGTCAGTGGGAGGCTGGTTCTTGAAGATCTGCCATACAGAGGATTAATACCCTGGGTAAAGTGGTAGGCCATACAGGGGGTCCCCATTTTCACTAAGGGATCTCCATATTCCTGTGACTGCCATAGCAGAGGGTCCCCATACTCCTGGGAGAACTGTCAGCCAAAGAGGGGGTTCCCCTATTTCTGGGAAAAACAATTGGGTGCCCCCCCCCCCCATCCCATTTTCCAGAAATATGCTGACTCCCCATTTTCCCGGGAATATGAGGACCTGGAGCCCCCATTTTCCCATGACACCTACACGTGTGTTCCAACTGATCCTACTCTTGTACAAAATTTCCGCGCTAGAGTTAGACGTATACTATAATACATGTAATAGTACTTACCGAACATTAAGCTGGGAAACACCACGAAGGGCCCCGAGCACTGCAACAGTGCCAGTGGATACTCACATTCACCCCAAAAGAAGTCCAGAGTCAAAGAGAAACAACTACAGCACGTGACTTTTAATATGCGGTGACGGAGTAGCCGTACTGCAAGCGACGGGAAGCTGGGCGAGGGCCTGGGAACGAGGCCAGTGACGGAGTGAATAATGTCCCCCCGTGAATAATGTCTCCCCGGACATTATTCACTAGTGAATATTGTCCCCCCGGACATTATTCACCGGTCCCCTCTAGGCTAGTCCTTCTAGTGAATAATGTCCCCCCTCATACACGCGCTTCCAAGGTGGTCTAGTATTTTTATTCTAAGTTCAATTACTACAACTGGCAGCCGGGATCATGCATGGTCTTGACAACAGTAGCGCGACCCACAATGCGTAAGATCATTCCACTCCACTATGCATAGATCGAGTGTATGCCACGACTCGGACTCTACTCACGATCACCAGACTCTTGGCCTACCGCGCTACGCCGTAGCCATCAGGTTTGGAGTGGTCAGGTTCGTAGTGCGTGCGTAAGCACGTTATAATACACCTAGGGGTGCCTGGGGCATGCTCCCCCAGAAATATTTTTGAATTTAGAGATTGCTTCTGAGACCATTTTTGGGCAAATACGATGCTTTTCGGAGGCCAGATGACAGAGTTCACATGTATGAATATCTCTACCCTTTCTGCTCATTGCGTCGTACAGCACTGGTTGATTGATTGATTGATTGATTGATTGATTAAGTTTAATTTCAAACAGGAATGTCCCTTCAGCCAGTGGCTGGTCCACCAGGGAGTCCTGTATATACATACAACACCAAAGAACAAAACAAGAAAGGAAACCATACAAGCAAAAGGTTGAATACAATACTGCAAACATGCAGGAAGTAGCAAAAATTAAAGAAAACAGGTAAAAATACACTCAGGTACTAATGCCACAAATGTATTGAGTTTTTAAGAGTTTTCTAAATGTATTAATATTCTGCACATTTCTCAGATCTGCCGGTAACTTGTTCCACTCTTGTGCACCTTTAAACATGGTAGCTCTCCTGCCAAACTCTGTGTTCACTGACTTTAAATGCAATTTATTG
Source organism: Agelas oroides (assembly GCA_949130485.1). NCBI lineage: Eukaryota > Metazoa > Porifera > Demospongiae > Agelasida > Agelasidae > Agelas > Agelas oroides. The sequence continues at coordinate 6,441,720 of OX422189.1, forward strand.
GCTCCCCGTGTAACACAATGTCCATACTGTTTGTTAGTCTCATAACACTCTGCCAGGTAGGCAGGTGCCCGCCCATGCACACACCGGTGGACTAGTACCAACCTGAACAACTCCCGTCTTTTTGACAGGGGCATCCAGTTCATATCACTCCTCAGTTCTTCACTAGGTGTCCTTGGTGGTTTTGAACAAATAAGCCTCATTGCATAGTTCTGTATCCTCTCCACTCTTTTTTGAAGCTGAATTCCGCATTCTTGCCAGAGTACACAGCAATAGTCCAGATGTGGCAACACTAGTGCATTGTATCTCTTAGCCTTCTCAGCTTTGCCAAGCCTCCCAAACACTTCCTTCGAACTGCCTCCACATGGTCCACCCAAGTCAAACCTTCATCCACGTTTCGGCCTTCTTCGGAAAGTTGTTGGAAGGAAGACTTCTTTTGCACTTTTGGCAGCCATCTCGCACGTTTCAACATGTCACCTGTGTAGTTGGGGGCCTTGAGTGGGCGTTCGCCGAGCAATGTCGCTAAGTGGCGAAGCCAAGCAAGCCACGAGTGAGGGGAAAGGTGGTCCGGTTGAAACCGGACCGGCGGCTACGGCCCTGCGCTAGCGCCTGGGGACGAGACTAACGCTGCATGTGGGCGTGCCAGTATACCACGCCCTTTTTAGTGGTAAGTGGAACCACCCAAGGCAAGTACCAGAAGTGCCTCAGCCTGCACAACAGTTGCGAAGTCACTGTTCGCAAGAGTCCTTTATTGTGTTGGGATGATGAGCTGTCCTGCCAGCCTGCTACTGCTACTTCTAACTGGCGGTATGCACTGGTGTTTGCGATTGTGTTTATGTCTTCTTGTTTAATACGGCACACACATCTTGTGTGCTTACCTGTAGAGTTCACGTAGAGCACTAACATGATCAGCAGAGCAAGCACAGAACATGCTCTGATTGCACTGTAAAACGGACAAGGGAAATTAGGAGGTTGGGAATGAAGGTATATGCATTTATGCAGCTGTGGCATAATGAAGTGTCTGCCAGATATTCTTCTCTTTGTTACTACTCTTACTGGTATGAGCTGTGGGGGTAGTTTGGTCTTTGAATGTGTACAGGTAGACTCAGAGTACATAATAAATACCTCATTCATGACTGGGAAATTTGATGAGACTATAGCAAGTCGTGCAATGTAGAGTGGGGTGGCCTGACAAGATTAGCCATCAAAACAAGGTTACTACTGGAGCAAAACTATGTGTGCTGTCTCCTTGAACTCCTTTTAATACTGTCTTAAACATTGTGTCCTTCTCAGGGGAGTTAAGGACTGGGTCCACATGAAAACAGCAAAAATGATGCAGGATTTCAACTGCTATTGTAACTTAGATGTGAATCACAAACTCTTGCTTCTATTCATAATTAAAGTTGTTTACCTTTGTACATTACACAACAAGATAATTAGCCCCGCCCACTCCGTTATTTACCTGTTGTGGCGGCCAACGCCCACCTGGTTCAGCAATATAAACGCTTAAATGCGGAATTTTTCCCGCGGATGAATGCTAACCTTCTCATCGTCGTGGTAAGTTACTCGGTTGGTACTCTTAGTACACCAGTTGGCAAACGAGTTCGACTTGTGCACGCAACGGTCGTAAAGCCCTAACTTCCTGTCAAAAACAGCTACATCTGGTCGCTATTAGCGACGATATCTCGGTGACGTTAGGTGGGTGACTCTTGCCAACTCGAATACAAGTACAAGTCAACAGGGCAAGTATCTCACCTTTGACAAGACCTACATCCGACAGGTGGAAAAATTCCGCCTGGGCTTGCTTCCGGTTTTGTCTTCTCCCAGCCGGCCATTTCACCGCGAAGAGGCATAATTACATTCTTGTCACATGATTCGCGCATGAATGGGCTGTGGAGCCAAGGTATAAGAAGTGAGTTGGTACTTCAGCTTGCTGATGATCTAGCTAGCTTGGATGCATAACTAGCCAGTGAGATGTAAGCCAGACCCTCATTTGCTGGCATGCATGACTGCTGATTCTGATCTCAGGTATAGGAAGTGTAGTAGTCGCGCATACTCGCGGCTAAGAGTCTCTGTAGCCTGACGGAATCTAGTAGAAGTGAATTGCGCATGCAAAGCAACTCATGACCTGTATAGCTGTTAGACTTACTAGTGGGTGTCGGAGTTTTCAGCATCGACTTTTAAACAGCGATTTTTCTAAGGTTGGAGCCTTTGTGTAGTAGATTGTGCAGTAGCTGGAGTTTGTTATTTATTACTTGTTGCTGTTTGGAATAGGTGTTGAAGTTGCATTCAGTCTCACTGGTGTTAAGAGAGCCCCATAGTGATGCTGTAGAACGAAACCCAGGATGACAATCTCTGACCTTTACCGTAGATTAACTGTCACGTTTATACATATTCAATCAATGACTAATCCTTCAACATCTTCATGACTTACTGTTATGCTGTTTGCCACTTTGAATGCTTATACCATGGCTAATGGAGGCCTATATACTAAGCTACAATCTAGAAATCCTAAAAGAAGTTGCATTCCTTTCTCGTGACTATCATATCAATGCAAACATAACCACAACTGTGAATAATTACTTGCAGCTGTGAATAATCTCATGACAGTTTACCCTGAGAATTCCATAATCTTTTGTTTCACTTTGCCTTCATACTTTGTGATCCCTATACATGTTGTACAGTATCTCTCTTGTTGCATGTGTCCAGGGAGGATTAGTGTTAGCAGAAAGCTATTTGGCAAACCCTTTGTATTTACTAAGAAATTGTTATATACAAAACTAGGACACTTGCTTTTATTTATAGATTGCTCCCAGGGTTGCATGCAGTGGATTACATCATCATGTGACAAATATAGATTAGTATATATAACAAAATTTGTATTACCATCAGTAACCAAATGCTGTTTGTAAATTCTCACCATCACTTTCATTTTAGAACCTTGTGTACGAGGACAAAAAAACTACCAACTATATAGCTATGTGGTAGTCTAGAAATTGAACACTGGGGCTCATAGGCAGTACCAATCACATTCCAGAAGGTATAACTGTAAGTGATCATCTTTTCAACTGAATCAGAAGTTGTCTCGCAACTTGCTTGCAGCTGTCCTGGGGGACTTCTCAAGCTTTTGTAACCATGCCGCCATGACAGGTGTTTTCTCTGAGTCCCATGCACAATTATGACTTTCATTACACAATACAGCTTTTCCTCATATTAACAAACCCTAATTTTTGTGGTAGTATATGTAGTTGAACTGAGCTTTTATGCTTGATGATTATTTGGACTCTTCCTCCCACAGCTTTGTGTAGTAATGATGAAAGATCAAATGGTAAGAAAATGCTATTTGTGTTTGTGTGTGTGTGTGTGTGTGTGTGTGTGTGTGTGTGTGTGTGTGTGTGTGTGTGTGTGTGTGTGTGTGTGTGTGTGTGTGTGCGTGTGTGTGTGTGTGTGTGTGTGTGTGTGTATGCGCATGTGCGCATTTTAGCAGTTCATACTCATACATTGTTATGGGCTTATGTATGCGATATCTATCCAGCTTCTGCTGAATTTGCCAGTATTTGTAAATACAACATTTCTTTGCATCATATGATTACAATGGTTGTAACTTACTTGATGTTGCTGAAAACCACAGTGGACTGCACCAGTATCTCAAGTAAGCAAGAACTTGAAAAGGCAGTGGCAGAGATTGGAGACTGGGAAACCCTCTGTGAAAACCTAGGGGTACCAAAGTCTGTGACCAATGGTCTTCGATACAGCAACAAACCAACTATACGAAAGAAAAGTGATTGCCTGGATGTCTACCTTGATACAGATGAAGCCTGCTGGGAAAAAGTAGTGATGGTTGTAGCAGAACATCCTTTTAACAACAGGAGACTTGCTAAAATATTAGCTAACACATACTATGGTAAAGATTACTCCAGCGTCATGAAAGAAGGTAGGAATCTTGCTCATTGTAGGTGTAAGTGTGTGTGTGTGCTTGTACACATGCATGGGTGTGTGCTTATATATGCATATGGATTTGTGCATGAGTGTACATGTGTATGCATGTGTGTGGTGGATGACACTTAGGGAGCATTAGGGAGTGAATATGGTTCCTGGTGCTTTCTCCCTCCTCTCAGCGCTGGGAACCTGGCTAGAAATAACATTCCAGTTTCTACCAGGGCAGTAACAGTAACATTTTTCGCAAGTGGCAATTTCCTGCATGATTTTGGTTACAAAACACCGTGACACTACTATAACAATGTCTGTGACGGGTGATTCCAATGCATATAATAGGGCTATTCCGTTAAATAAGGATACACCCCCTTGTGACAAATAATATTAATTTGTCCATTGTGGACATCCGTCTTAAAATTGATTGCAAGGTGCCTGAGTGATTTTCTGTCCCAAGGTAAAATTCCTACGGAAAACGTTTGTCCTAGTGTCTAACTTGTAGGGACAACAATCTGACATTTGACCTGCCAGTGTAGTTGTGTCTTAGGTTTTGCCTGACCTGAAGACAATCTATAGTGTGGTTGGCCAAGCACAGCTACTCATGTGACTATAACTAACAAGAACTGAGCCATCTGCACCAGGGCACAGCAAATGTCTGTCCCAGGGCCATGGAAAATTCGGCCGTCATCTGTCCCAGGGGTTAAATGGAATGGCATTGTCAGTAAGGGGTGTATTCCTGTTCATCTGAATAGCCTATTGCTTTGTAATCCATTCCAAGGCAAACCTACTGCAAGTACATGACAAAGGTCAGACAAGCCTCGGGCCATCAAGTCACTAATTTTGCATGCTTTATTAAATTCCAAAGGCAAAAATCATGATTTGTGGGCCTTTCAATTGGGATAAGAGCATGTTCATACACTTGCAGGTGACAACCAATTTGGTACGAATCAACCCACAGTTCAACCCACAGTTCAACCAGAGCAAACTTCAAACAGTGTTAAGCCATGTAAGACACACTGTATGGTTATATATAAAATGCAACCATATTAGAACAGTTTACACAGGCACCTACATACCTAACTTTTCCTGTATGCAATACAGTCACCTTTGCATATAAGCTAACCAACTAACCGCTGCAACCCCAAACTTTATTAGAGGCCTCCTAACTACTAATGAACACTTAGAAAGCCATGTAGAACTCTTGTTGGCTGATACAATAAGGAAAGTTGCAGTTACAGTGCTTTGTGTAGACTTGGCATATGGAAAAGCAGGAAATGGAACTGAAATTGAAACTGGAAACAGAAATTGGAAACTAGAAACAGACTGGAAACAGAAATGTACATGTGTAAATGTAACCTTGTAGCTGCTGTAGTTCTAGCAAGATTCATGTGTTGTTGGCTTTTGTTCCTAGGCATCCCAGAGCTCTCCCTGCCTCCAGTTTTTGATCGCTTGCTTTGCTAGCCTACCCTTGTTGCCTTTGCCACCCCAAGGATTTCTGTATTGGCAAATACTGGGTGCAGCAATGATTAGGAATGAGGCTATCGTACCAGGTCCTTGTGTTAAATAGGGTCTGGGTATGAAGCCATCATTTGCATCACATACTGCAAACTATCAAAACTGGAAGGTCTGGGAACAAAGCTGCAAGAGTAGGAATGCTAACCTTGTTCCAAGACCAAGTGAAAACTCTCGTGGTCAGATTGCAACTAGTCTCATGCCCAGACCCTCTCACACGTGAACCAGACTAGATTACAACATCGCTGGCCACATGAGCATTAGCCGATCACACCGAATACTTAATCACACAGCACACCACTCATGAGTCCGTGAGGAAAACACTGCACCTCATTAGTGCATTTTTTGTTCCCATTTCCGTTTCCAGTTTCCATTTTCAGTTTCCTTTTCCACTTTCCATTTCATTTCTCTTTCCTGCTTCTCCATACAGCTTGCCTCTGCAAAGGTAGTGAAATTGACTGTACCCCTTTTCTTGCACATTCGCCATTTTGAATTAACTCATCCAGTCTTAGCATGCACTACCAACTTCCCTGCCATCCCCAACTAAATATGCACAATGCTAGCTAAGTTGTACAAAATTTCACCCCTGTGTATCCATATATGTCTACATGATGCCTATGCACCATGTATTGTTAGAGTTCACTGAAAGATAGAGATAGAGAACTTGAAAAAAAAAGGCTGCTAATAGCTTGTGCAGTTCATTCAATCGATTAGAGTGAAGAAAAGCCAATTGACTTTTGTGAGTAGGTAGGTAGACGACAGAAGATGTACAGCAGGTTGGCTGGCTATCACAGGCTGTGTTCAAACACCTCCATGTACATTTCTTTACAAAGATATTTATAAACTGTTACTGGAGTGATGAATGGTTTTCTGGGATTTACATCACTGTTGTTGAATTGGCCCATTGCTTTGACCTTTTGGTTTAATCCTTTGTAACTACTCACAATTACTTTTCCAGGTGTGTCAGAAACACAGTCACAACCTACCATCACTCCACAGCAAAATGTGTCACAAACACATGGGAAACCACCTCCAGAGGGTACTGGTGTGTGTGTGTGTGTGTGTGTGTGTGTGTGTGTGTGTGTGTGTGTGTGTGTGTGTGTGTGTGTGTGTGTGTGTGTGTGTGTGTGTGTGTGTGTGTGTGTGTGTGTGTGTGTGTGTGTGTGTGTGTGTGTGTGTGTGTGTGTGTGTGTGTGTGTGTGTGTGTGTGTGTGTTCATAGAAATTGTATCTTAGTCACAATGTCTCTGACATAAGAGAGACAGGTGTATTATATCATAGTATGGCAAATGTGGAATGAATGAAACATGCCACAAATAGTGAAGCAGTATAGTATAGCTGTCATGGTAACCAGTGTAGTAGGGATTGGACCTTCAGAGAGGGCCCAGATTATACTGCTTGTGTTTTCTTAGGCACGGCACATGTATTCTTGTTGATTATACAATGCCGTATGTATTGTTCTTGTGAGAGATACAAAACATAAAGCTAGTCATCATGGTTATGTTCCTACAGATGAAAGATCGACGTCCTTCGTCACTTTAACAATGGTGGTAGGACTTGTTATAGTGGTGTTCGTACTTTTTGGAATTGCAATACAGAAACTGTGGACAAACAGTGGTAAGCTATGTGTGTCTGAGTGTGTTATGAAATATGCACAGATAGATGACTTTGTTTTTATGCTTCTGGCATGGGTGGATGGCCATGCAAGTGAACTAACAAAATGTTAGATAGACTGTTGATATCTTCAGACAATGAAGGGACCAGCTAGTTTATACTAGTAGTTAAAGTGTAAAAGGGAAGAATCAGGCAAACAACTTTAGTAATTCTTGTTTTTAACTAACAGTTTGTCCAGTGGCTGGTCAAGAAGCCACAACAAATGCAATGCTCGATGTGTATCTCTGAACCCACAAAACTGACCTTCAAAGTCCTGTTGTTGCTTGTGGGATACTGGAAAATGCGGAATAACGGAATAATGGAACAGTGGTATACCGAAACAGAATAAAATTCCAAGAATGTGCACGTGCAAAGTATGCAAGCCACAACCCTTTGCCAAAACCATGCAGTCTTATATCCAGAGGTTAGACCACCAGGGGAACAGTTTCAAGTTTGGATAACAAACAGGTGTTCTCCTGCTGCAGTGTAGTATCATATCTCTGCATCTTTTCTTCTCAAACTTGTCCAGCACACAGACAGCCAGGTGTGAGTGATGGTGATGATTCTGTTGGGCCAACAAACATGCGCAATGAAAGTAAGCAAATGTTCCAAATGGCTAACTTTCTCGATTGATGTGTACAAATTATTACAAATTTGTTCTCCCTAATCTTGTCCAGCTCGAAGAATTGTGGATGATAGTGGTAAGTTTGTAAGGATTACGGGGAATATACCTTTGTCTACTCAGTAAAGGACCTGCGAAATTCTTTACATGTCAAAGAGTAGTTTTGAGTTTGAGCCGCAAATAAAAGTTCACATACTCTATTTGTTCTCCCCAATGTTGGCACCACTTGTAGGTGATATTGATGAGCAAATTGAAGAAGGTAAGTCGGAAACCAGTCTGGCATGCACACTCAGTTGTGTTATACCTGATTACGTGCATGCTATTTCTGTATCTGTGCACATATATATAATGGAATATCTTAAACATAAACATGGAAGGTACATCAAGTGCAGACTACATGCAGACCTCAGGCATCCTATACTTTCACCTACAAAATCAGTTTAGTTCACAATACTGGTATAATTCAGTTGCAATAGCAAGTCCTTGAAATTACCTGGAATTCCAGTCACATTACCAATCAGCTTTACAATTTGCTCAACCACAACTTGCTAAGTACTGATAGTTGCACTGCTAAGCTATATAAGTATCGTGTAGTCAGAGTGGGAAAGAACATGCCCAGAAATTCATGGAGCTCTTGGCCAATCTGCACATAGTTGTGAAAGTCTTTCACAGCTGAAACTAGTAACGAGGTCACCTACAGGAGCTACAACGATTGAAAGCTGGCCAATTTGTGTAGCTCATGAAGTACTCATCCCAGATTTAAGGCAGTTACACAATTTCAATGTCTGTTTGTAGACTGAGTGTGCATGTTCATGCTGCATATGCTACAACACTAAGTCTTAGTCTATTATTGCTTAGACTTGATGGCTCTACTGAGTACCTCTAGCTGTATCAAAGTTAGCTTCTAGTAACAGAGGCACATTCTATTTACACACTGTATAACTTTAATGTAATGACAAAATGTTATTATACTAGGTCTGCTCCCACCCTGTCCTGTGAATGTGAATGTGGAATCCCGTGCAAGATCATTCCTTGTCAAGTGGGTGCAACCACAAAATGATCGCAAAATTGTGCATAGTGTGCAGTACAAACTTGAGTAAGTTGAAGTGGTAGCTATACTAGGTTAGCACTCAGTTTGACATACTGTATTGTGCGCCCAAATTGTGGCCTGCTGTCATTATTCTAATACTACGTATGCTAAAAACTAGTTAGGTTGTGACCTTACGTTATGGGTACATGTGTGCATGGGATTGTGACAGACACTATGCTACTATGCAGCTAAGCTTCACAATTATGCACAGCGAGTGCCTATGAGCAGCCTCCTTCTTCTCATTAAAACCACCTAGACTAATCGTACGACCAGCCTGGATTGTCTGTCTTACCTAGCATAGGCACCTGCAGAGCTGTGTGGGTACCCGGGCAAGACTTGGTTACGCCGCATTTGATGCGCAATTGCGGAAAGCGTATTTTGTCACTCACTGTACGCTATACGTACATCTGTGCGTGTGTAAGCACACACAGACCACGTCTGGTCCTCGTGATATGAGTACACATGATTCGAAATAACCCGGGCCTGCAGGCGCCTATGTTACCTAGCCTGTACTTCCAGCCATAGCTTGCAGAAACCAGAGATAAGTCGCGATACATGCTGCTTGCTACCAAGGGTGCATCAAGCCGCCTTTGGCGGCTCGATGCATCCTTGATGCTACCTAGTCAGCTTTTTCAGCAGTGTGACAACCTCACTCACGTTGTCTTCTACAGTTCATCAGACTTCCTTTTGGTGATTTTTTGTACTCATAGCTAGCTAGCCAAAAGTGGCATTGTGACAGGACACACGTAGGGAATGAACAGCATACTATATATGGGTAGAAGATGCATACTAAGGAAACAGCAATGTAAAGGTGTGGTCAATAAACATGGCTGCACATTGTGAGCTGCAAGTCAAGTGGTACCTGCATCAGCATTACAGGGTAAGACATAGGTGTGCACAGCAGTAGAGGGTTGGGGGGGAGAAGCATGCACAAAATTTAGAGTAGAACCTGAACGTCCGCTTGACGAAGGGACTGAGTGGGTTGTTGGTCATTCGACTGAATTGTTGGACTCCTGGGCTGTTGCTCCTTCAACTGAATCAATGGACTCCTGCGCTGCTGCTCCTTCAACTGAATCAGTGGACTTCTCTCTATCAAAGAGTGTCCTTTAATATATCCATCTCTTGATCTACGTACGGTATGCTACCTAGCTGTGAGCATGGCAACTGGCCGTGTAGATCACGTGAGCATAGCATCGCCGCCCGCCCCCCCGGCCAGGCCAGACACCCCCCCGCCCCGGGCGGTTTGGGGGGGCATACACCCTCCTGCAGTACCGCCACTAGGGTAAGAGTAGGGACATGTATACTTACCTTACAAGAGTGCTCTGCACTTGCAACAAAAGTCCGACCTCACAATGAAGATCTCGAGTAAAAACAGTGAGTAAGCAATCACTCTAGGAACTCTTTCTCATCAAACAGCACTTTGCCATCATCTTGCTCATCTTTCCTCAGACTCAGTGTCAAGGCTATTTGGTGAGCATGCATCTTGCTCGCTGACACATGCAGGTTTCTACAGATACACAATAGTAGCATGGCCATGCATCTTCTGCCCAGCAAGTTGGCTGCCTTTGTTTATTATCTCACCTCTACGGGCTTCAATTACCACCAATTATCACCCTTGTAGATTCTTAGACATACGGTGTTCATGCACAGCAAGTAAGCTTCACTTCACTCTACATGCAATGGTTATGCTAAATGCTAGGAGCTGGATTGTGCACCTAACTCCGATTCCCTGTTCCACTTTTGCCCACATCTAGCCATGCAGGCTACCACACTAACCATAACTAGTGGGTTAGCTTAATGACTTATTTATGGCAGGACAAGCCACCCGATACTTTGCACTTTGGATGCAGTTACCACCTGCACTCCAGTCACCGTTTTCTTTCCACTTGGGGTGCGGTTGTGTTCGAAATAAATAAGGCCACAGCAGGGAATATCCTGTTTCTCATCCACCGCCCGCACAGACTTCTTGATAGGTCCGCTTCTGAAAACACAATACAATTGTGTATGTATCGCTTCCACACTGAATACTGTTATAGAAGCCTTTGGAAAACACAGTAGAAACTTGGCTATGTTCTTGTCTAAACAGCTTGCATTTTGCTGTGTCTTTACAGTTATGTTTTGTTAATTTTGCGCCTGCCCGCACTGATTTTCAGCAATTTTCAGGATGAGAAATAGGATATTTCCCTGCTATGGCCTAATAACAAAGAAAAAAGCTATTTTACACCACAGTTATGTAACATGCACTGGAGAATCGTCTCTCTGAGTGAGTTGTTGTGCACTGATCAGAAGTGCGCTCTATTGTTAGCTACAACAAACTCCATGCGGTCCTGAGTCAAAGTGCTGAACTCAGATAGACATAGGGATAGGGCTTTGTGTATTAGCTCTGCACAAGTATAATTCTCAGAAATGATTATGTCTGATTCTGAACATGGCAGTCTAGAATCCAGTGTTCCATCTTGCAGACTAGCCTCATTCCTAGGTTCTCCTCATGTGTGATGCAAGCGACACGATGGAAAGGTGTGTGGGACCTGGGAATGAGGCTATGTGTGGGACATCATAGATATGTGAAAAACATGTAGAGATGGGACTTCGTATGCTTACATACCTTAATTTTTCTATCATCACTAACTGATTTGTATACTTTTAGGCATGCCAACCCTATTTTATTCTGGTTTGTTTTAATTCTTGTGTATGAAGTACTGCAGTGCTCAGTGATAGTGAACTTCCGTTGTAAACCTTACCTGTAGTGTAACCAAAAACAGTGAGGAAGAACTGCATGATCATTTTGCACTTTTCTCTGCTTCTCTCTTCATTATACTCTCTGCATTATACTGGTACATTCATATGCATACAGTTCCGATGACTGGCCAGAGAATTCACAAGATGAACGTTGGATAAAGGTAGTGGCAGGAAATGAGAGAGAAATCCGTGGGTTATACCCTAATCGGAAATATGATATCAAAGTAATTGCCATGTATGCCAGTGCTGAGGATACCAAAGAAAACTGGAGTGAAAAAGTTGTGGCCGAAAAAACAAGTAAGTGTAGCAGTTCTTTTGTGTGATACACTTAACATGTTAACCTAAAATGCAATCAAGGTTTGTAGCTATTTGACATTTATGGTCAGGTAAAGTTAACATGTTATATATTCCGCAAGAAAGAAAGACTGGCATAAGCATGATCCTGCAGTATGGTAAATTTAGTAGCTATGCAAAAGCTTGTTTGTTTTTTGCAGGTATTTCTTGTTATTTCTTGTTCGTTACAAGCTTTACATTATCCAGTTTGAGTTTACCCCTATTTCTATAGGAAAGACGTTCTTTCAGTGGATACAGGATAATCAACTTGCGCTTGCTGGGTTGGTGGTTACTGTTGTTGGAACGATAGTTATCCCATTATTTTTGCATCAACCACTAGTCTGATGTATAGGCAGACCCAAGTTCTTCAGGAATAGTTGCATCAAACTGTTACTATATTAGTACCATAATACCATACACAGTCCAATACTTCTTATGCTGTTGTAACTCACATACACTTTTACTGCTGCATTAGATTTTGTACTGAAGTGGTTTATAGATATATACGGTAAAGATGTTTAGTTTCGTGACAACTTTTGGTGGTAGTTAAATTGTGGCTGCTTGTCTCCCTGAATGCTACATCCTTTGTATAGGAATAGCTCGGGTATACTACATAATCCAGGAAACAGTTTGTCATCTGCTGCTCTTTTTTGGTGGGTTTTTAGGTCATTGTCCTTCCCATCATCACATGTGGTTTGTAACAGTTTTTACTTGACCAATGAGATGATACATTCTCTATGCATCATGGGCAAACACTACATACCAACTACCCTGGTTGGGGAATGAAGTTTATTGTGGTATTTTCATTCTGTTGAAATGTACAAAACGGATGTACAGCACTAACTGTTCCATCGGCGTATTAGGAACATTTTCTTGTTCTGGAATGTAAGTATAATGTAGTTGGTGTTGTGCATTTTAGTATTGTCATTGAAATCCCATTCTCCTATTAGCTAATGCTTGTACTTCTAGCTGGTGCTTATATGAAAATTTACAGTACTTGGTTTTAATTTGGTTTGCAAGTGAGACTGAAGCTTGCATAAACCAGTGACATATATTTATCCTCAATTGAAACATACTAAAACAGCTGAAAGTTACTCTAAAGTCTTCTCACGCATTTTAGATAAACAAAACTTTAACCTCTCACAATACCATCTTTCCAGTAAATTCTGTCAACTCAGAGTTTTGTGGCTGTATACTATACTAAAAACTTTAGCCCCTTACTTAAAGAACAGTTTGTATAGATTTTACTGGCAGCGCTTGGGAGTGAAGCCTGTTGAATATCCACATAATGAACTTTCATATGGACACTACTTTCACTTTGCATCTAATTTGAAGAAGCTAGCGTTATATACAAGTTACTGTACTTCAGTTGTCCCATACATACCACAAGACAAATGCTGCTTTCAACTCTTCTTTGAACTTGGTTGCTGTGATTTATTTCACCTCCCTTGAGTATCCAGCATACAACAGAATGGTGTGGCTGTATGATGCAAATATTAGTACACTCTCTCACTTTTTTTGGTCAGTGGCTGCAGACCATATCACACCTGGGGCTCTTCTGATGGGTCGACAGTGCCAGGCTGAAACCATTCGTGAATTCATACCATGCTCCTTATAAAGCTAAACATTGCTACTGGACTGCTACTTGTGTTTCACTTTGTTCATCTTCTAGTGTTTGCTTTGAATTCAATCCTCATCAGCACTAAATTGCTAGCAATTCTAGTAGGAACTGGGGTTCTTCAAATGTGGGCATGGATCAGTGGTAGGGTTTACAGCTAGGAGCTGGTGTCTAGATGCTCTGGAAAGTTCATTTGTTCTGAACTTGATCATCTTAGCTGCTGCCACCTACTTTGTCACACTTTCGAGGAAATCAGCTTGCAGTTGGGTACACCTCTGTCTCCATAGCAATTGCAGCATTCACTGGGATCTTTGTATTTCAGCTGGCAAATGTGACTGCCATTGTTCAGTACCTCAAACATAAGTGTGCACAAGTAGCAATAGTGGAGCCTCTGAATAATTGCTCCCTCAGATAAACCCAGAGGAGTATGAACTACCATTCCACACTCCACAAGGACATACCATTGCTGAGCCAACAGAAGGAGCTAATGAACAGAGAAGGATATATACTTACAGCTCAGTGACTAGTTTTGTGACCTCTTGTTATTTAACTATCTGTAGTGCAGTGTAAATAGAGATGATTTAACTATGCTGTACGCAATACATTAGTAGTTTAAATTCCTCCCCCCACCCCCAAACAAGTCTACACACAGCTCTAATAACTCATTTTGTAACACAATGTTCAAGTGAACTTTGTGAATCTCTGCTTGATTGCCTGATACAACCGAACAATAGAGTTGTCTGAATGTTTTCTGCATTTCCATGTGTGTGGCATGTATGTAGTGGTATGTATGTAGTGGTATTTTTACTGAGCTTTAACTGCATAATTATTTTTGTGTATAATTGTTAGTGGTACAGAACATTTGATGCACAGTGTGACACTTAATACATTCCAAGAGAGGAATGTTGTTGTGACCAGAGGTTTGTTGTTTTAGTTACATGAATGACAGTTGAGATGTTTGGAGATGCTCTTATGTATTCCCTAGAGCACTATATAGCTCCCAGGGACCTTGCATGGAACTTATCGTAAACAACATTTGTAACTAACTCACAGTAGCATCTTTGTGTCCAACATTCAACTGAAACAACATACTTTTGGTCATAACAACATTTCTGTTTTTAAGTATACTGCATTGAGAAACTCCATTGCATTGAGGCTACTTGTCTGAAACTGACAAGAGTATTTCTAAAAATTTTGCAACACAATTATTCGGCTTCGTGCACATGCTGAGGGAGGGTGCAAACACCTACATAAAAACAGAGTCACTGGTGCAATATTCCCAGGCCGTTCCCACCATCCAGTTTTGATTGCTTATAGTATAATATAGAGCAATGTTGAACCATGGGATCATATGATATACAACCATGCAGTGCAGGTTGATATAAGCAACAAATGAGTGTATATAGCATAATAGTAAGTAGTCTTGTTAATTACTGAACAAAAAAGAAATTGTATGAATACAATTAGCAAAAAATTAGTGTAGTAAGTACTGTTATTATGGGAGGAACATTTACTAATTCTGAGAGATAATTTTGAAGTTCACCTTATTATGAGACTGGGACTACAGGCTAGGTATACTTGAAAGTAGCAAACTTAACATCATGCACAAGAGCTACTGTCTATTCCGCCAACATTCATGTGATTCAGTCACAGCCCAAAACAGCACACTAGACAAACAAACTGTCAGTTGTTCCTCATTACTACCACATCACAATACAAAAGCTATATAGGCAGTAGCTAGCATGTATACAAGTTTAGAAAATATTTAGCTACAGTATCATAGGCACTAAGAGTGCAACTGTCAGAAGCCACTCCATACATACATGTCACTAACATGGGCATGCACCTTGGACACTGATCATCACACTGATAGGTATACCACAAACCTCTAAACCATGCAACTTCAATTGTGTTATGTAATTCAGATATTTGTCTGAAGACATTTCTTCATGAAAAAGAATCTAAATGATAGCTACAAGTTTCTTTATTAGCACTACACTCAAGAAGTTTGATACAACATGCTTCTTCAATAAACATCTCTATGTTACACTAATAGGTATGCTATTTCAGGCAGAAAGCCACACAAAAACGAATTAGACAGTGGCACAATTTTAAATCAGAGTCCAAAAAAGTCAGCTAACAAATTCATCCTTCACTAGTATTACTTCTTAATTATGACAACAAACACTCTAGACAATATCCTAGGCACCGTATAGTAACAGTTGTTGTATGAAAGTTAGAAGCCGCACCACAGCTGAGGAATGTGGAGTATAGCCGTCCCACCTGATGAAGTCCTGCATGTCACCACTGTGGTAGTACCTGTGACTGTGTAGACTGTGATGAAAACTGCTTCACCCGGGGCTCCCACTAACGACACCACATAGCCTGACCCAAACCTGGATATACCCTTAAAGCGCGTTTCGGACACAGTGATGACCTTGTCCAGCTCTCCTAGTATAGCCATCCCAGTGCCTTCCAGTAGGGGTGCAATAGTCCAGTACTTGAAGTCTTGTCGGCTACAAGGTTCAATTGTGAGGGAGGAAGAGCTGGTGAAGTTGACAACTTCAATAACCTTGCCAGTCAGATCATTACGAAAAGCAACGGATGAAGGAAAGTCACTCTTGGGAAAGACTGAGTGCGACGGGGGGAGCTCAGCAACGTTTAGCTTGTATGTGTCTGTAATTTCAGCAGCTAGGATGTGGTACCATGTCCACTGAGTCACCTATACATGTTTACAAAAGAAAACAATTGTTTATACATCCTAATTCTTGTATATAACCATGCATGGAGAATCTGTCCGGTAACATTGCTCACAATTCTTTGGTACTCATCAAAATTTATCCCTATATAGCAATAGAGGTCTGCTGTATATTTCAGAAAAAAAAAAAGCAAACCAGATAGTTACAGTTAGCAACATTACAGAATACTCACCTCAGTATATCCAGCATACAGCTGACCCGAGGGTCCATCCTTATTGAAAGCCCTGTACACAAAGGAAGGGTCAACTGACATGGCAGGATAGGAAGGTTTCAGCAGTCGTCCATCACTCATGCATGTGGCTAGAATCAGCGTACTGTTAGGATCGCTAGCTGTGTCACTCGGCCCTACTGGACCCCCACTCAGTGCAGCTATGTAAGTTTCCAATTCAGGGTACGACTCAGGATTTGTAAATTTGCAGCCATCTTCATTCTCAGAGGTGTGGAAGTCATCTTTAAATGCTGCTAGTCCGAGGGCGTGAGCTAGAATGGTTGTATCTCCAATCATCCACTGTGAATTTTGTGGTTGGTAGTCTCCACTGGCACGCACTTGAGTGACCACTGGGATTTCTACAGTTTGCAGCAGGTGGCGTGTCCATGGCATGCAGTATTGGATTGTGAGATCTAACTCTTTGGCTGCTGTTCCCATCTGCATCAGCCAATCTCGACCCAGGAAGAGATCATTCTGGATCGGAGTGAAATCGTTTGACACTGTTAGCAACCAGTCCTGTTCATATACAAAGAGATCCCACTGAAGTTTAGATGATGACAGCAGATACTGCCAGAAACTGGAATCATTTGGTAAAGCAAGGTTTCCATCAATGATAAAGTCAAAATTGCCTCCATTCTGCTTTGCATAGTCGGTATCCGCAGACCAGTACCTATTGTGGGCCATGATTGGCCATCCTGTCTTCTCCACCACAGCATCGATCCCATTAGGAAACATGCTCGGCATCGCTGTCCAGTTTTTTACTCCATTTCCAACACCTTTGTAGTACCACCAAGAATCAATCTGCAGGTATCGGAACGGAATTCCGTCTTCATCAGCAGTTTTCTTTACTGCAGTCAGGGCATCTTCATAGTTGGAGTAATTGCCAGTATTATAATAATAGCAAGCACCATTGTCAGTCCAGTACCCAAGATAGTTGATCGAGAAATCACTCTTCCTGTATGTATCCTCCTTCTCATACAACATCCTCAGCAGGCGGCCCCACTTCAGCATAGCCCCAGTTATATTTTGACCAGCAACAAGCATTGTCTTGTAGACATACAAATTGGGGACGTCATTCACAGATCCTGAAATACCAAAACCGACTGCAGGAGATTTGGAGCTCTTTGGAGACCACGTAGCCTGGGATGCTGACATGAAGGTGTTGGCTGGTGACATGACAACTGTATTCTCTAATGTAGAGTCAAACACAACGAGTGGGACTCCACCATCATAGCCTCCTGGAATGCCCTCATCTGGAGACCATTCATGCACATGCACATCGCTTGCAAAGCCTCCAGAATAGGTCATGAAAGCTCGCTCCAACCCAAGATCTTCCACAAGCAAAGTAGGAAAAGACGAGATGATTGCATCCGTGCTGCTCGTAGCAGCATCAGTTGTACCACTCCAGAATTCCTGCACAAACCCTAGGATCGGGAGGTCCGCGTATTGATTGATGTAGGTGACATAATGAAAGTCTTTGTCAGCAGACTGCCACCAGATCTGCGTGGACGTAAACTGTCCCCAGGCGTCCTCTCCGGTAAAACTAGTATAGTTCAGCAAGGACAAGGAGGAGTTTTCATTGGAGAGACATTCTCCCTTGTAGCGCACGGCGATGGGGCCGCTGTTGAACCACGCTTTACCTGAGAGGAGGATCTGGTAGCTTCCACTGTTTGTGTCAATTGAGATATCAAGGTTCTCCACTGCCTTGGCAATAGCAGAGCTACAGCACAAGGCTAGCGCTAAGAACATAAAGTAACTTGTAGTCATGATTGAATGGGCGGGGTTAAGGCCAAGCCAATCACGTGTTTACGTTTGTGTATATTCATAACCTCTTGCATTCCAATGGGACTAGCGTTAGGCAAAGTACCTTTATTACATGTGTGTACACTGTACTGCGTTGCTGAATGTTTAGCTACGTGGCGAGCAGACACGTTGTACAAGCAGAACATGGCCTCAAAGTTCAAAACGCATGTAGAGGCAGATGAGCAGACTAGCATCCAAAAGGAGCTCGTTACTTCTATTTCGATGATTTCTACGCATTATGAGGAGTTGACATATGTCCAAACAGGAAGTGTTCCAAGTTTATACCCACCACCAATTTTGCATCAGAAAATTTACTGGCTGTGCACCCAAGAAACAGTAATTAAGTGCTGGCAACTTTCATGCACTGTACTGACATGTTTATGGCCTTTAGTACTGTGTATAAGCAACCTCCAAACCTGAAACTGTAAGAGAATTTTAATGATGTTGTTGTAATATTCTGTGTAGCTATATTTACCAACATACCTCATGCTTAGTAAGTAGTATAGGTTACTTTTTGTGCACACCTGGTGATATGTGTGTAAAAATAATAGTTTTTAGCTTGCAATCTTGTTCAGAAATCCTTCAATCGGTCAAGTCTTTGGGTTGCACAGAGACTCTTGCGAAGAGTTCTGCGTGTCTGGGGGGAGACATATCTGCTAGACCAGTCAGGGAAAATATCTGATCAACAGACGTTTCAACAGGTATCATCATTAGTGTATCAAACATTGAAACTGAAGTCAGCTCAAGTACTTCAACACGGAGAAACGGAGGCGGGAAAATTCGAAAAAATATACATGTGTAATAAAAGTGGGAAAAGGTGTGGGTGGAAAAAATATGCAAGTTTAAAAATGACTAAGAGTCTCTCAGTAGATGGTCATAGGCAGAAGGGAGGGAGCCCTTGTCTCTGTTTAGTGGGAGGGGCTGCTGCACTCCATGCATGTTCCGCTATGGCTGATGCATTAAAGTCGGCCATTCTTCCTGCCTGCTCTCTTATGGTCATCTATAGTCGCTTGGACAGCTTCAACTTGGTCTCTCCTACATAAGTGGCTGGGCAGTCAGCACATGGATGCAGTACACCACATCAGCTAGACTTCTCCACATCTGGGATGGTATCCTTTGGGTGTACAAGTCTTTGCTTCAAGGTCTGGTGTGGCCTCGATCATCACAGTCCCTAATGTGAACATCCTTCAAGGCCCTCTTCAATATGGGGTGCCATATGTCAAAATATCCAATTGGAATACACGGCACCGGGAATTCGGATTAGTTAGCGCACCAGTAGGGTAAGGGTTAGGGTTGGGCAGGTGAACAGGGTTTCCGGTGCCATTTCTGGTGCTGCTATATATATCATGCTATTTACTTATATATCTTGATATTTGCTCTAGTTTCTGGTGCCGTATATTCCAACTGGTCCAAAGATACAATTATTCTATTTGTTATATATCATGATATTTAGCTATAGATCGTGCTGTTTACTTATTTGCTATATTTGTTTGCTATATAACATGATATTTATAAATATCATTGTCTTCTGGGTATTTTGACATATGGCACCCCACACCAATGGTTCCGAGATACCACAGATATATGGGAGGCAAACTTTTGCCTTTGGGTGTTCAACTGCATCACACCGAGCAGGACAACAGGATGAGGGACAGTGCTTGTACTTTGGTGGATAAACCTTTTGGGGCTTCAACTAAATTATTTAATTAAAAAATATGTAAAAATTATCCCTTATTGTCACTTGTTGACTACCATGGAAGGTGTGACTCACACTTGTCAGCTTCTCACAAGTTCAAGCAATGGGCCTCTGATTTACAATGCCAAAATGATGGACTTAAACTACAGTGTAATTTGATTTTAATAGTAGGGATGATTTGTCACCTCCATGCAAGGTACCTTTTTCGAAGTAGTTTTGACAATGACCTACACCTCAAGTCATCAATTTTGCCACACATCATTCCAGTATGTGGCTTCTGAGTTATGTATCAGCAAAATGACAAGCTAAATCACCACTTAGCAGCACAAACCATTGATAAAGAAGGAGCCTGGTGTGACAATAACTATGTATACAATATGGTATAATTCAACAAGCTATATCTCCTGAAAAATGAAAGGTTACAAATGCTTACCAGGTGCGTAGCCCAGAAATTTAGAAAGAGGTTTTCTGTAATATCACTCATTACTTTTTAGCTATATATATAGAAGCAGAATCCTAATGAAGCGTGCATGACGCTCTGGATAGTCTTGGTTTCATGTATAAAACCTGTGCGTTTTTGTGCATATGCTAGGCCAGTGTCTAGGTTGCTATCTAGATCTATAACATAATGATAAGTTGCTTTTGATTGGATGTGTTCACATTGCATGCATGAAAGCATGACTTGGTAAAAGCATAATATAGTTTCCACCAATGACTATAATTTGGTAGCATTCATGACAGTTCATCAGTGGTGCAATGTTTCGGTTTACACTAGCTACCTGGAAAGAGAAGGAGCAACGTAAGAGACCTTTTCTAGTACCAGCGGAAGTCTGAGAAGCAGTGTCCCTCCGCCCTTGGAGCTTACTTGCAAGCTTTTCCTGTCTTGCTGCCATTTCCTGTACCCGCCCGATACTTAGCGGACTAGCTGCGCCCCTGGAGTTCATATTTACTGTACTCTGTCCTACAGCCACTTTTCTGTGAATCATCTATAGGCCTAGTTTGAGCAGGGGTGGAGCAAGGGTTGTGTGCCATCTTGGAGTATAGCTACTGTAGGCAGCTTACATGGCAGTATACCGATCAAAAACGAACTGGACTCACACATATTTAGCTCTTTTAACTTACAGAGCGGTGGTATTTCGCCAGATTCAACGCATACTGGAAAAGAGTGAAAAAGAGTAGAATCATCTCCTTGGATCTTTCGGACTCAACATTTGACCCCACTACTGTGGGTCTCTGGTGGCTTCTTGTCATTTCAGTTTGTGCTGCAACCACTTAACAAATGAACTCTGTTTCTGCCAGACAGGCGAAATAAGGATTCCTGAGAACTTCATTTTACCACAAACTTTGAACTGATAACCTTTCCCTGTTAATTGTATGCTCTAAACTTTGTTCTTTTGTGTATTTTGTTTTTATATGTTTTGTAGATATTTGTTTGTAGTCCAGTAAGCCTAACCAGGCTGGCTACGCCTTGCGTAGGGACTTAAAAATAAATTGAAATTGAAATACTAGAAGCATTCTAAGTGTCTCTCAAGTTACATTCGCCGACATCGCTACAGAAACTATAACAACCTTATTGTAATCCAACATGGCGGCTGCTTTCTGTGTTCTAAAAAGTGAATACGTCATGTGAAAACCAGACGAGCGCTTAGGTAAATGTATATAATTATATTAGCTGCGTAAGCGAACGGAACTTCTGGAATCACTACTATTAGCATTGTGTACATACAATGGGGGCTTTTGTTTTGAAGTGAACCCCTTTCATGTTATGCCTATGCATCTTGTTGTCTCGACACTGCAGGCCCCACCTCATTCCACAAATGGTGAGAATTAAGTTGCCATATAGCTACAGCAGTTTGTATACTGAAGCACAGGCACGGGACAGTGGATACAATTACACCAAGTGACTCCCGTCACATAAAGCTTATAATCCACTTTGTAAAGCACACACAGCTCAATGCAAGAGAATTACTGTAGACTGGTTCTCAGTAAGGTGCAGGCTGAGTGTCTGGGAATGAGACTACAAGAGAATGCCAACTGCATGATGAAGCTATGCAGCTCATTTTTAAATGTTATATAGCTATACTGCACACTAGCATGACTGCAGACATCCACTAGGCAGACAACATTGCTATTGCCAAGTCACAATGCATGTTATGTACCCTCCTGTCCTGCCAACTCCATTTCATTTTGAATCCTTCCAATTTTTGCTTACATCACCATTTGTTTTAGAGCTCTGCTTTTTGTAAGTAAACACCACCAGACAGTAGGAGTGCTTGTGAACAAGGCTAAGGTATACTTGCAAATCCTGCATGCTCTATAGACTTCTCTTCCTCTGCTGAGATATTGCCACTTCATTATATACGAAATGCTTTGGTTGCTCTTTGCAGGTCATATTCAGTGAAACATCAACAGAAGTCCAATGAGTGATCCCAAATAGGTTTTCTCAAAAGATTATTGAGGAGCTTCTCTTATTAGGTTAAATCAGTTTCTGCTATCTCTGTTGACATTCGTGGCATGTTTACCATAACTATATGCAGCCTATATATGCATGGCTAGACTAAATCATGGTCAGCATTGCTGACATGGTTATAATTAGGAGAAGTTTCCCAACTAGACTTCAAGATGACCATAAGCTGGCATTCGGCCTAGAAATATCCCTATTTGTGTCATGCGCACAAGCGTATGCATGCGATGACTGCATAATAAGCCATTGAAGCAACCCAAGTGCTATTACACTGTTGTAAACTGAGAAAGTTTTGGGAACAAAGTCTGAGATTCACTATAGGGTACAATCTAAGGCTTAAAATCTAAAGTTTTAGGGAGATTCTGTTTCTGTATATCAGCTGCACAAAATTGAAATGACTTGATTAGCTAATTTTAGCACTTGCAGAAATCATTGCATGATATGTATATAGTGTGTGTGCTCAGTCTATATATACCAGTTTCAAGCAGCCTAGTCAGATAAATTTGTCTGAAAAGTTTTTTTGAAACTTATTGATAGCACACAGGACACTTTTCTATTCATTCATTCTTCAGACTATTTAGATTGCAAAAACCTATCTCTAGTATTAAAGAATGAGAGTGCTTGCTCGCTGCCTCATTTTCAAGCTCATGCACCTTTGCAACGGACCTGGGACTGACGCTGTCAGTGATCCAGAAATAGATTCCCCAACGCAACTGGATAAACAAACATGAATACTCTGTGTTGCTTTAATGCAAGGCAAAGTTTTATAAAACAGTCCATTTAATTAAACCATGTATAAAGCATATTTTCTAGTGTTGTACTCGAGCCGGGGAAGCACCTTCTGAACGCGGACGCGCAGTCCAATATAACAAATTTCCGGCCGGTTAGGGTTCGACGTTGCTTCAAGTTCAGATATGTTGATTTTATAACTATAGGTTCAAAATTGTCATCGAGATGATTGAGGCAAGCCTTCGAATGGACCATTCCTCTGCCTGTGAGTTACACTTTGTTGTAGTTATTTTAGTTAGTTGTAGTTGGATCACTAAACCCCACGGTATTGTGGAGGATCTAACTTTCAGTTAGCGAGATAGTAGATTACCACAGTCACGGTAGTTGAATGATGAAGAGCAAAGACAACTTGAAAACGCTACACACAATTGTCTTCATGCACTGGTGTCCACTATTTTGTGAAGATGGCTGTCTAGTTTCAAATTTCTGACGGGAAGCTCAAAAATATAATGGGCAACTTCAGACGACTATGGAATGCTAAGCTAGTTCTTAACATTTTGTTTTGGTACACAAAGCATGTTGCTGTTTTGTCGTTGCTCACGCAGTAGCGTATAGTAGCACGCCATGCCGGTGTTTGCGTATTAATCTGCACGCAGGAGCTCAGAGAGGGGTCTGGGGGCATTCTCCTTCCAGGAATATTTCTAGACTAAAGTCAAAGAAGCTCTGAAGTCGCTTCTGAGGCTACACTCCTTGGTCATAATGCCACATTTTGTTCAGTAGTCTTACCGCCACAACGCGCGCGAAAACAAAGGTTATCCACCTCTTTGTCCAGTCGCGGCCATTCATGCAGCGCGCGAACAAGGATACCGTCACTATACGGTTTTCTTTCCAAAAGTCATGGTTGTGGTGAGGTTCTTCTAACGCTGCCTGACTTCTGCGGCATGTTTTTGCATCAGTCTTGAAAGATTGATACTGCTGTGAGTCTGGGAACGAGCGCTACCTAGGCTCCTGCAATCTCCTGGTTACTTGTCGGACAATTTTCTAAGCTGATGTAAGGTATTCTGTAGGCAGGTATTTTCAAACACAGGGTTCGATAGTCCACTTTAGTAGCCTAGTCCAATCACCTAGAGGAATGCTTGTCCACAAGGAAAGAGTACCACTTTTAATGAAAGGCACTGAAGTGCCAAACCCTCGGCGCAGCAGTGCATGTGATCGTACTTGTGTGTTGACTAGAATCGATCACTGTCTCGTGAACAATAGAAGCTGTCATGCTTGCCAGATGTGTTTGGTACCTGTGCAAAGTCTGCTCACGTGTTTCAGAAGCTCTCTTACTCGTTTT
The DNA here is from genome assembly GCA_949130485.1 of Agelas oroides. NCBI lineage: Eukaryota > Metazoa > Porifera > Demospongiae > Agelasida > Agelasidae > Agelas > Agelas oroides. The sequence goes on from OX422189.1 coordinate 6,466,214, forward strand.
GCGGACTTTGTCTCTCTCTTTCCCCACTAATAACCCTTCCTCAGACAGTAAGGCTTTTCTACGTTTCATTGCGTTCTCAGGCTCCCCAACAGCAGTACACTGTGCTTTCCTTTTTTCGATGCGAAGGCATGGCCACAGTCACAACTGAACTGATCTCTTCACGTGCACCACGGTATTACACTGTGCGCATACCTTTCTCAGACGCATAGACCTATTGCACTCCATTGCATGCACTACGGTAACACTGTGGGCATACCTTTCTGAACCTCTCGTAAAAGACAGTCACAAACGTTCGACGGAAAACACTATACCGCGTGTCCAAGTCACGTGATCACACATTACCGCTACGTACGTGTTACGGAGAGGTATACGGAAACCAGAGGAGGTCGGACACGGTTGAACTTTACTAATTAAAACGGCTGAGGTCACACTAATTGATCTTGGATATTGCTAGGTAGAAAGCTTTTTAGCTTTTTCTATGACTTGCCCCAGCCTTGAATCTTGATTTGAAAACTGGGGCCCCCCTCAGTGAAAGTCGAGCGAACTAGTCTGTTGAGATACGAAAAATCAATTAGTGTGACCTCAGCCATTTTAATTAGTAAAGTTCAACCGTGTCTGACCTCCTCTGTACGGAAACATTGCACGTGAAGAAAATGGCTGACTTAGTCGCCGTAAGTTTATAAGTTAACGCTTCTAACTTTTGAACTAAGCAGTTTTAGAGAAAACGGCTTTTTAATTTTACTGCATTTTCCGCGCTGTAGCCGCTGATACCTCTCGTTGAACGCCTAAAAGCGCGAGAAGGCAGAATAGAGAAAACGGACACACACACAGACACACACACAGACACACACACACAGACACACACACACAGGACAACTACTGTAACCCTCGCGCATGCGCGCCAAGGGTTAATCAGTTGCCTAATTGAAAGGTACGGCATGCTGACATTTGACATATACTAGAAAATGTAGAACATTGTGGGGGCGAGCCTGAGCAAGCAGCTACTATGGCTACACATGAATAGACTAAGCTTCACGCTGAAATCATGAGCTGAGTCGCTAGCGTTTATGAGTGCCGTTTATGCACGGGCCTTACCTGAAGCGATCTCTATTTGTACGGTCTGCGAGCAGCCTGCCGTTGATGGTCGGTTCGTAGCTGCCGTGACAAACAAGAAGTAAGTTTCCGTGCGTGCTTCAACTTGAGGCATCTCTGTTACGGTTGCCGACGCTGCACTCTGGCAGTAGCCCAGCATTGCCCTTTTTATTGAGGCTACCTAGTGCACGAGGACGTTCAATTTTCGGGAAATATTTATGCGCATTTAAAATTTACGGTATATGGCCGCAAGCAGACATACACACGCGCGCGTCTTTCAATGCAGTCCCGCTAGTGTGGGGCTCGCTCAGGCTCGCCCCAACTAGCTACACAAGTATGGCATGCTTTTACAATCGAGTGTTCAGTGACATTTTAAAATGGGTTTCAGGTCTGTTACATACTGTGGCATGAACTATCAAGGACACTTTGTATTCCTCCTATCCCATTAGGTTCTAACTTGAGTAACTTGACTGCAAATCATGCACCTGGTCCTGGAGGGACTACAACAAACACAGCGGCATGGATGGTATTCACTCTGTCCACATTCCTGGCAGTAGTAATAGATTTGATCATCATAGTTTTGGTGATTGATATGAAGAAAAACAACAGAGAAGGTAGCTATAGGTTAGTCATTGTTGTAACGGGGTCTAATAAATTTTTGCTGGTATGTGTTATTGAGAGGTCATAGCTACAGGCTGGTCTTCATTTTGTTTTTCACAAAGGTTCCAAAGATGAATACCAGTAAAATTTAGCTGTTAAGTTTGCACAAAAAATTGCTGATTCAGCCATTTCTACCTTAGTGTAGTGAGCCCTTACTACATCCCATTGCAACCTAGTCATGTGCCCAGTACACTGAAAAACCAAAATGACACTTTCCAAGTGATTGTGATATTTTTATTAACTGGAAGTGTGTAGCAGGCGCTCTTTCTCTGTGCCAGGTACCAGTTTCAGTGGTGGATCTAGGATTTTGAAAAGGGGGGTTCCAGTGTGCAGTTGATCGCTATATTTGGTGAAGCATGCCTGCTAGGGGGGTGTGGGGGCATGCCCCCCCAGGAAAATTTTTGACTTCAGACCTTCTGAGATCGTTTCTGGTACCGTTTTGGGGTGAAATAGCAAGAGTTGGATGACCTACTGCCAAATGTAGTCATTGTGTTTGAAGCCTTTAAACGCTCGCAGAATTTAAAGGCGTGTTTCCACTTCGCTCCGCAGAGGCTGCAAAGCAGCCATGAGGCTTGGGAAATAAAAGAAGATTTTAGGTAGCTACTGTACTCGTTCAGTCGTTGCTCTGAGAGATACAAATACTAACTGTGTGTCATCGGATCCTTAGCTATTTGTTATGGTATTCGACTACGGTTAGTGTGGGCCATAGTGTACATAGTTATGTTTGCACAGACTTACTAAGTATACGCGAAGGCAGCCCTTCAAAAGTGGGGTTCCATGGAACCCATGGAACCCCCTCTAGATCCGCCACTGAGGTTAATTGCATAAATAGGGGGAGGGGCATTTGATACATACTCCATGGCAAGTGGCTTGTCTGACCATTTCTGGAAGTAGTCTGACACATTGATTGATCACTTTCCAAAAATTATGTTTGCCGCTGACATGTGCTATACACACAGAGTTTATGCTGCATGAAAATGAATCTCTTCTGTAAACTAGTTCTATTGAGTTGCATACTCTACACTTACCCGTAGCATGAACTGAATGTACAGACTTTAACTACTAACTGCATTGCCTGCCATCTTAATTTAAAGTACAGTTAGAATATATGTGCTGTTGTGTAGCTAGCACAGCTGAGTGTATGCATGACTGTTTAAGTAAATTAGAATTTTTCTCTCTCCAATTGCAGACAAAACTGCTCCTAACATTTGTAAGGTGCGTTCTTTCCCCATCTTCATGTAGTTTGCTGTTATGCACTATACTAATGATTATCATATTCTCATTTCCAGGAGGCAGCTAACCTCATCAAAGATGCACTTCAGCACATTAAATCTAGCGATCATCCAACTGAAAAGATTTCATTCTTTGCTTATGAGATTGTACACAGCACAGCCTACCGCGTATATTACCTGGTTGTTACTGTGGCACTGCTTTTACTGGCTGTTTTTGAATTCCCCACTGTGTTCTCAGACAGACATACTGATTCAACTGCATTCCCAGAAGAAGATATTTATTCAACCTACCAGTGTGATTGGTTACGTGTAAGTGAAATTAACATCACATGTGCGAAAGAATAACAATTCTGCTATGGTTTATCAACTTCCGTTTATATAGTGCTTGCAAACTACTGGACATGAAGTATTTCTTTGTTTCTCTTGTTGTGAATTCACCAGATGTTCTTTTGAAACTCTCAGACCTGAGAACCTTGACTCAAATAGCAATCCTATTATGTAGACATCATGCAAATCAAGAATGACTGTCATTTCAAGTTTTCAACTCATAACATCATAAGCTGCACATAATGGCAAAACTTGCGTTTTCCTTGGTTTTCTGTGTCTTTGGAGAGAATTCAACTACCCAGTCTGATTGGTTACATGTGAGCAAAAAATACATCACTAGTGTGCAAGAAAGCATATTGGTGATGAGAGTCAGGTCAAGGTAGTTGTGCCTAGCTGTCTCACATAGTTACAGTGGTGCATGCAAGCTACTGGACATGTTTTAGCAACTAACAGTATATATTTCTATGACTGGATTCGGTATATGAGGGTATTTGTGAATCAATAGTCAGATCAATCTTTGGGTGCACACAACTTCAACTTTAAGCTATCATTACACAACAATTTTAAAATACAAGTTTCCATTTGCAAGCCATAAATTATATTTTGGTTCTATTTCCCTTGTATGATGATGGCTACCCTGGTTGATATCAACACCTTTGCCTCACAAGCAGTGGAAAGCTTATTGGAGGCCTTGGAATAAGGCTATAATCATCATCGTATTAACCAATGTAGCTATGCATGTTATATGTGGCTATACCTCAGATGATAATTTACAGCAGTTTCAATGTCATCAACCACCTTACAGCTTGTTGCTGCATTCGAGTTTGTGATCCTGTTATTGCTGCTCTTTGATTTGACCCTCACACTGATGTGGTTGCAGCCACAGAAATTCTTCACAAATATACTGAATGTTGTTGAGGTACATCAATTAAAAAGTAAACTTGTGGTCTTCAGCATTATATAGCATTGCTGCATACATACATTAAAATCTGGTAAATTCTTTGCAAGTGTTGAATGTTGAAAGTTTGTTGGAGGCCTTCCTATGTATGAATACCATTGCTAGCTAAGCCTCACCAGAAGAAATGTGGAATTTTCACAATAGAAAACTGTACCCTCTATTGACAAACTTTGGTTTTCTTCCAGCTGTTAAAATGTGCCATTGAAAACCTCCAAAGAATGTTCTTTTGGTCAATGATTTCTGCCATTGTGTTCGCACATGATGTTTGTGCAGGCTGGTTAACCCAAGTACAGAGGAAAAACTGAGTGCAAGACGACTTGTATTGCTTGCTGTAAAAGTTTTCAGTTCATATAACTTTTGCAAATACACAGCCTATGTTGGTTGGGGGGAAGAGAGAAAAATCTGAACACGACAGGAGGGCAGTGAGTGGACTTTGTAGCCATTCCATTTTTTCTCCACAAAAACATACATCCAACACTACAGTGCAGCATTGAGCATTCAAGGTCATAGCCATGTTAGAAATGACGTCTGAAATACATTGTGAAATTTTAAAGAAAATTGCAGCACGATTTCAACAGTGGTACAATTTTAATCCAGTTTCCAATTGATGACTATACAGGAAGTGGTCTCTTGTGGCCACTCTGTCTCCCATATTGTAACAGCTGTGATGTTAATAACTTTCCATATCACTCTTTTTAAAAGTTATACCCCAAGTGGAAAGAAAAATATAAACATAGTAATGAATGAATTAATGAAAAGCCACAAAAAGTGCACATGTATCTCCAATGTTTTAGCCTTTCTTTCCAAGCCTGAGAGGAGTTTTACCCCACAGCTAGATACAGTTGTCATTGAAGTATCTTTGGTTAAAGCGCTAAGGGTGAAAGGTAATCTATGGAGACTATATAGGGCCAAACATTTTCCATACCTATAGTGACACAGGATTTTGCAGTGGCCAAACTAGCTATCTTAGCATGAAGGTACTATTAGCTACAACGTTGTGGTAGCAGAGTACCAGTACAGTACAGCCACACTGAGCTGCAAGTCACTTGGATACTTCCAACTACTTGATGAGTCACAACTGAGTTCTTTCATGTGGACACTTTGGGTTGTTTTAATACCTGTATACTTATGCAGTTAGATCCTGTGCTGATATTTTACAACTCCACATGCACACTCCTTGTCTGACTTCATCTTTACAGAGTGTACTGCTGCTGCTCATGTTCATAGAGGTAATAGTTGTGATGGCACGAAATGACTACCATCCCAGAGTACTGCGAGCACTGAGACCTTTCTTCTTTATCAATTCCCATCTCATGTATGATTTGAGAAGGTGAGATGAAATTAAAATTAACTTCTTTTGGTGTGCAGTTCCCTTTGGTGAGCATATACGTAACATCAAGAGTTATCAGAACTCTTGATAGCATTCAACTCAAGAGTTTAGTGGGGGGAATCAACTTCTCCATCCTCCCCCTGATTTCAGACAAAAATTACACTCTTTGAACTTTATTGAAATCAAACATCTAAAAGGGATGTTATTGCTGATTGTTCAATTGACAGTATAAGCTTTTTGGTAGTGGTCCATTTCCTATTTGATGGTGCTGAGTTTGTGGTATCTTGACTTGGGGCTCAGTTGCTACTTCATGCTCTGTTTGTTAGTTGCCTTTGTAAGTACATATCTAAATGTAGTGTGGTTCCACATGCACATCAGAATGGATGGAAATGGGCTATGATTCCATCGGTGGTTCAGGCACTCTTGCATTGCCACCTCGTTAGTACCTGACAGTGCCTGATACTGTGGTATTGGCGAACTTGCTGGGAATGGCTAAGTGTTCGTGGGTTTTGGCATTTCCTGGACAACAGTGGGAATGGCAAACAGGAAAGAAGGTAACCCAATAGTTTTGTATGAGTTCGGGAAGGTTCAACACATCCAAACCTGTTTGAACCACTGTTCAACACAGGGAACCTGGCCTTTGGGGGATTTTCCTATTACTCGAGAAAACGCTGACTAATGTGACAGATTGTTGTTGTCAGGACCAAATTACTCCCTTTCTCACTAGCAAGTGTTGTACTAGCAAGTGCTCTAGTAGCTACATCTTGCTATAAGTCTTGGACTAGTGCGTTGTAGCGTAATAGTACTTTGTAATAGCACCTCCACATCTTGCACTTGGTTTTGTCTTTGCTTTTCATTTGGTGCCTTTTCTCCACAATGAGTTCGGGGAGGTTCAACACTGTTTGGACCACTGTTCAACACAGAGAACCTGGCCTATCGGGTGTTCAAATGTCCGTGTTAATCTAGTACAGTACATCAATCGAGTATGCACTGTACTCCCATAAAAACATATCCTTCAGAATAAGTGCATTTGTGGTAGATTAGATTATGAAAATGACTTTGTATGAACCAGCACACTGATTAATTTATGAACCTTGAGCTTTAGCATTGGTAACGAAATATTCACATGACCAACATGAGTAACAAGAAATACATTTGCCTGATACACTTAGCTGATCTATCTTTTAGTGTTACAAGGATTCTCATGTGCACATTTATCCATCATACCTCAACAGGGTGATGAAGGAACTGTTCCAGGTGTTCTCAACCATACTAGACGTCGTGCTCCTTCTGATGTTTTTGGTTGTCATCTTTTCAATTTTTGGTAAACCTGGTTACTATGGTATTGTCACATTCTCAGTTCAGCCATTAGCTTATCAGTGCCAAACCAAGAGGAACCCTCTATGTTCTTGTTTTGTTAGTCACAGCAGTAAATTAATGAAGAACTCAGAACTGAAGTGGGCTAACAACCTGTGTCGGCAATGTCTAATTCCCAGTGTATGGAATCTCAAAATTCCATCGTGCTTCAGAAGCACTCTAATCTCATGCAAACAGTATCATTAACTAGACACTTGTTTACTGTAGCTGTATTAGCGCTGAGTATGTTTACTTTCAGCCAAGCAGATGTTTAGTTGGGTGAAAGCGTATTAAGTTACTCAGGCACTAGCTAGTTAGAGTGTGTGCATGCATGCTGTAAAACCATTTGGGTAACTTCAACTATGTTTTGGTCATCCCATTGCATACCAGTAGTGTGCATGACACATCATGAAGTTCAAAGGATGCTTCCAAATAAGTGAACATCTTGAATTGAAGCCTTGGTTGAATGGTTACAAAATAGATGCCAACATGATTTAACTTAAAAGAAGAAGCTCCTTTCAAGATGATGTAATATTTTGTTAGCATTCTTTGGTCACATCACTGCAACTGACATGACTTTAATATTGAACTCTCAAATGAAAGCAATTCATGCATGTGCTTTTCAGTATGTAAAAGCTGGGTATTTGTTGGAAACAAGGCTGAGCAGTTAGCTACACTGTGACATTGATCCCAGATCTACCTGTCTTCTCTTATTCTTGGTTTTAATGGACACGAGAAAAATACTTATTATGGACATTGAATAGACACAGCAACATACCTACCATGTAACTTTTCATTCCTATAGGGTACTACTTGCTTTCAAGATCTAACCCAGATGTAAGCAGCTGAGAGCTACATGATAATTACATGCTACGTAGTTATGTTGTGAAACTCCATTCCTTTTTCTATCCACACATGCGCAACCTACAGTACTTTTCAACTTTTGGCCATAGCTTTGTCAGCATGTTTGTCCTGGTCACCACTGCCAAGTGAGTACCTAAATTGCAGTGTCAACCTGCATCTTTAAATGCAGCTGTTATAGCTCTGAACTCTTACATCTAGCTGCTCTAGCTGAAGTTACTGGTCCACGAGTAACACTTATCCATTTCCCCAGCTTTCCAGATGTGATGCTGGAGTCCTATCATGTACTTCCCTACTCACCAATTTTCTTCATTATCTACCTTGTCATTACACTGTATATTGGCAACATGGTAAGCTTGTGCATTAATGCAGCTATAGCACACTTAGGGGTAAAAATCATAAGCATGCGTGTACATAGTGTCACAAACACCATGGTGATGTTTACTGTGCAGAAACTTGCAGTAATATACAGCAGCTTTGCTGATGAAGCAAAGAAAAAGTCCGATAAGCTTTTACAACAAAAGAGGTATGTTGGTCAGATCAAGCAGTGATTGTTCATTATCTGATGCTGATCATGTTGTTCAAGAATATAGTATTATGCTCTGCTTCCAGAAATGCTCTGTGTGGTGCCTATGATCTTCTAAATATAGATGACAGTGGTATCACTTTTGAATACTTTATACTCTTCATGGAGGAATACCAGCCAGAGAGAGGTACATAACTACAGTTTGATGGAAGTCAGTTTTAGACTTGGGTTAAATGTTATATTCCCAGTTTGTTTACAGTTACATGTAATACTGCAAGCCAATGGCTGTGACTTCTAAAACGTTATGAGGGAGTTTTGTGTGTGCTTGCAGTGGAATGGGAGGTGATGTGCATCTACAAGGCCCTCCAGAAGACAGATGCACAATCCACAGATGATCCTACCAACAACAGTTTGGAAATGCCACTTACTCGGAACCAGTTCTATAAACTCTACCAAGTTACCAACTTAAGTTGGAGAAATGCGACAGTATGTTTATGTGATTCTTCCCAGAAGACTGTTTAAAACATGATGGAGTTATTTGATATAATCTAGGTTGGCACTTTGTCTATCACTGTTTTAACCTTGTAATTGGCATGAGTGTAACTTGATCTACACGCAATGTACATGTACACTGTAGTTTGCTACAGCACTTTTACAATGGTAGCTATCTAGGATACATATAACTAAAATTCGTAAATGAAACTATGATCTTTGGGTGTAATTGAAGAAAGCTACAGTACATAGAGTTGTGTATCACCTATCAGTGAAGGTGTTTTGCAAATTGTATATGAGTAAACCGGACCAATTTTGTACCCTACAATATAGATTGAAAACAAAATGACATGGAACAGATGTCCCTCTTGGCTGCACAAAGCCATGTCATGTAAGTTCTATATGTTTGTGTGAGATTCCAGTATATCTTTCTTTTTTTCAAGGGTAACCGCACCCAAAGTGGAAGAAAAGCAGTGACTTGGATGCAGGTGGCTTGAATGCAGGTGTCCTGCATAAAGAAGTCATTAAGCTAACAAACTAGCTACACATAGTGTGGAAGCCGAGCTAGGTTAGGGCAAAAGTGGAACAGGGAATCAGTATTAGGTGCACAATCCAACTTCTATTTGCCGAGTGCAGCGAGGCTTGATAATCGTGACATGGGTGTAAAGGTGTGATGTAGAGTAGGAGGTATGATGTACGTAAGAGGTGTGATGCAAGTAGGAGGCTCGAGGCTCGGCAGTCGCGTTGCAGTCGCGACCCTGCAATGTCAAATGTATGTGACTGTGACCACACCCACTATAATATTATCATGTGACTGACCACACCCACCTATTACATCATTGACACCACATCCATCATGATTATACCTCTGACCACACCCACCTATTACATCACATGACTGACCACATCCATCATATAATTATACCAATCAGTAGTGTACTATATAGTTGTTCCTGTTCAAACATCATCAGTCACATGACTACCTAACCATCATTAAACATCAAATGACCACATTGCATCATACTCACCTTGGTGACAGAGCCGTAGAACCCACAACCTATGACCTCTCCTACCTCCAAATCATTGAGACGAAAGCAGCTGGCAAAAAAATACCCAACGAAGTTGTGACATCATATGATATAATCATAACATACTGAGCAAGCAAGCTAGCTTGGTGTGAGCTTCCAGTTTGACTTTCATCTAAAGAAGTGCAACTCGATCTACATCGCTCAGCAGTTTTTACACTCCTCTTATGGGCGATGTATTGCTAACTGGTGGTAATTGAAGTCTATTCTACCCTTTCTGCTAGCACAGAACCTATCTCCACAGCACACTACATCTTGTAAAATCACAATGTACAACCCGGTGATAAATTTTCAAATCATTAAATACAGACTGTGTTTATATAATGAATAACATATATTGTTTCCCTATGTTCTGTACAGGGATACAAAGACTTGTAACTTGGCGGTGGTTTGATTCAGTCATAAGTAAGTAATTATTGGGTGGTGTAATAGCAACCCTTTACACACTTTTTATTATATGCGATTTTGTCCTCTCTTGAAAACACAGGTGTGATTGTCATCATCAACATCATTTGTGAAATTGTGTTTGCTGCACAAGTGGGTACAGACGGTCAGTGAAAGCAGCCAATTCCCATTTAAACTTGTAGCATGTCTTTCTAACATGTTTAACATGCCCCCTGCATGAGGTTATCAAATGTTACGTTAATTAACTTCTGATACTTTCCACCTCACCATCAGATTTGGAGAGCCACTCTTCACAGGAACTCAGTGCTGGAGAACTTGCTACTTCCTTTGGATTCACTGGAAGTTAGTATGCATATTATGAAATAAACATTTGCCAGATGTTTCATTCGTAACGTCATGCTGCTTTTTTGACATGACTGACACAAGAGTTGGAGAATTGTTTGCTTGATGTGGGGAGCACAAAAAGCCTTACAATAGCTGTCAAGCATGGATTGTCAACCAATGGTTGCCAAAACTGCATTTCTGACCAAACACTTTCCATCAGAAATCCTGCTTCTCAACCATATTGCCATCTCATGTTACATACCAGTAGTGTACATGATTCATCATAAACATATACTTCAAGGGATGCCAAATTATGTCTGAATATCTTCAAGTCAAATTGTAGTTGAGAAGCTTCTCCCATTAGTTAAACTAGTCTCTTTTTTTTTTCATAAGACAGCATTCCTGGAGAAGTTTGGTGGTGCGCACCAAACCCACTAACAAGATCTTGCACACAGGTTGCATACTTATGGTAAAAATACCAGGGGAGTTGGCAAGGAAGAGACTACTTAATTTAACTTGAAAGAATGCCTATTGGTAGCATTCCTTGGATAAACTGAGATGACCAAAGTAACCCAATTTTGCATAACATAGTATTTTCAGATGTCATAGCTACAGCAATTTACTACATGCAAGATGATACATATGTATCTAGCTCTCACTACAGTTGCCCACAAATTGCCACACAATGTCCTTCATCTCACAAAACCACCAGTAGTTTGGAGAATGTAGTTCAGTTGATCATACTGTATTGTGTCAGGGGTGGATCCAGAGATTGAAGAAGGGTGGGGGGGCATACATATAGAGTGGGGGTTGGTGCGTGCAGTTGTCTGTGTGTGTATAGTGCACAGCGTTCTAAGGGGGTCTGGGGGCAGGCTCCCCCAGGAAAATTTAGACCTTATGAGAGTGCTTCTGAGGCCATCGGAGACCACCATAACCATGCAAAATTTATGCCAACTGGAGTGTAACTCAGGTGATTCATCGGTGGTCGTTTCTCGGAGCCCCTTCCCTCCGGAATCAGCCTTTGTATTTGTGGCACTGCCACAGAACTGTCTCTTGGGAGCTGCAGATTTGAGTGCTTTATGTTTGCAGAACATGCTAGCAGTGCTTCATATAGAGCTGTGCGCTGCGTCAGAGTAGCTATGTGTGCAAAGCACGTGGTAAACCTCCGCACTTCGCGCTTGCTCTATCCTAAAGGAAGGGGGGGGGGGGGGGGGGGGCATGGGATCCGCCCCTGTGTGTTCAGGTATGGCACCATTATGAACATCTAGGTCTACCTTTGTACACCTATGCAGTTTTCTGTATTGAAATCCTCCTGCGGATCATTGGACTGGGGCTAATCAGCTACTTTAGATCAGTGTGGAATGTGTAAGTCACTGATCTTCCAAAAGCAGACATAGCTTCGTGTGTCCTCAGTTGCCATCCAATTTTCCTCCCACTGCCATATAGATGTGATTTTCTTGTCCTCCTGATTACTATTATTGCACAGTTCCTAGAACTTCACCCTGCCTTCCAGTATGCCACATTCGTAAGACCACTAAAGCAATTAAGGTACGCACAGCAAGATGCAATTTGCAACAGAGGATTATGATGCTTACATGATAAAGGGTATACTGCTATAGGTTGCTACGTTTGAAGCAGAGGTACCGGGACACTGTGGAAACCATTATTCTACTCATGAGACAGACAGTTAGGCAAGTACAGCTTCACTGCAAAGCCAATATTACATCTACTGAAACAATATGCTTCACTTCTAATTGTATCAAACAGTGTCACACTACTGGTGGCGGCAATGTACTACTTCTTTGCCATTATTGGAATGGAAGCCTTTCGCTATCAGGTCTACCCACAGTGCTGGTATGGTTACATACACATGCACATGCACATGCAGCTACAGTATTACTCTTATAGACAGCAATGCGATTGGTGTACATTTAGTATACATACGAAGTATGCTGAAGATGAAAAGAGACTAAGCTATATGACAGAAAATTAGTATGTTAAGTTACTTAGCTTTGGATGATGCACATTGATTATGGTATCAGAAAGACCCCAAAGTTTATCAATTGAGCACAAATGTTTGTGTATGTGTGTGTTGTCCCAATGCAGCGAGAATGGACCGTACTTTATTGGACAACTCTATTCTGGGACACTGAACTCCACACTTCCTAATGTCTACTGGCTAAATAACTTCAACAACATCCTACGAAGCTATGGTAAACCACTCAATTCAGTAGGTCACAATATAAGTCACGAACAATGTATGTGATGCAGTGTAGATAGAATCTTTTATCCTGTGTTACTCTGTCTTCACAGTAACCCTCTTTGAATTGATGGTTGTCAACAACTGGTTTGTGATAATGGTAAGTACAGTATAGCCATGTAGTATTGTATTTGGTCAAAAAATCCAATTTCTCCTATTGTTAATTTAAGGATTGGCATTGCAGAAGCTTCTAAATAGCAAAAACTACAAGCAGAAATCGATTGGCACAAGCCAAATGTTTGTGCAATGTGCAACTGTGGAGATGAAAGTACACACAAAGTCATAGCTTTGCAATTGCACATTGCATTAAAACACCAGGCTCATGCATGCCAATGAATTTGTAACATTAACTCTCTGAACTGCCTTTTTGCCCTCCGCATACAGAAAAAGTAGGAGCAGCATCCAGCCTCTTGCTAATAAGCTACTACAATAAATGATTGGAGCTCAGCAAGAGGGTGGTTGATATAATGTTGTGAAATCTGTTTGAGTGTAAGCACACAAAGGTTATCTGCTGATTTCTTTCCTAAAGTCAAAACATAGCTGTTCCCAAATACGAGTAGCTTGGGTTCAGTGTAAACTGGAAATGGTGTCTTAACATCATCTCCTAGCAACACCATTTCCTAGCACCCTGATTGGTTAAGCATGCACAACAACATGTCTTGATAATCAGGTTTTATGTACAGGTGTCCATACATGGCATTCAAATATCTAGATCTGCCTTGCCCAATTATGATCCTGGACCACCTATTTCATGATGTTCTCTTCAGGAAGGATTTGCTAGTGAGGCTACTGAGCGAGCACGTCCATTTGTTCGTCTTTACTTCATGTTGTTCTACATCTGTGTCCTGGTAAGTATTTTGGAGAGCAGCTGAAGTAGCCTCGTTCCCAGGCCCCACCCACCCAACTTTCTGTCGCTTGCAGTACGGAGAGCCTGGGAATGAGACTAGAGCTGCAATGTTTCCAAACTTTTTGCACTATTATTATAAATACATTACTTACACCTTTAAATGCAAAATAAAGGATTCATATAATGAGTTACACTGTACTGTAACCTCCCAAAAATAGGCATGCATGACTTGTGAATTAAGCTTAGAAAATTTTACTGGAAGAGTTTAACAAGCACTACCCTCAAAGGAGGAGCTAGACATGATACTTATGTCATGAATAGTTTTTACTAGTTTTTTTCCGTACATCATTAGACTGGAAGCACCATAGCATAATCACGTAGAATCAATTTTATGCATATGGAGCACTTCAAGTCACGTAATTGGGAAAATCCCTTTTCAAGTTCCTATGAAAAATTTTTTCCTGGGGTAAGTGTAATATGACATAACGACTATGCACTCAAATATGAAATCTCACGCAAAAAATTATATGCCCGGTCACACAAATTAGTCTAGCCCTATAGTTATATGCTTCTCATCATGCTGTGGTGCCTTCCTTCATTTATTAGTCCCATGCAACTCAAAGTACTGCTTCTTCAGTGTGTTTTGCTTGACATAAGTGCCTGTGTGACAGGTGTAGATACTTTCAAGAATTTATTTCAAACTGTACCTGCCTACCCCATGAATGAAACTTTCCCTTACCATAAAGTGTACAAAAGTGGTGCTAGGTGCTAAAACCCTTAATGAGATCAGTATACATAGTTCAGTGGCTAGTTCAGTATACCTAGTTGAGTGTCTAGTTCAATCGATGAAATTGAAAATGCTGTGTTGGAAAAAACAAAGCATTCTAGTTTTAAAATAATTTCCAGTCCTTAGCGCTGTTATGCTCAACATCTTGAGTACACATTGCAATGCACTCAAAATACAGCCCTACAAAATTTTATGGCAATTCTGGACATGCTGCACTGTATCTGTATTAATTAGGCTGTATAATCTATGCATACACATGTAGCTTTCTCCAGCTAGCTTTTGTCACAGCAACATGTACATTGTTCCCCACGCGCATGCACAGTTAAGAAATCGGTTTTGTCTGTCTGTCAGTTAGTCAGTGCAGTGAAACATTTTGAAATCTGGATATAGAGAGGGTTAAACGATTTTTAAAACTGACAATAGCATTGAAATTGTAAAAGAAAAGGGACGTATGTGTACCTCATTGCGAGCAAAGTGGTTCTACCCTCTGCTTTTCCTGCTGTTTCCTATTTAACGTCGGGACTGTCCGGCATTTTAATACGGTCAATACCTTGGATGCGGTAGAGTCCAGCTAGCTATACGTGGACTCGGTGTGTGTCCACCAATATTTTGGATACGGTGGAACCGGAGTAGCGTGGAGTATGTCTTCACTGAAGACTTCTAGTTATGGCATCACAATTGGAAGATATGTTTGTGTAATGACTCTTATACTGCTCCCTGATAGGTCCTTTCTACTGTGATAATATCGTTTATGATAGAAGCTTTCACTTCCCAACTTGAATTGTGGAATGAAAAAGCCAAAAAGAAACGATTTTGCAGGGAGAAACATAAGGATTGTAAGTGTTATAGAGGTAAGTGCAGCCATAGAATTATGCAGGCATCATTTTGACGTTAATCAGTACCTTCTACACTAGTCTTGAACCCAGAATGGGTTTGATGCTTCTATCAGTTATGTTGGCAGGAAAGCTATTTTACATCACTGTATAGATACCAATGAAACTCAACCAAATGCTGTCTTTGTTGCACGTGTACAGAGAAAAGTGGCGTATGGTACCAGGAAGTAGTTAAAATATCACGGAGTGAAGCTACAGCTCTAGACAAGGAAGTCAATAAAGCACATACCAAGAGGAATGACTCCCCTGGTAGATTGGCAAAGATAAGCAATATTTTCAAGAAGCCATGGAAGGAACTCCACAAAGTGACTCCTGAATTACAGTCCAACAAAGACTTTTACACTTACACTGGCTCTGGACACAGAACACAGGATGATTTGGTGGACAAACATGAAGCAAAGGTATAACTTATTGCATAGAATATTTTGCTCCAGTAAATTGGAGGTGTGATAAGTAGGTCTATAGAGGTATGATGAGTAAAGCCCAATGGTGAGGAAACCCAGTACAGATAAGCCCAATCAGCCTATCAGATTGTGCCACTGATATTCTGCGGAGGTACAAAAATGTTGTACTATATTCACCAGAGCCATCTTTTTAGGCTCTTTTTTGAGGGGGGTCTACATGGGTTTGAGACTAGCATTTTGGGTGCAGTTTAGATTTTTACTTTATAAACATTCTTCTTCCACTTGAGGGGTAACATTGGTTATCAAATGTTTTATAATGCTCTTTCCATATGTAGCATTGGGCTGAAGATGATAGTAATGTTCAAGAAACAAACACCACCACACCAGAACCTAGCCCCTGGAAGAAAAAGCTGAAAGAAAAACTGATGGACGTTATAGAGTTTGTTTTTGAGTAGTATATTTATTTTGCCATCCATCCTATAGAGAGTTACTAGCTGCCATCAAAAGCATGTGATGGTTACGATTTGCATGCATACCATAGTATTTAATCAAGGCATTTCCACTGAGCATTTTATCTTTGTCCACTTTAGTGTTAATTTTGTACTACTAGTCAGATAATTCATCATACTGGGGTGAGCCTGAGTGAGCAATAGATTCGTAAGACATAACTAAGTAGCTGAGTTCTCGTGTAGCAGATAGTGGTGATCACATAATGCCAACGAATAAGGCATTTCTCTGGTCAGGGCAGCTATTATGGCTACAACCTACAGGCATGCATGTACTAAGCTCCACACTGAAGTCATGAGCTGAAGCTCTGGCACTTATGAGCGTCATTTATGCACGGCCCTTACCTGAAGCAACCTCACGCATAATTTGTATCATCTATGAGCAGCCTGCCCTTGTTTGTCGTAGTTGGCAGTCACACAAACCAGAAGTTTGCTGTAATTATATGAATGCATCAAGTTGACTCTGGGTTTCTTTCATGCCGACACTGTGCTCCGGCAGTGGCATTGCTCTTCACTCAAATGCACGAGGACATTCGATCTTCATGAAATACTTAAATGTTGTGGATATGGAAGAGATGCAAGCTTATAGGCTGAAAAAACGTTTCCAGGTTGAAGAAACAACAGCACGAAGAGTTCTATACTCATGTACCCTATAGTGTGCTGATGAGTCGGATGAAGGTTGTAGAAGGCATAAAATATCATAACACACACTGACAGTCTGAGTTGAACAAGGATTCCTATGGTTCATACTTGATGCACAAGTGTAAAGGAAGGCTTTGCTACTTATAAAACAAAGTGTTACATTCTCATGTCTGGCTCCTCCCTTCAGGGTGAAATGCTTGTTTTGATAAGTCTATTCTTTTAAGCTAGGTACATAGCACTAAAATCTGAAGTGTTTTAGCTAAGGGATAGGTGTTCAACACTAAACTCGAGGTCAGTCTGTGAGCATCTTGGTATGCAGTTAAAATAATGCCTCTATTAGTTTCACTGGTTGATATTCTTGGTCCACTAGTTAGCTAGCTCTTTGTTCCACCCTTTCTCTTATTTCTGTTGGTTCTGCTGTTTCTACTAGTTCCATGGCTTTTTCAATATGTACACATAAGTATTGATTTCTATGTACTTATACCAGGAGTACCATCATACACATATAGACAGCTTACAGATGTAAGACTATTATTTATTCATTTATTTATTTTTTTGGCCAGAGCCAGGGCCTAAGCTAGCAAAGGCTTTGGGTGAGGCAACTTGCAATGCATGCAGCATTTCAGCAATCACTTATGTGACACATGCAACACTGTAGCAATGGTGTAATGCAGCTATTGTGCTGTCGATGTTATCGCCCACTAACATCAGCATGTACAGGCTATAGTGGGGCGAGGTTGAGATTTTACTATATCAATTTCCCCAATATATGGGGCGTACCCCATAATCAAAGCCTCTTGCAGAAGGTGGGAAATCAATTACTGGAATTTGGCACATTCAATTTCAGTGTACCTGTGCAGTATACGTGGAGTGTTGCCATATCAGAGCCATAAGCAATCAAATTCCTGACTATAGGGGCAGCCTCTTTTGGCCAAAATGCCCTGTACATGGAGTGGTGGGGAATAACATTGATATAGGCACATAACACATTACATACAACCCACACAATACATTACATGCAGCCAATACAACACATGCAACAGTGTATGCAACACAGCTACATAGTTCTGACTACCTTATTTACTGAGGGAGGCATTGTGTACAATTAGGCATACACTGTAAGTAGAGAGTGCAGCATCTACAGTACTGTAGTTGTTGTGCAAAATCTGCAACATTAATACAGGCAAGATACTATTGGGTGAACACTGAAATTGTTACATTTCCAAGTTGAAGCAGCATATTTGCAAAGCTGTTCCGAAATTAAAGTCTCCAAGGTGGTCTAGGACAAACCAATAGATGTGTTCAAGGGGGTATATATTATAGGCCAATATCTCAAAGGTGGTCGAGGACATGTACCACCAGCATCATGTGTGCAATGGTGGTGGTGGTTGTAATATTCTTGACATATGAAATGATTACAACAACGGCAACTTTATACGAAATTGTACACCACCAAATGTAGTGCCACACAATGTGATAATAAGTTGGTACAAGTATAGTAAGTGAGAATAAGTGCTAGTATGTCGACAAGTAGCAGGCTAACAGATTATTAACAGGCTAACTGTCACAGAATAGTGTTCATTCCACAGTGGTAGTGGAACATTCTTCATGAAGCTGGAGGAAGGTGGTGGCATTGTGAAAGCACAACTCATTACTTATTTGGAAGCCAAAAGACATTGCTCCTATAACAACACCAGGCATGATTAGGGATGAATGAAACCATGATACTCCTAAAATTGCCAGGACTGCCACAAATAAAGTGGCCTTGATCCCCTGCACAAAAAATGTATTGTTTTAGAATTACTGGAAAAGATGTCAAATGCTCATGGGCAGGCAACAGCTATAATGATGCTCTGGATAGCATGAAGAATCATCAATGTGTACATATTCAGTTATCAACTGGTGGGATGATAGTCTGCTGAACATTCATGCACTCTTTCCTGATTATGAGTAAGCATCACCCATGTACAATAAATGATAGTAGCTTAATATTAACAACAATGCTTTTATGAACTGTTGTCGTAGCATTTGCAGTGTTGTCGTCAATTCGTCTACATTTGTTCTTCAATAAATTTAGAATAATGAAAATGAATGATGGCAGAGTACACACTACATACTAAAAACCATCCACTTGCTAATACCATCTCTATACTCTTCTAGTGTATAGTCCTCCCTTTCAAACTGTTTCCACAAGTCTCTGTGTGGTACTTCTTCCTTGTGTTTCTCACTGCCCCACCTGCTGCCAACTGCGCCAGAGACACCTCTCCATTCTCTTGCTCTGTTTTGAATACCATATTGCCAACCCCCGGGTAGAAGATACACGAAATACCACCAGCTTGCTCATGTTCACATGCTGTACTTCTGATAAAATTATGCTTTACTGCTAAAAACCGCGCCTGTCATGCGCAGCAATAGTAGCCCTTCCCTGACCCGTTCCGTTTCGCAATTCAGACCGTAGTTCCGTCCCGTTCCGTTCAGTTCCGTTCCGTGAAATTGGGGCGTATCTACCAACGCAGGAAGTTGATGTGTCTTGACCATAGATAATAGAGTCGTAACCTACGCTCTATTATCTATGGTCCTGACCCTTCGTACTGCAAGCGAGAGATCGAAGCCGGCGTATTTCGACGTTCAGTGAAGGCTCGCTGTCCTTCTTGGACTCCGTACTATACTGAATATGAACGGTAAGCAGGTAGGATGATGTTAGTCCCTATGGCCATATCATCTCTACCGTGTTTGGGCACAGTATAGACTTCCATATTTGAGTACCATTTGCGTTTGATTGAGCTTGTAAGAGATTGTGTAGCCCCCATTCTTTATGGACGGTGTTAGTGTGACGGGAAGTAGACCACACCTTTCTTTGTGGTTTCGGTCTGGCCATGTGAGAGAACAGTAGGTTCTAACTGACAAATCTTTGGATAGACTTGGTTTGAACTTACATGTATGGCTATTACAATTTGGGATTGGATAGCTGTGTACGTGAAGATAGTCAATCACTCGCACTTAATCAGTATCAGTCCTGTATGCTTCAGATTGCTCTTTTACTTGGACAAGAAAAGTTGCTCATGCTAATCCATGTAAGCACATGTTTAATGTTATGGAGGAAAGTGAAAAACCAGTAGTCGCTGGTAGTTGAACCTGGGGCCCCTGACTTGAGCTGGCAGTGCTCTGAGCACCAACCACCACACTTCACAATTCTCAATATATTGCACATGTCATCCTGAATACAACACTCAGTATGTGAGATAACAAAGAAGTGTTGAGAGTGTAAGAAGTTAAGATGTTGAGATCAGGCGGCTTTGAAGGGAGGGATGGTCAGTGAATGAGTGTCTTTAGGGAGCCTATTGTAATGCAAAGAACCTCGGTGTTCGAAGGTGGATCAATAGTATTCAGCATTGGGCCACTTTATATAAAGATGTCGAGCTCCTCCAGTATTGGTGTACATGATTGAGTTAACAAAATTTTGAAAAGAGGTATAGTGAAGGTAAATTTAGTAAGCACCAATGGACATAAGTTGTGTTGTTGCTGCTGTTGAGAATATTACAGTTGACCCCTAACACAGTTTAGATGGGACATCCTGAATGGCCCTGGCAGGTGTTGCAACTGAAGTATTCAGTACCACCAGTGCAGTATACAGACAGGGTTTGTGGTGCCTGCTACAGTTTATAACGTACTGCTTTTTTGTCTCCTATATATCACATTTGACATTAGGTTCTAATTTCACGGCTAACTTGTCTGCTACTCTTGGGCCTGGGCCTGGAGGGACTACTACAAACACAGTGGCATGGGTGATTTTCAGTCTTTCTATATTCCTAGCTGTGGTAGTCGGTGTGATCATCTCTCTAGTGGTGGCCTACCTGAAGAAAAAGAATCATAAAACAGTGGCAAGTGAGTTAGTAATTTGACGGCTAACTTGTCTGCTACTTGTTCACTTGTCAATGAATCATCATGCAACTCTGCATAAATAGCAAGTACAGGGCAGAGTTCAAGTCTCTAGGGGAACTACCTACTTTAGATCCTACATCCTGTGTTAGTATTGGTACACAGTTCAGAGTTCATCAGTACCCAAACACATCAAGAATGTTTGCAAGCATCAACATCCACCATATAACTGCCATATAGAAATCATGCAGACTGAATGAGTACACTTGTGTAAAATTGATAACACAGTCTGTATGCATGATATTACAATGGATGATTCCACTAGAATCTTTCTCGGCAATGCCTACAGGTGCCATAGTAACTGGAAGAATTGCAGATGAAGCCACACTCACACAATGGCAGGTATGTCTTTTTTTTGTCTTGTTTTTTTGCCTAACAGTTGAAAATATATTGATGCACTAAACCGTAGTCTCGCAAAAGAGCACCCACCCTTAAAAGAGCACCCATCCCCTATTTTGGCCCAATTTCCAGTATAGTGTGAAAGTTTACTTGAATGAGTGCCCACCCTGGAGCAAGCTTTGTGTGACTAACAGAGTGCACTCCTTGAGTTTTGAGAAGCACAGCCTCAAGCACTATACATAATATTATCAACCTTGGTGTTATACTTTATCAAAGGCTTCATTGTATGGCATTGTTTGTCTAATTATTTGCTTCAAGGGCATTGAGTCACTGACATGGGCACTCTTTCATGGTTAAATGTGGAAACACTTGAAAGAGCGCCCACCCCCCTCTTTGGCAGACTTGTAAGGTGTTCTGCCCATGGGCACTCTTTCGCAAGACTACTGTACTAGCTTTATGGAACTGATTTTTGAAGCTTAAATGTAGTCGCTTACCTGTATTTAGGCATGATGTTCTCTGTTTACATTCATAAACAACTTACTGCACGTGAGTAAACACTGTCGAGTGGTTAATTCTCTTCTCACTCTATAGGAGGCAGCAGTCTTCGTCACAGAGGGACTGGAGCACATTAAATTCAGCGATCATCCAACTGAAAAGATTTCAAGCTTTGTTTATGAGATTGTACACAGCACAGCTTACCGCGTATACCACCTGGTTGTCACTGTGGCACTGCTTTTACTGGCCCTTTTTGAATTTCCCACTGTGTTCTTGGGAGAAAATTCTTACCCGACCTACCAGTCTGATTGGTTGCGTGTAAGTACTTTCAGCCTAACATACATTTAAAAAACCTTTTGCTAATGTAAATTTCTAAACTCTGGAACACTTTGGAGACTTGTGTCAAAACAAGGAACCCAAGTTTTATAACCACACCCTGTTTCAAGGCTTACAAACGGAACATAATTATGAAATACGTTTGTGATATTCTACACAAACACGTGCTTAATGTAGGCTTGCAATTGTTAGTATTGCTGAGTCTGCTAGTAAGATGAACACAAATAGTGTTCAGGCCAAAGAAAAATCTATTTTAGCGAGAGAACAATGCTGTGGCTTAGAACTGTAAACCTACAAGTCACAAGAGACATTAGACCACAGAGTCTTGGACAGAACATCACATACATAAACTGCACCGTGCAGCTACATTTGTGAAACATGACACTCGTCTTGTGTTTTTGCCGACATGCAAATACAACTTTCACTTACAGGTATGCCACGGCATTGACCAATGTGCACTCAGCATTGACATCTATTGATTCCTCTGACCTTCCAAATAACTTTTTTTCCCTAGAAAACCTAAATCACACCTTGCAAGGGCTATGCATTCATGCTTAATGTATACTGCTTGTTTTCCACTACAGTATGCGACTATCACTGCAGTTACAATTTTATCAATTATAACTTACAGATTGTTGCTGCGTTTGAGTTTGTGGTCCTACTACTTGTGCTTCTGGATCTGGCTCTCACACTGATGTGGTTGAAGCCACAAAGGTTTTTCACCGATATAATGAAGGTTGTCGAGGTACGTCAATTAGTAGTGTGCCACGTAGTGTGTCATGTGGAAAGGTGTAGCTTCTCTATAGATACCATACTCCTCAATGTTTTGGAATTGCTGCATTTTATGGTAAACACTTAGCATGCAACCACTGAATGTATATGAACTTGAAAGGCTCATATACACAGTGGATATTGTACAACTCCACATGCACACTCCTTGTCTGACTTCATCTTTACAGAGTGTACTGCTGCTGCTCATGTTCATAGAGGTAATAGTGGTGATGGCACGAAATGACTACCATCCCAGAGTACTGCGAGCACTGAGACCCATCTTCTTTATCAACTCACAGCTCATGTATGCCATGAGAAGGTATGCATTTAATATGTGTCTCTCAGCATGCATAGCCTTAACATCAACAGTCAATGATCACAGAATGAAAATGTAGTTGTAGTTGGAGGCCACCCACATACCAATTTATCCCTTATACCTCAACAGGGTGATGAAGGAGATCTTCAAGGTGTTCACAACCATACTAGATGTGATACTCCTTCTGCTGTTTTTGATTGTCATCTTTTCCATTTTTGGTAAACACGTATTGTCACCTTTTCAGTTGAGTCAGGAGTTTCACTGTGTGCTACAGGGTATTAATGTTAAAGTTGATAAAGCTTTTCAGTTGAGTCAGGAGTTTCACTGTGTGCTACAGGGTATTAATGTTAAAGTTGATAAAGCTTTTCAGTTGAGTCAGGAGTTTCACTGTGTGCTACAGGGTATTAATGTTAAAGTTGATAAAGCTTTTCAGTTGAGTCAGGAGTTTCACTGTGTGTTACAGGGTATTAATGTTAAAGTTGATAAAGCTGCAAACTGAGATTATCATCAACACTCCTGCTTTAATGCTGTGAGTGAAAAAACTCAGAACTGGAGTGGTCTAGCAAGCAGCTACCTATAACTACGGGTTAGCATAAAAATGTACAGTTACTGGGCATCATTCCAATGTATCCGATCCTTGAGATTCTACTATGCTTTTATGCTTCTTTAGCTTGGCTTGTGTGTGCATAATATTATGCCACAGGGGAATGATTTTGTTGAGGATGTAGCTATATGTAAACAGTTGTGGGGCTACAAAGGTAATTAAGCACCCTTTTCAGTGCGGTATGGCTCTCCCAAGCAGGAAGGGCAGACACAACTTTGTTATGTCTACAGTGGTATAGGTACTTTCCAATTTGACAGTTTAAGGATACACAGAACTAATAACCCATCTCTCCCAAGCAGGAAGGGCAGACACTTGTTAGTAGTACTTGCCACATCCCATAGCTAGGTTATATATATATATATCCCATGAACTGCTCCCATTATTAAATATGGTATGACTTCATGTGGCATTCACAACTGATGTAGCTTTAACTGTGTGAACTTGACAGGTTAAAACTGCATGTAACTTAGCTAGAGTAGCAGTTGCCTATTGAATCAGATGTATGCAGTAACTTTGTTTAGCATACACTGGAAAAAGTCCATTCTAATTCAGTCATCTCTAAATTCTAGACCACTAGATTAACTAATCCTACTGGTCACTTGATTTGTCTGATCATGCTCACTGTTGTCAAGTTTGCTTTACAACAACAACAACAACAACAACAAAAAAGTGACTAACCTGGTGTACATGGAGATAACTACGAGTCAGCAGCATTTCAACTTGGCTTTGTGGTAGTTAAGACTTTGCCTGTATTGGTGGGAATAAATGGGATGGATGGGTAGGTGGGTAAATGGATGGATGAATAAATGGATAGTTTACGGATGTTTGATAGACCTACAATAGTCTCATTGCCAGACTGCACCCTCTCATGAGAAATATGCTCCGGTGAACCAAATCGAACTTCTTGGGCTATAGTGCATGCTTTTGCAACTAATGTAACCTAGCAATGTTCAAAACGTTTGTGCCACCACACCCACTCAAAAAGTGTTCATATACCAGAGTTGAGAGGCAAAATTTTACTGCTGTAAGAGAAGTACTAACTAACAATCTTGTAACTTCATTGATCCTTTCCTCATTTTGGGAATATAGGCCCAAGAAATTCATCATTCACCAGACCGTCTCTCACTGAGAGGTACACGGACACTAGGCACGAGACTAGATCTAATGTCTTGCCACAGATTACATCATCTTACCAGTTATTTGGTGGCTTAGTCAAAATGAGTCTAGGCAATGTGAATCTATTTTCCAGGCTGAGAGAAAAATTGTTGTCATTACCAAGTTAGCTATCGCATATACCTCACTTCCAGGTTCCTTTTGTCACATAGTGTACTGTATGGCACACCACAAAAGCTGGAGAAGAGCCTGGAAATGTACATACAGAATGCGACAAAAGCTTTGGAGATGGAAATAAGGGGCTAATTACAAATATCAACATACATAGATCCTACCTATGGTCTCTTCATTCATACAGGATACTACTTACTGGCAACTTCTAACCCAGATGTAAGTAACTGAGAGATACACAAACATTTACATGTGTTGTAGTTGTATTGAAACTCTATTACAAATGCACACATGCACAACCTACAGTACTTTTCAACCTATGGCCGTAGCTTTGTCAGCATGTTTGTCCTGGTCACCACGGCCAAGTGAGTGGATTGCCTTGTCCACCTGTGATTGAAACTCTTAACTCGCTATGGCTACTGTTGCTTATACCCCACTTATATACATACACAGCTTTCCAGATGTGATGCTGGAGTCCTATCACATACTTCCCTACTCACCAATTTTCTTCATTATCTACCTTGTCATTACACTGTATATCGTTGCCAACTTGGTAAGCTTGTGCATTAAGTACACTAAGTGGGAAATAATACAAATTAGTGTCACAAACATCATGGTGCCATTTGCCACACAGATACTTGCAGTAATATACAACAGCTTCTCTGTTGAAGCAAAGAAAAAGTTTAAGAAGCTTTATCTACACAAGAGGTACCCCAGTTTGTCAACCGTTAATCAACTAATGTTGCTTGTATAATGTCATTATATGCATTCATAGTCAAACAGTAGCGTATACATATATGCACCAAGCATTATCACAAAAACAATTGTTTGTTCATGAGTGATGTTATTGTGCTCTGTTTCCAGAGAGGCTCTTCGTCGTGCATATGATGTTCTAAAAGCAGCTGACAACAGTGGTGTCAAGTTTCAAGATTTTCTACTTTTCATGGAGGAATATCAGCCTGAGAAGGGTAACTTTAGTATGATGAATGAGTATTTAATTTAGTCCACAGACTTGGATTTACATATGGAGATCCTCAGCTTTGATTGCAGTTAGGGAAACACCTCTTATATACTGCTAGCAAAAGTGGGTGGAAGACCTGGGAATGGGTCTTGCCCTAACAGTTTCAGTAAAATGCTATGTGAGGGTTATGTGTGTGTGAGCCCTAATGTTCAAGCTATGTGAGGGTAACGTGTGCTTGCATGTGTTTGTGCATCCACAGTGGAATGGGAGGTGATGTGCATCTACAAGGCCCTACAGAAGACAAATGCACTATCTACAGATGGCCCTACCTCTACCAACGGTTTGACAACACCACTTACACTGGACCAGTTCTATGGACTGTATCAAGTCACCGACTTAAGTTGGAGACATGTATGTTAATGTGGTTCTTCACAGAAGACTGTTTATAAAGGCAGTAACGTAATCTAGGTTGACGCTTTATAAATTGATGTACATATACAGTGTGGTTTACTGCAGCAGAACTTTGTACCATCATAGCGCTTACCTTGGAATAAATTTCACTACCCATTTAATGTTTATGAAACTGTGGTTTTGTGTGTAACCAAAGAAGGCCAAAGTATGTAGATACTCTTATCAGTGAAGTTTCTTTGTATGTTGTGAATGTAATTCAGATTCAGTGCTTCAGATTGGTTTTACACTGCAGGCTGAAAACAAAGTGAAAGGAAGCAGAACTCCCTCCTGGCTGCACAAAATTATTTTGTGTAAGTTCATTTGTATCATGGTTTATAGCATCACTACAAAAGCTATACAGTTTATAATGTCAGAGCCCAAGGACCAAACTCTACAGTCTGAGAAAGCCACACCACCAGTAATTTCTAAGTACTATGTCAGTAGCAGCAACTCAAAACCTAATGGCTACTAATGTTCAGTAGTTTGAATTCCAGTAGCATGTATATAAAACATTGTGAATTTGCTGGCTATCTCTAGCAAGCACAACATGGGTGTTAAATAGCATCAAGAGTATCTGTCTTTTGTAACAGGATTGTGCATGTATTTCAATCCTCAATTTACACAGAACAAACATTGTACATTATTGAAACGAATATATTTACACAACACCGTCACAATAAAGTACAGTTAGAGCAACTGATGATCATGTTGGGCAAACAAAACACCAGAGTACAGCAATATGAGGCAATGCCAGTGCTTTGTGATCACCTGGGGGAAGTCTGAGCAAGTACTTTTACAATCGATGTGG
Organism: Agelas oroides; assembly: GCA_949130485.1. Classification (NCBI taxonomy): domain Eukaryota; kingdom Metazoa; phylum Porifera; class Demospongiae; order Agelasida; family Agelasidae; genus Agelas; species Agelas oroides. Next base: position 6,493,504 of record OX422189.1, read on the forward strand.
TGTTTCTTTCAAATATGCAGTAGAAGTCACTTACCCGAATAGTTAGGACCCAAGGAGTATTTGGATAATACATAGGAATAAGTGAAATGCAATTTGAAAAAAAAGGTTATAGGCTTATTTTAAGTTCAAGTCTTACAGTGCATGGTTGTACATCTGTACACAGAAATAGGCATGAAACAGCAGTGAGTACACAAAAAAGTAGCCAGCCAACCGTTCAACAATTTCACATACTGACACAGTACTATACATTGTGCTATGACAGTACTTTATAACAAGCTACAAACATCAGTTCTGAAGGCGGAACAACTCACAAAGAGTTCCCTATAGATGTGACATTTTTACAGATGTATTTAGCTACAGTTTAGGAATTATGATTTTTTCCCTATGTTCTGTACAGGGATAAGAAGACTTGTAACTTGGCAGTGGTTTGATGCAGTCATAAGTAAGTTGTTATTAGGTGATGTAGCAGCAATTTGTTACACACTTTTTATTATAATATTATGTAGTTACTGCAATTTTGTCCTCTTTCAAAACACAGGTGTGATTGTCGTCATCAACATCATCTGTGCAATTGTGTTCGCTGCACAAGTGGGTGCAGATGGTCAGTGAAGGCAATTTCCATTAAACTTGTAACATGTCTTTCTAACATGCTGCTAATATGTTCATCACGCAGCTTGAAGCTAACAAGCTGAGTATTTTTTGTAATCTTTGAACATTTACCACTTGAACACTATTAGACTTGGAGAATCGCTATTCACGAGCGGTCAGTGCTGGAGAACTTGCTACTTCGTTCGTGTTCACTGGAAGTGAGTGTGCATCATGTGCAAGCAGTTTAGGGTAGCCAGCCAACAGTTCAATAGTTTTAAACCACTTTAGACTATTTATTGGAGGGGTTTTTTTAGGCTATGGGTGCCTTCTTTGGTCCGTATTTCCACTTCTGCTTGGAGCTAGCACTGGAAACTTGAACCAAAACTTCTTTGACACATACTCTGTGGGTTCATGAACCTAACCACACCCACTCATTAGCAAGCTTTCAATGGTCAGGGCTCTCCGACCAACAAACAATCCGCCTGACTAAAAACCGCCTACAGATCTGGAAATCATGCCCCTACAAGGGGAGAGGAGTGGTTTCTGCGTCCATTTGTGCTAACAAAGTGAGAAATGGTCCACACAGTGCCGACCAAGGCTGTTCTGCAGCCAGCCAAGGCAGCCGCCATGTGCACAGCATGTCCACCCACCTCCCCCATCCCACCTTTTTGCTAGCGCAAAACCTACCTTCAAGACGGATTGCACCAACTGATAACATGCGGCTGCGGCCAAAGTCAGACGATGCCAAAATGTGTCATCAGTGGTTAAAGGGTCAACAGAGAGATGTGATAGCATAATCCACTCCATTCCCATTTTATATTTTGAATAATTATGAAAGGTAACAAGGTTGTATTAAGAGTAACCATGGAGGAGCCTGGGTACGAGGCTAATTAAGAGTGCCCTGGAATTGCCGTTATACTTAACTATACGTGAGCTGCAAAAAAGCATATACTTATCTCTATGCAGTCTTCTGTATTGAAATCCTCCTGCGGATCATTGGCGTGGGGCTCATCAGCTACTTTAGATCCGTGTGGAATATGTAAGTCATTGATCTTACTACTTTATAAAAGGCGGATCTCTATTATTTTCTGTCATCCAGTTTTCCTTCTACTCCCATATAGATGTGATTTGTGGATTATCCTGGTCAGTTTTATTGCACAGTTCCTAGAACTACACCCCGCCCTTCAATATGCCACACTTGTGAGACCGTTAAAGCTATTAAGGTACATAGAACAAGATCTCATACTTCGTGATAATGGGTATAACTATCTCAAGGTGTGTATTAATGTAGGTTGCTACGTTTGAAGCGGAGGTACCGGAACATTGTGAACACCATCACTCTACTTGCAATGCGGATAGTTAGGTAAGTACACAGCTACACTGCAAATCCCTGCATCTACTGAAACAATATGTTCTAATTGTATCTTACAGTGTTGCACTACTGGTGGTGGCAATGTACTACTTCTTTGCCATTATTGGAATGGAAGCCTTTCACAATCAGGTCTACCCACAGTGCTGGTATGGTTACATACATACCTACATACATATATACATACATACATACAGTCATGCTTGTACGCAATGATGCAGTTAGTGTTTGTTTAGTAATTAATCATATGACTATATCACAGTCCATACTTAAGCTCCATTAACAACAGTGCAATAAATGCCAAATAATGTTTTTCTTGTACGTGTAAACAGTGCAAAAAGTGTAATAGCTCACTGATTGGCCAAGCAACAGTGCAGAAAGTGTAATAGCTCTCTGATTGGCTGAAGAACAGACTGTCAACAGTGCAAAAGTGTAATAGCTCTCTGATTGGTTGAAAAACAAACTGTCAACAGTGCATGAGTGTAGTAGCTCACTGATTGGTCAGTGACTTGTAAGTAACAACAATTTGTTGTAAACTATATAATGTACCATAAACTTGTAAACTTGTAAGTATCAACAATTTGCTGTAAACTATACAGTGTACTGTAAACTTGTATACAATAAACTTGGCTATCTCATACATGCTGATACTTATTGTAGTGTACTGTCAACTTGGCAAAGTTTATGATTAGCAATCAATAGCATGTTTTCTCGTGCAATTTAGGATTAATAGCACTCCTGATTGGCATAATTGCACTCGGCTTCGCCTCGTGCAATTAATAGCCATTCACTCGTGCTATTAATCCCAAATTGCACTCGAAACCATGCTATTAATTATACTAATAATTATGTATGCTGAAGAATCACACTAAACTGGCTCAGTGAATCATTACTCTTAAATTGGCTGAAAAAACTCACTGTTATGTGTGTGTGTGTGTTGTTCCACTGTAGTCAGAATGGATGGTTCTTCATTGGAGGACTCTATTCTGGAGCACAGAACTCCACCCTTCCTAATGTCTACTGGCTAAATAACTTTAACAACATCCTACGAAGCTATGGTAATCCACTCTATCACTGCAACACATACAATGTTTGTTAATTGAGTAAGCCTATTTTACCTTTGCAGTAACACTCTTTGAATTGATGGTCATCAACAATTGGTTTGTAATAATGGTAAGTGCATTGCTTTGGTTTATTGAAAAGTGAGGGGGCTAAATCATATTGACAAATTTAATAGTGCTTTATCAAATATGTCAACATACACACATATACACATATAATTGGGGCGAGCCTGAGTGAGCCCCACACTAGCGGGACTGCATTGCGCACACGTGTGTGTATGCTTGTACGCTTGGACCGACCACTTACCGGAAATTTTAAATGAGCGAATTCAAATATTTCCCGAAGATCGATATCGTGAAGCAGTGGAGGGCTATTGTCCGAGTGCAGCGTCAGGGACCCAGAGCGATGATGACTAAACTTGAAGCACGCTTGGCACTGGTTTATGCTTCTACCGATGACGGCAGGCTGCTCACAGGCGGTACAAAATTTAATATGGACAGTGGTTGACTCATGGGTCGCTTCAGGTAGCGGGGCCATGCATAAACGGCACTCAGAAATGCCAGAAAGTTAGCTCATGATTTCGATGTAAAGCTTAGTCCATGAATGTGTAGCCCAGGCTGGAGAAATTGCTGCAACTTTGTTGGCGTATGTGATACCTAGCTTTAGGGCTTATCATATACTTATGCGTCATCAGGTTTGGCTTATTATACGCTCATGTAACAGTAGACAGTGACAAATCCTGCTGTGTGCCATGACAAGTTAACATTTGACATTTAAAGCAAGCAAAAATCCTTTTAAAGCCCCCTGTGAATGGTAAATGGATGTGCATGCAGGAGGATTGTTACATCGCTCATCAATGACATAATATCCTGTATCAGCTTGCTCAGGCTCGCCCCCACAATGTTCTACATTTTCTAGTAGACTCAATGTGTTGTACATATATGTACACAGAGTACTGTACAAGTCTTATCAGCTTAAACACTTGCTATTTATTAAGTGTTGATCATACTTATTCTAGTAGAACACATGATCCAATCTAATGCAAGGAATTCAATTCTGAGAATTTATGGGTGGATCTAACTTAGCACAAGCCATTAATTTTGGGCTGATCCAATATAACACAATACCAGGATAAAGCCTCCCACGTATCACAGCCAGTTTATATCTAAAGCTAAAGTAGGACAGTTATGAGCTAGCTCTTTCTCCAGGAAATTGTTTTGACTTCACTTTCTTGCCACAAAAAATTTTGTTGCTATGGCTGCTGGCATTTACAAAAACACTTCACTTCTTAACTGCAAGAAATCTGAACACTTTAAACAGAAGACCAGCAACTTGCTTTGCATTTGTGTTTGGAAAAATTACAACACATGATCTAATCTAATGCAAGCAATTTTACTTCCTGAAATTTAATGATGCCACTCATATTATTACAGTAGTTTTACTGATTTTTCAGAAGCATCCCTACCCTTCCACACTCATTTCCATAATTATATTCTCGTTCATTTCTCATAATGTTCTTTTGCATTGTGTACACAGGAAGGATTTGCTAGTGAGGCTGCTCAACGAGCACGACCATTTGTGCGTCTTTACTTCATAGTTTTCTATATCTGTGTCCTGGTAAGTATTGAGAAGAGAAACTGCAATGTTTACAAACGATTTGCATTATTATTAACATGAATGCTGGTGGACAAAATGCAGTTGCTGCCAGAACATAGTAAACGCAGGATTGCCTCAAGCATGAAAATGATATATTAGGCACACTTTTTCTTCAACACGTATAAGCAGAAACACAACACTAACTATGGAGGTACTGTAAGCATTGGGCTTCATAAATATTGAGACAGTTCTTAACCTGCATCTTGTTGTCAACATCACATGGCAGGTAAGCATCCTCCGTAACCTGGTTACAAACTAAGCTTATTTCAGCGTAGGTTCCAAAATATCCTCTGAGAGCTATTCTATATACCTTGTTTTGCTCTTTGCTTGACTAACCTAATAGACCTCACATGCATCTGTTTGGTTAAGAGGGGGAAATCCCTCAATTTTACTATGTACCTCAAAATATGCTAGAAGCCTCCAAAATATATACATGCAACGTGCAGCAGTCGTTCTTTCGGTGTTAGCACTAGACAGGTTCCACTGTGCAATCTATGCATGCCTACGTCCACATGTTGTGTAGCATCGTTACGACGCCTTCTCAAGCACTTGTCACTTTAATGTGGACAACTTCAGAAACATGGCTACATGTGCATGACTCTACTCTAAGGGTTATACTTTTTTCATTGCAACTGTCTCCTTTACTGCTCTTTGCTAGGTCATTACCACTGTGATAATATCGTTTGTGGTGGAAGCATTTACATTTCGCCTTGCACTTGGGAATGAAAAGGCCAAAAACAAACGAAATTGCAGGCGATATCACAAGAAGGATTGCAATTGTTATAGCAGTAAGTTATAATATAACAGCAATGTAATTCATTTTATGATGCCATCATACTGAGTGTAATCAGTAACTTTCAGCACAGTCACATATGATAGCTACTTTACATCACTGCAGAGGTGCTAATGGCACAGCATTAAAGACTGCTTTCTTTTTATGTTGCACTTGTACAGACCAAAGCAACACATGGAAAAAGGTAGAAGTTGAAATATCACAGACTGAAGTTACAGATTTAGACAACAAAGTCAAAGAAGCGCATGCCATGAGGGAAATCACTGGTGGTAGTTTGAACCAGATAGACAAGACCTACAACACTATCATGAAGTACTGGAAGAAACTCTACAAATTAACTCCTGAGTCCCAGTTGGACAAATACCTTTACATTGGCAGTCGACGCAGAACACCTGATGATCTCTACTTGTTGATGAACCGAGACGAAGCAAAGGTATTTATTTACTTACTGCATAGGATATAGTTGAAGAGTGTTGTTTTGTGGCAGAAAGGTAAGAGGATAGAGAAATTTTTTGCTGCAGCGTCATTCTTGAAACTTTTGAGTAGTGCCTGTGGAAACTTTTGTACATTTGAAAACATCGTAGGTGTTTATCTAAACTCACCTAGCAGATATTCATTCAAACAAACAGGGTTTTTTTTTTTTTTTTTGGTATAATTCATCTTTTCTTTTGGACTACTATAGCTGGTATGTCATTATGCATTTGTACATATCACTAATTACTAGTTTCTAACTTCCTGTGGGCAACTGTCTAGACAGGCAGTATAGACCATGATCAACAAAGCAAACTTTTCCATGTCCAAATGTGGATGACACTTGGCTCCAACCTTTCATTGTAGCCACTGGAACAGCTAGCATGCAAGTGTTAAATTAACCCTTTTAACCTCAAGCAACTTTTATTGTTTGCAAACAGTGAGAATCTGATGTTTTTTGTTTGTTTCTTTGCTTGTTGTTTTTCCCATGTGTAGCATTGGACTGAAGATAAAGGCAGTGTTCAAGGAACAGACAGTGCCACACCAGAACCTAACCCCTGGAAGAGAAAGCTAAAGAGAAAACTGATTGACTTGATAGAATTTATTTTTGAGTAGCATATTATGCTGTATCTATCATCTCACCATTATGTCATGTAAACAGTGCTAAACAATAACAACTACTTTATGATATTTACACAAAATATCAATGCTGTGCATGGTATTTACACTCCACCATGGCTCTTACCTTCTTTCATTGGCCCCACACAACTCCTCTGAATCACGTAGCGTGCATACACTCATAAAACCCCATATCCTAGCATTGGTTAGCAAGGAAGCATTATAGTCTTGTTGGATAAATGTCACAATTTTGGGCTTGCAAATACATGGCCATGGAGTGATGTTGTGAGGACAATCTTTAAGTACACGGTGCATGCAAGTGTCAAAGCATCTTCACTATAGTCCACCTTTGACAAAGGGATATACACCGATTCTTAAGCCTTCTACCGTTAGCATCCATAGCCAGAGTAAAGCATCCAGATTGAGCTATGCTGTTCATTCCTCATTGGTCATGTGAACATTAGTCAAGTAGTAAAGATGGTATCCCCCCTATATCGATGATGTACAAAGAGGAAGTGCCATCTCAGGCGTACATACAAGATTGATCAATTATAATTAGTGGCTCACTTCACACCCTGCTGTGACACCAAAAAGACCATCTTTTATGAACTTTCATGTGTACCATTGTTCACCCCACAGTGTGTATTTGATATTAACATTCACCACCAACTACTTCGTGCACTTTCCTCACCATTCTAAACTTCAATTGCAGACAATGCCTACAATGGCACATTTGAGTCATACTTAACTGATTCAAGTACTGTTTCACATGAATTCGATGTGTTTCGAACCTTTTGAACCTGCTTGAAACACTTTTACACTGAGTAAACCAGGATTATAAGGTAGTTTCAGATCGATGATTTCGATGTGTTTCGACACTTTCAAGCTTGCTTGAATCACTAGTAGATAAACCACTACTATAAGGTACTTACATGAATTCGATGTGTTTCGAAACTTTCAAATCTGTTTGAACCACAAGCAGCTAGACTAAGTAAACCAGGACTCCAAGGTAGTCTCACATTCATTCGATTTGTTTCGAACCTTTCAAGGCTGCTCGAACCACTAGTAGACTGAGTAAACCAGCATTATAAGGTAATTTCACATGCATTCGATGTGTGTTTAAAGTTTGGAATCTGCTCCAACCAATTTTAGACTGAGTTAACAAGGACTATAAGGTAGTTTCATATGATTTTCATGTGTTTTGAAACTTTCGAATCTGTTCGAACCACTGGTTGACCGAGTTAACCAGGACTATAAGGTAGTTTCCCATGAGTTCGATGTGTTTCAAAACTTTCGAATCTGTTCGAACCATTGGTTGACTGAGTTAACTAGGACTAGCTATAAGGTAGTCTCACATGAATTCAATGCGTTTCGAACCTTGTTCAAAACAGTTTTACACTGAGTAAACCAGGATTTTAAGATAGTTACATGTGATTTCGATGTGTTTCGAAACTGTTCAAACACTCCTTGACTGAGTTAACAAGGGCTATAAGGTAGTTTCACATTAATTCGATGTGTTTAGAAAGTTTCGAAAGCTTCGAATCTGTTCGAACCACTAGTATAGCAGCACAATAAAGGTAGTTTCACACGATTTCAAAATTTGGAATCTACTGGAACCACAAGTTTCACATTTACTTCAGTGTGTTTTCGAATCTCTTCGAACCACTAGTAGAGCACCACTATAAAGTAGTTTCAGATCAATTCGATGTGTTTCGAATGTTTCGAATCTCTTCGAACTACTAGTAGACCAGCACTATAAGGCATGAATTCGATGTGTTTTGAAAGATTTGTATCTCTACAAACCGCTAGTAGACCAAGCACTATAAGGTAGTTTTACATTAATTCGATATGTTTAGAAAGTTTCGAAAGCTTCGAATCTGTTCGGACCACTAGTATAGCAGCACTATAAAGGTAGTTTCACATGAATTCGATGTGTTTCAAAATGTTGGAATCTTTTTTAAACCACATTTAGGCCATACCAAATTGATTTGATGTTTCACGGATCCGGCCGGGTCTTTTTCTTGAAAATTGAGAAAAAAAAATGTAAAAATGCAATTAATATGTACACGTAATCCAGTACTCACCAGCCTCGTTCCGGGCCTTCGCGCGTTCTTCGTACAGCAAGCGACGAACGCGCGAAGGCCTGGAAACGAGGCTAAGTACTCACCACGTGGCAAGAATGGAGGATGGCGAGCAGTTTTGTGTGGCTGAGTGGTACCTAATTAAATTTATGAGAAGTTTGGTCATTTTTATTTTTATTTTTTTCCCTGCCTACCGGGTCATGTTTCTGACCTAAGCAATCCGTGAAACATAAAATTAATTTGGTATGGCCTTAGAGTGAGTAAACCAGGACTATACATGTTCATTGTATGTTCATGTTTATAGCTGAGCAAGATGTTGTAATCCTTGGATTTCTGAAACGAAGATTCCCTAGCTCTTTAATGTACTCCCAAAACACAGTACACATGCATGCACAGACACACCACACGTACAAACAAAACACATCGTTATACATATACACTAGATCGACAGCATACTCTACAGCAATGCCATACTGATTGCTACAGGGCTGCCTTCTTTCAGGGAGATGTGGTTCATTGATTGTTCATACAATGATTATGCTCAGTATAAACCATCACACAGGTAACACAAGAATGCTCATTGCACTCATACCTACATTGGTGTTGCTTTGGTGATAGTTACCTCCCAGTCAGAAAAGTGGCATTCACATGCAGACATCAGGCTATGCTCAACACCAATGTGATCACCACCCCCCCACCTCCAGATTGTGTGTAATTGGTAATTTGCAAATGTAGTAAGATTTGTTAATATGCAAGAAACTATAATTCACCTTCAGGCATCACACAGGCAACATAAGAATGCTCATTGCACTAGTACCTATGTTGGTGTTGCTTTGGTGACAGATTATACAAATAGTTACCTCCCAGCCAGAAAAGAGACACCAGGCTATGCCCAACACCAATGTGATTACCACCCCCCATCTCCAGATTGTGTAATTGGTAATTTGCAAACAAAACACTGATGGTAGTAAGTTAATTTGTTAGTATGCAATTTGACCAGAAAACTGTAATTATTGCTTATACAGTTAAGAAACTAATAAAGTACACGTCATATGCATCACAAAAGTGTACAACAGAAACCCTACAAACATTATTACATTCGACATCCTGGCAAAATGAGTGGGAATGCTGGTGTTTGACCCCTGCTTGGAACCAACATGTCTTGTCATGTGCATTTTGTGACTGACATAGTAGATTCACCTTCAGGTGTAACTGCAAGAGGGAAGGGAGGGGGGGGGAAAGGGAGGGGGATCAAAGGAGAGTGGAGGGAGAGAAATGGGAGGGGAATGGAGGGGAAAGGAATCAGAAGGAAGATGGCAGAGGGAGGGAGTGGAAGGGAGGGGGAGGGAGTCAGAGGGAAGATGGCAGAGAGAGGGGAAGGGAGGGGAAGGAGGGGAAGGGAGTTAGATGGGAGTTGGTAGAGGGAGGGAGGGGAAGGGAGTCAGATGGGAGTTGGCAGAGGGAGGGAGGGGAAGGGAGGGGGTAGGAGTCAGAGGGGAGATGGCAGAGGAAGGGAGGGGGAGGGGAGGAGAGGGAGGAAGACAGAGGGAGGCAGAGGGTGAGGGAAGGAGGGAGGGGGGGGTAGGGAGGAAGGGTGAGGGAAGGAGGGAGGGGGAGGTAGGGAGGAAGGGTGACAAGGTGATGGAGGGAGAAATGAGAAAGGGAAGTGGTAATGAAAATGTTCAGTAGAGCCAATTCTCCAATTAGGTAATAAAATTTTACGTACGTATTTTGCTCACTGTGTATGCATACAATGAAAGGTCGGATGGAATACATCAGACACCCGAATAAACCAGAGGGGGACACAGGAAGCAAAATAAATGACAGGTAGGAGTGGAAGACAGCCAGGCGTTGCTGTCTTAACAAAACTGATAGTCACCTAAGGTTTGGCCATAAATAGCTTAGCAGTATAAATTCCTCAGGAAAACTGTCCAGTGGAGCCAACAATGCAGCCTTATACACCTCTTGCGTATGGTGCAGTCTATCCTTTGGATGATTTTCCTGCGAAACAATTTTCCCTATTTAACTAATGCGCATGTGCTATGGGCATCTACTCATGTGTGTGGATCCTCTAGTCCTGAGTAAAAATTATCTCGCATGGTTAAATATATTAGTGTAGGATGCAAAGCATCATGGGGCAAGCCTGAGCGAGAGGTAGTATATCACATGGGTGGCACAGTAACAACATTCTCAAGATTGTTAATTACAGCCAGGACCTAGTGTACCATTTGTGATCATTATGAATGATGGTACCGATATATGATTACTGAAAAAATTCCTTTGAAAATTGGCTGATTGCTTGTACATTGTCGGGTAGCAAAGCAATCTTGGCTTGTTCACCTTGGTATATGGTGTTTGAGATGTGATCAAACATCATCAGCAGCTAGAAAAGGACTGCGGAATTGACAGTCGTCACTATAGGGCTCATGGGCAATTGCAGTGTATACAACCAAATGACATAGCCAGCTACGCAGTTGGCCAATAACTAGCCTAGTGCCATACTTGCCAGCTACATAGCATCAGATAGTCGGTAGACTCTCTATGTAGGGATGGGGCCGATGCGCAATATATGCAATACTTAAGCAAAAGCCGTATAACTTCACCACAAACACGCTAAAAGCTTATTTAAGCGCCAAGGCTTCCTCTTTAAGTGCCTTTGTGATCAGCAAGACTCATATAAGTGGCCAAAAGCCATGCGGAAGACAGCTAAACACAAAAGTGTGCGGTAGCGAAAATGCCATTTTCTCATTCTTTCTTGTTACGACCACTATGTTCAACAATGATATCTCACAAACGGTTTAAGTACTCACCGTCATTTTAGCACGAAACTGATGCCTATCACAGTGCGGAGTTCTACGACCACTCAGTGTCTTCATAGCTTCAAATTCACCGTGGTCAATAAAAGCCATTCACAACACCCTGTGGTTGCTGTCCAATGCGAAGAACGCCATTTTCTAATTTTGTACATATGTGCACATGTAGTCTCGTTCCCAGACCAAATACCACGATCATTGGTCTGGGAATGAGACTAGTGCACAAGCGAAATCGAGAGTTGACCACGCGCACGGGTGTCACGGTCTCCTCCCGTGGTAGTGGGCAAGGCTTATGAACACCACATAGGTATGGCGCTGCGTTAAGCTGCCAACTTATGGCTAGACTAAATAAAGTAGCTACTCACAGCTTTAGTAAACTGTGATGGTCAGTTGTCAATATAGTTTTCTGTGCTGCAGCTGGTCAGTCATCATGTGATCATCCCTACCTTGAATGGATACTTTTTGGCATGCCATCCCTACACTTTTTTTTACATTTTATTTTCTTGTAGATGTTGCATGGAGAATGCTCTGGCTTTAAGTCTTTGGACAAATGATGCAAGAAAGGACCCGATATGATACCTTTGTTAGGCACTGATCCTTATGTGTCGACCTTCTGTCTATATGAGACTACCCGACATCACTGCATGTAACGAGATCGCCCAGGTCTTTCCCTCTGTATCTGCATACTGGGAGAAACCAAACACTGAAGGTGGTGAAGGCCTGGGAACAAGGCTAACCATATACTGTGCTGGCAAATTTATGCAAGGTAGTAGTGAAACCCAGAACGGAATTGAACGGAATGAATGGAACAGCCAGGAAATTTACACACCATCATATGACTGCTAACATCTGTGTTCCATCCGCAACAATCGTCTGGTTCCGAGGCTATGGGTAGCAATGACAGTTACTTGTAAACTTAATGACTGCATCCTGGGAAGGAAGTCAAGTGTGAGGTGACACGAACGTGGTAGCTAAACACATTAGTTGACTACCGTATAGTGGGAAAGTCAAGTGTGAGGTGACACGAACGTGGTAGCTAAACACATTAGTTGACTACCGTATAGTGGGAAAGTCAAGTGTGAGGTGACACGAACGTGGTAGCTAAACACATTAGTTGACTACCATATAGTGGGAAAGTCAAGTGTGAGGCGACACGAACGTGGTAGCTAAACACATTAGTTGACTACCATATAGTGGGAAAGTCAAGTGTGAGGTGACACGAACGTGGTAGCTAAACACATTAGTTGACTACCGTATAACGGGAAAGTCAAGTGTGAGGTGACACGAACGTGGTAGCTAAACACATTAGTTGACTACCGTATAGTGGGAAAGTCAAGTGTGAGGTGACACGAACGTGGTAGCTAAACACATTAGTTGACTACCATATAGTGGGAAAGTCAAGTGTGAGGCGACACGAACGTGGTAGCTAAACACATTAGTTGACTACCGTATAGTGGGAAAGTCAAGTGTGAGGCGACACGAACGTGGTAGCTAAACACATTAGTTGACTACCGTATAGTGGGAAAGTCAAGTGTGAGGCGACACGAACGTGGTAGCTAAACACATTAGTTGACTACCGTATAGTGGGGAAGTCAAGTGTGAGGCGACACGAACGTGGTAGCTAAACACATTAGTTGACTACCGTATAGTGGGAAAGTCAAGTGTGAGGCGACACGAACGTGGTAGCTAAACACATTAGTTGACTACCATATAGTGGGAAAGTCAAGTGTGAGGCGACACGAACGTGGTAGCTAAACACATTAGTTGACTACTGTATAGTGGGAAAGTCAAGTGTGAGGCGACACGAACGTGGTAGCTAAACACATTAGTTGACTACCATATAGTGGGAAAGTCAAGTGTGAGGCGACACGAACGTGGTAGCTAAACACATTAGTTGACTACCATATAGTGGGAAAGTCAAGTGTGAGGCGACACGAACGTGGTAGCTAAACACATTAGTTGACTACCATATAGTGGGAAAGTCAAGTGTGAGGCGACACGAACGTGGTAGCTAAACACATTAGTTGACTACCATATAGTGGGAAAGTCAAGTGTGAGGTGACACGAACGTGGTAGCTAAACACATTAGTTGACTACTGTATAGTGGGGAAGTCAAGTGTGAGGTGACACGAACGTGGTAGCTAAACACATTAGTTGACTACCATATAGTGGGAAAGTCAAGTGTGAGGTGACACGAACGTGGTAGCTAAACACATTAGTTGACTACCGTATAGTGGGAAAGTCAAGTGTGAGGCGACACGAACGTGGTAGCTAAACACATTAGTTGACTACCGTATAGTGGGAAAGTCAAGTGTGAGGTGACACGAACGTGGTAGCTAAACACATTAGTTGACTACCGTATAGTGGGAAAGTCAAGTGTGAGGGGACACGAACGTGGTAGCTAAACACATTAGTTGACTACCGTATAGTGGGAAAGTCAAGTGTGAGGTGACACGAACGTGGTAGCTAAACACATTAGTTGACTATCATATAGTGGGAAAGTCAAGTGTGAGGCGACACGAACGTGGTAGCTAAACACATTAGTTGACTACCGTATAGTGGGAAAGTCAAGTGTGAGGTGACACGAACGTGGTAGCTAAACACATTAGTTGACTATCATATAGTGGGAAAGTCAAGTGTGAGGCGACACGAACGTGGTAGCTAAACACATTAGTTGACTATCATATAGTGGGAAAGTCAAGTGTGAGGCGACACGAACGTGGTAGCTAAACACATTAGTTGACTACCGTATAGTGGGAAAGTCAAGTGTGAGGTGACACGAACGTGGTAGCTAAACACATTAGTTGACTATCATATAGTGGGAAAGTCAAGTGTGAGGTGACACGAACGTGGTAGCTAAACACATTAGTTGACTACCATATAGTGAGAAAGTCAAGTGTGAGGCGACACGAACGTGGTAGCTAAACACATTAGTTGACTACCATATAGTGGGAAAGTCAAGTGTGAGGTGACACGAACGTGGTAGCTAAACACATTAGTTGACTACCATATAGTGGGAAAGTCAAGTGTGAGGCGACACGAACGTGGTAGCTAAACACATTAGTTGACTACCATATAGTGGGAAAGTCAAGTGTGAGGTGACACGAACGTGGTAGCTAAACACATTAGTTGACTACTGTATAGTGGGAAAGTCAAGTGTGAGGCGACACGAACGTGGTAGCTAAACACATTAGTTGACTACCGTATAACGGGAAAGTCAAGTGTGAGGTGACACGAACGTGGTAGCTAAACACATTAGTTGACTACCATATAGTGGGAAAGTCAAGTGTGAGGCGACACGAACGTGGTAGCTAAACACATTAGTTGACTACCGTATAGTGGGAAAGTCAAGTGTGAGGCGACACGAACGTGGTAGCTAAACACATTAGTTGACTACCGTATAGTGGGAAAGTCAAGTGTGAGGTGACACGAACGTGGTAGCTAAACACATTAGTTGACTACTGTATAGTGGGAAAGTCAAGTGTGAGGCGACACGAACGTGGTAGCTAAACACATTAGTTGACTACCATATAGTGGGAAAGTCAAGTGTGAGGTGACACGAACGTGGTAGCTAAACACATTAGTTGACTACCGTATAGTGGGAAAGTCAAGTGTGAGGCGACACGAACGTGGTAGCTAAACACATTAGTTGACTACCATATAGTGGGAAAGTCAAGTGTGAGGCGACACGAACGTGGTAGCTAAACACATTAGTTGACTACCGTATAGTGGGAAATTTACACAAGCATAAATTTTCGCTAATCACCAGCAAACACACCAGGAAAAAAAATTGCGATTTTTAATTTCGTGACAAGGTCACGATCTCTGACCACACCCCCTACAATTTCTTCATGCACGGAAACAGCAACCCTGTTTCAACGTCGAAACCATACGATTATCGAAGAGTGTAGGTCGCTGTCGGCGAAGAACTGGCATGCCAAAAGGAGCGACATAACTCTGAGGATCCATTCGCAGTTGCACGGCAGGTGAGTTGATTGTGGCTTGCAAAAAATTTCAGCAGTTTGCTTGATGCTTCAACGACAAAATGGATCAATTTTCTAGATCTGTGGCTCGACGGCAACGTGCTTGGCTTCAACTCGTCGTCAGCAAGAAATTTTTGGAGGAAGAACTTTTAGCGGAAAGAAATTTTTGCGAGCTGGTGTTTGATTGCAAAAATTTCTGCCTTGTGAAAATTTCCTGCTATGCGGTAGCTTGCTAAACCATCCTCTTGCTACTTGCTTCCTACTGGAAAGAATGGGTCCACAGTAACTTTCAACTTACTCAAGGTAAGCTAAACAAAAATTAGTCTTCATACTCGTACCATTCAATCTGTTTCTGCTCAAAGTTGAATGTCTACTGTACAGCTGCGTGCTGTCGTGCTCAGCTCCTTAGCTCACCCTGAGTATGGTTACTATAATCTTAAGACAGCAACTATGTCCCTTATATGGGAATGCCTTTGCAAATAGAGAAGCCACAAAATGCCGCTACGTCAAAAGTGTGACACTATGCCACAAACGAGCTACTGTTACAGCACAAGGGCATACGGTAAAATGTGTGCAGTGCTAGAGGCAGAAGCGAACACGTACAACACCTTGGAGAGTGCTTTTGTGGTATTAAAAGCAGAAAGCAGTGTCATACCTTCGCTCCCAACTACGTTTTGTTCGTTCTGCTAGTTCCATTCCATTCCATTCCAGGTTTACTACTACCCAATTAGAACACCCATGGAGCAAGCTTGGGAACAGCTACGTAACTTAAGGGGAACAACTACGATATGTCTACTGTCTCTTACTACACAAGACGAAGAACTCTTCTTCCCTCCGGTAGATCACTGTCAGACAACTGGTTGAGGGTGACCTGTGAATATAAGAACACACAACAGTATTCATCACAGCTTATTGTTCCACGTACCCAAACTGTTCTTTCACCTCCAAATGGGCCAGATAGGAGGCCATTAGCCTTTGATCAGGCTGGTGTGCATGGTTAATCCTGTGTGGAAATCAGCCTAACCAAGAACAATGGAGGCATTTTGTGGATCAACACTAAACTTTTCTCAACATCTCTTGGAGATATTCAGAACTACTACGTATCACAGTGTGCAACATCTCATTCCTCACAGTTTATTGTAATGGTGACCACATTGCTCCTTCACACATGTACACATACATACATGTGCGCACGCACGCACACACACACACACACACACACATGTATATAGCATATTTCTTTGAATAGATGCTACCCTCGGAATAGTCACTGTCCTCTAATAGTAGCCACGGCTAGTGCAGGTGGCGCATGCACACACGTATTAACAATTGCCAACAATGGTACCCAAGCTAGTGATAGGCTGTACAACTGGGTTTCCAAATGAATAAACGCCACCCTTGAATAGTAGCATATACAAACACACATACACACATGTACATGCACAAAGGCGGTGGATACTACACCTCGGCTCAGTTTTGCACAGCTGGGTACAACTGAGCCATGCCACACTGAATCATGCTGGCCCACTTCTGGTGGATACTACACCTTAGCTCAGTTTTGCACAGCTGGGTACAACTGAGCCATGCCACACTGAATCATGCTGGCCCACTTCTGGTGGATACTACACCTTAGCTCAGTTTTGCACAGCTGGGTACAACTGAGCCATGCCACACTGAATCATGCTGGCCCACTTCTGGTGGATACTACACCTTAGCTCAGTTTTGCACAGCTGGGTACAACTGAGCCATGCCACACTGAATCATGCTGGCCCACTTCAAAAGGTCAGTGTAAACCTATTAGCTGTTGTTTTACTACTGTCTCACTCCCAGGCTCATCTACCTCTCAGTATTAGCTGTTGTTTTACTACTGTCTCACTCCCAGGCTCATCTACCTCTCAGTATTAGCTGTTGTTTTACTACTGTCTCACTCCCAGGCTCATCTACCTCTCAGTATTAGCTGTTGTTTTACTACTGTCTCACTCCCAGGTTCATCTACCTCTCAGTATTAGCTGTTGTTTTACTACTGTCTCACTCCCAGGCTCATCTACCAAGCTCAGGTACTTTCAGGAGTTGCAGAATGATAAGCAGCAGGCAGAGAAGGTCGGACACAAATGACTAGCAATCAAGTCAATAACTACACGCATGTTCTACTAACATGTACCAGTGGTCCAAGACACTTCCACTTTGTAGACAATTCCTGTGCAGCTTATTGCACTGTACACTGTTGGAAAGGTGGGTGGACTGGTGATCGGTACAAGCCACTTATCACACTTGAGATTGTACTAGGATAGCTGCTGTAAACAGTACAAACTGGTACGTCAGTCTGAGGGTCTCTGGCACTGTACATTGTTGGAAAGGTGGGTGGACTAGTGATCGGTACAAGCCACTTATCACACTTGAGATTGTACTAGGATAGCTGCTGTAAACAGTACAAACTGGTACGTCAGTCTGAGGGTCTCTGGCACTGTACATTGTTGGAAAGGTGAGTGGACTGGTGATCGGTACAAGCCACTTATCACACTTGAGATTGCACTAGGATAGCTGCTGTAAACAGTACAAACTGGTACCTGAGTCTGAGGGTCTCTGGCACAGTATATACTCACTGAAGTGGCACACAGCCACACCCACTGTTCTTGCACAATCAACAATGGAATGTTCCAGACAGGGAACTAACTCTACAATCATGGTATAATTATTTAATGGTACTCCCCCATGATTTTTGGCTGTCAATAATCACTGGACTGGACTACTGGAATGGACTACTGGAATGGACTACTGGACTGACCTTTTTTGTGCTAAAAATCATTTTTATGGCCTATAATGAGATTTTCCTGCCAGTACATGCATTATATAGGTTTCTGGCACGAATCTGTTTCTGCAGCAAGTACAATACAGCCAGTTCAACAACTGCCAGCATTCGTAATAAAGACACAGATTAGTGTCTTACTCGGTCACTTGAGACGGTAGCACATAAGCTGGGTTGATAGCTCAGTTCCTGGTTGAGAAGAGTGATCATGTTCACTGCTGGTAGGTACCACAGTCATGTATGCTTCAGGATACCGTCAATGAGTGAGAATGTGTAAGCAGCTACCTGCCAGAGCAACTGTGATCTTCGATTTCTAGAACCAGAGTAAACCTACATTGCACTCATAGGCGGTTCCACACCCGGGCAAGCCCGGGCATTGCCCAGGTAAAATTCTGATCACTATATTGCGCGGAAACACAGCTGTAACATAGCAGCTCCGCCACGCGTGTTGTCTGCCCGGGTCTGGCAGCTCTGCAACTGGCACTGGTTGCACTATACTCTACTATCTACGCAATAGCCTTGTACTCATGACTTTTCCCCCTCCCAAGAGCCTTGGGTATGGAGCTATTCATGCTAGAACCGAGCTATCACACGAGTTGGACACATGCAGGCTGCCTTCTCTTGTAGCAATAACAATAACATGATCTTCACTTTAACTTTAAGTCTGTTGTTTAAGAAATATGTGTGGTCCTGTGATAGATGAAGCTATTACTGATTGATCTAAAGCAGGATGCAGTTTTACAGGTAAGGGAATCTCGTTATAGGCCATAAAAATGATTTTTAGTGCAAAAAAGGTCAGTCCAGTAGTCCATTCCAGTAGTCCATTCCAGTAGTCCAGTCCAGTGATTATTGACAGCCATGATTTTTCAGGGTCTGCCCCAGGGGTATAGGCAACACAAAAATTATTTGCCTGTTCCAGAGGGATTGCCAAGCAAAATCTGTCTGTCCTGGGGGTACTTGGAGGCAAGACTGTCTGTCCTTAGTCTCGCGTAGCCAGACTCTCGAGAGTCTGGCTACGCGAGACTAGTCTGTCCTAGTTACAGGCAGAAGTGTCTGTCCCAGCGGGTTCACTGGCAAAATCTGTCTGTTTTAGGGTAGAGGGTCTAATTACTAGGGTTGTCATCCATAGGGGGTACCTACGTGTCTCTGAACATGAGCATTAATTGGAATAAATCTGCTAGCCAAAGTATGCCACATCAGAAGTGGCATTGCAGAAGTGCACCTCACCTCCTGTCTCGCTACTAAAAAGAAACATTGCACACTAATGTGACCTCCAAACAGCATTCGTCTGAGAGCTGTTGAGAGCTAGATCAATGATGGTGATCAATCTCAAGGAAGCTTCAGCATGGTCCCTGATCCCAAGTGAGTCTAGCAGACAAGAAGCTTCGGTTACTCAGAAATTTTGATCCCGGTCACAAACGCTTCTACACGGGACATATAAGTGACTACCCCTTGCCTTACTCTGGAATCAAGCCTACAGGCCTGAGGCGAGAGTCAGGATCACTACGAGGTTAGCTCAACATCACAATTTATAGATACAATACCGGGGGAACAGGGGAAAGTGTCTGATACCGGGGGTTCTCACGGTCAACCCGTGAGAGTTGGAAGGTCTGTATGTCTCTTAACATGGGCATTAATTGGAACCAATCTGCTAGCCAAACGATGCAAGGGGTAGTCACTTATATGTCCCGTGTAGAAGCGTTTGCAACCGGGATCAAAGTTGAATCAAGGGGCCGATCAAGGGATCAAGGTGGCCACTGAACTGCTAAAAATCAACGGATCAAGAATGTGCGGCTGCAATTTGACCCTTGAAAATCAAGCGATCAAGAGCCTCAGAAGGGAACAATCAAATGATCAAGCACACTTTTTGCCGATCAAACATTTTGATTGCAGTTGCAAAGGCTTCAGCAGGCGACATATAAGTGACTACCCCTTGGAATGCCACTAGTCTCGTAAGCCAGACCCACTTCTGCAAGAAAGGGAAGGGTCTGGTGAACTGCGTATACAAGCCTTGTCCCGGCGCACTGTACAGTGCGCCCCAATCACGTTGCAGTATTTTGTCACATGATACATTACATCATTATTTCAGTAGCAATAGCAGTCTTGAAAACAGCGAAAGAGAGCTAGGACATCTTTCCCGCTACTACAGGAACTGTAAAAACACTTCGAGAATAGTTTTCAGGGAGCGTAGCGTGCTTACCCCGCAACAGGTAATTCAAGAGTGCATTATTTGAAATCTGATTATGTCATCCAGCTAATTGCATCCCGGTGGGACAAGGCTTAATTGTATACGCAGTTCACCAGACCCTTCCCTCTCTTGCGGAAGTGGGTCTGGCTTGCGAGACTAGAATGTCACATCACAAATGTCACTGCAGATGTTCACCTCACCTCCTCTGTCTTTTCACCTTCAGCTCACTTCCAGAAATCTTTTCTTCCTAAGAAAAATACTGTCCAGCATCTACACAACAAGGAAACAGATGATTCACATCATGTTGCTAGCTTCATTCCTGGTCCTCAACCACAACTCTTATTGAACTCCTAGTGAGGCAAGCCGGGTAGTGACACTGTTAGCTGGTAAACCCTGTGCTCACCGTGATGAGGTCCTCATTGGGAAATGCAGCCTTGCTGTCTATCTAGGGAGATGAGAGTGCTGGCAGTGAAGAGTGCCTGGTCACGATATCGCAAATCATCTTCTCCTACAACCTCAGACTCTGGGGCATCCTCTAGCTTGATGTTACGCTCGTACAGCTGCGTGATACTACTGAGAACAGCTTGGGGGTCGACAAAGACTGTATTCATCCAAGAGAACTCGGCTGCGCGTTCTAAGCCTCAACTGCGCGTGCGCAGTCGAGATATTGTATTCATCTGCATAGCATACATTCCTCCTGGGCAATCTCTGCCACCGAGTCTGCCACACCCATGCCAATCTGTTGCAAGGCTGAAAGATAGCCAACCGAACCTTGCAGGTGAGATAGTAGCTGCTTACTTGGTGGGAAACGGGTTCACTCCGTCATTCTTCCACAAATTGGGTAGGGGAGGGTGGGGCTGAAATTAGTATACAAGGCGGTACATCTTGGTCCTGAGGAGCCGTCCTACATACCTAGCATGCTCACTGTTCATGTAACTGGTCCAGTCCATCTCTACTAAACCTGGGACCTACCTAACACAGCATGTGAGAGCAACAAAGGAGCACCAAACACAATTACCAGACACTGGTATGTACCTTCTGTTAGCATTAAATGGGAGGACGGCTGCTCAGGACTACCCTTCACTCAGATGTACCACCTCCTAGGAGTTAGAACTAATGTTACATGAATGTGAACATGCTAGGTATGTGTCTGCTCAGGACTAACCTTCACTCAGATGTACCACCTCCTAGGAGCTAGAACTAATGTTACATGAATGTGGACATGCTAGGTATGTGTCTGCTCAGGACTAACCTTCACTCAGATGTACCACCTCCTAGGAGTTAGAACTAATGTTACATGAATGTGAACATGCTAGGTATGTGTCTGTCCATTGCTTTCCCAGACAACCACTGGTGCCGACCTTCTGTCAGTCACCAGTTTATTGGTCTCCTGTGTACTTTCCTCATCCACTAATGTAGTGGACAAGAGCAACTATTGAGAGACTGCAGTCTGTGTTTATATTGTGTCACTTGTATTCTTGTATTAGGATCCAACTCATCTGAAACCTCAAGATATGGCAACCTCTTTCCTGTATCAGCCGTCACCACGATTAGGCCACTGTGCTGCTCAGATTGGACACAAGACCTACCTCTGGGGAGGAAGGACTCAAGATTTTACTACAAGTGGCCGACAAAAGCTTGCATCAACGATAGAAGCATTTGATGTCTTTCATGAGAAATGGGAAACTAAAAGAACAACTGGACTCCCTCCTCCTGGCCTGTATAATGGAACATGTACAACAGTATCGGAGTCTATGTACCACTTTGGTGGATACAGCGGACACTCTGAGTCTAATGCGCTTCACTGTCTCAACAGTGTGACACTGGAGTGGACACAAGTTCATTCACAGACAACACATGATCAACCAATGCCAAAGTTTGGATGTGGAATGACAGCATATCGCAAAGAAGATACAACAAATTTAGCAGTGTTCGCAGGATACGGCATCCCATATGGCCCTACCCAACCAGAAGCAAGATTCGTCCGAAACACCAAATACTCTGACGGGGGTTGGACTAATGAACTTCATCTCTTCAACCTCACAAATGGTATGTGAGTTTCACTTTGTTGTCCTCCTGTGTACTCCTCCAGTTTTACACACTTGCAGTATGGCAGTACAGAGGGGAAGGAGGGTGTCCTGGGAGATCTGGTCATGTGCATGGTGTCCAGTAGACAGAAGGTAGACACATGGAGGGTGGTGTCCAAGTCCTCAAAGATGATTCTACCTCTCATTGTATGGCTGCTAGAGATACTGTGTAAATTGAACGAGTGAAGAGCTCCCATCTAACAATTAAACTGGCTATGAAGACACTGAGTAAACTTTGCATGGCAAAGACTGGAACACTCACAAATGGATTCATGCTGTATTTAGCATATGTACTGTTTCGCTTGCCTCATTGTCAGGCTTCCCCATGTGCAAACCAGAAATTAGTCCTTCAAGCGTTGAAGTGCTATTTTATTAGCCACATTCCCAGTCTTTTCAAATACTGGGCGATGACGTCTGGTAATAGGGCTACAGGTCTATTGATACAAGGACTTGGTTGAAACTAATTTTTTTCAATTCCAAGGGCTGGCCATTTTTTCAGAGCTGACTTGTTTTCATGGGGTGTGGGGGCACAGGGTTAGTCCTCCCCAACCATCTTCTATCAACCTGATGTTATGCACATGATCAGATCTCCCATGCCATCCTCCCTTCCATTTTGGTATACTTGCCGAGCCCATTAGCACAAAGCTCTGAATGAGGGATTGGTCCTGGAGATGTGCGTATGTACCGTATGTACTAGTCTTGCAAGCCACACCCTTTCCATTCTGCAGCACCGATTGCTTTCAGCATGCGGCATGCCGAGTGTCTGGAGACTTAGGTCCACTTTACATGAACGTCTGGAATGCAATTATTGAATCGGTCACGTGTAAAGCAAGCAATTATTCACAGGTCACACCTACTGGTTACCATGTTTGAAGTTTGATGGTTACCTTGTAGCTATTATGTGTCTTCTTCCTGTTATGTGGGTCAATACCTCCCGGGTCAAAATCAGTAAAGAAACACCCTCATGATAATATTTGCCTCCCCACAAAGACTGTTAACTATAACCCCATTGCCAAACCACTTTAGCCCCACCCCCAATCCGTGAGGTAATAAATATCAATAATAAACTCTAGCCTTTTCCTCCAAGGTACTTTAATCATAATCCTACCCCCAAACTTTTATCCCCACCCCCAAATTTTTGTTGGTGCTTCCCACTATTGTGTCAACATGTTCAAAATCAGAGAAACTAAGTGCCAGATGTTTTGTGACTAATAGTATTTCCTCCTGCAGTAACTTTTACATATATTTATATACTAAACATGTTACTACAGATACTGTTGGTCACTCTAGTGTACATAGCAAACCAGTTTTCAAAGTTCACAGTGGGTTTAGGTGCATGGAGAGGGATCACATCACTTTCAAATACCGTATTTGCATTAACCTCCTTCCCAGGCCCTCCCAGTTTCTGATCACTTACAGTATGTGATCAGAACCTGGACAGTGGGAAGGTCTGGAAACAAGGCTATATCCACATGACAGTGTTCTTACCAAGTGTGGGTCTACATATTTCCTTCACTGAGTAGTACAGCACAGAACACAGGAACACAGATCCAACAATGTTCATCTTGTACTTGTCATCATTATGTGGGGAGAGTGTGTATGGCTTGACTGTATCATAATTAGGCCAATACTGTGTCCACATGCTTGGTGTGGGAAGGGTACACACAAAACCACAATGTGTGCAAGGAACATGTGTGTCTTGAGGACAGTATCAGTTGTACCTCAGTACACTACCATCGTAGTGTGACATCCCATTGTTGGGTCTGTAGAAGGTACCTGTGTTCTGGTGAATTATTCACAAGGAGTCACATGACCTCCCGGCCCCCACTGTGACATAGGGTGTGTGTTACGATGATGGTATCAGTTGCCAGTATTGTTGTAGTGTGTGTGGAGAGTACATGTGTTGTGACATTTCTACATAAGGAGTCCCATCACACCCCTCCCCACGGTGTGTCCAACTGAAACACAGGTGGGTGGGGAAGCCACAGTAGCAGAATTGACATGAGAAGTAGAAATGTTGTTAGGCTGAGATGATCATATCATGGACAATTTAGGTCTATAATAACTGGACTCATTGGGTACAGAAATACTTGTTCAATACTATCTATGTTTACTATAATTATCTGATACAATGTGTTCCTGAGTGCCACTGACAATGGTAGTGTAAACTAGTAATTAGAATTCCAAACATATTTGGATGCAGGCTGTACACTGAAGGTGCAGCCAACTAATCCCAAACCATGTGTACTACTGACTGGGTCACTGGAAGAATACTGTAGGCTGCTATCTGGGAATGATAGTAAACACTGTCTGTACTGCTTCACCTTCTGCAGGTGAATGGTCCTCCCCTCCCACCACTGGACCTAGGCCACCACCATGTTCCAACTTCTCATTCACTGCCATTAACCACCACATGGCAGTTATGTTTGGAGGGTGTCAACCTGAACAACCTGGAAATGGAGTGGTCAACGATGTTTACATCATTGATTTTCTGTCAATGGTAAGATGAGAGTGAACTTGTAACAATGTTGTGTACATACATGTACAGTATACAACTCTAGCAATAGGTGCACATCACAATGGCCAGTGGAGCAATACTGCAGTGTTATCCAAGTGATCTGGTCATTGTGTGGACTGTCATAATATGTTTGCAATGTGTTATCATGGTACATCAACTTGTAGCCATAGAGCAGTAAACCTAGTTATACATGAGGTGGAAATCTGGTGATGTGATCAGTGAGTGTGGACTCACCTCTGCTGTGAGTGTGATCAAAACCAGCACTCCTGGCTTGAGCAGCCAGTGTGAGCTATGACCACCTAACAACCACCAGCCTTCACAATCCTCTATACGTACTGCACAGGTGGTACTGAACATGTACTTCAGTCACACACCCAGCAGCCACACAGTATGTGCTATACATATAGAGGATTGTGAGGGCTGGTGGTTGTCCAGTGGTCTTAGCTCAGCTGTAGAGCACTGGTAGCTCAAGCCAGGAGCCCTGGGTTCAATTCCCGACAACTGCCAGCTTTTCACTTTCCTCTATTTTAGCCTCGTACAATCAAACACGTCTTTAGTTACATAATGTGTAGTACACAGCACAAAGTGCTCCACATTCCTGCTTATTGCCCAGTACCCCAACTTCATTCCTGTGGTCATGTGCCAGGTTGTTGAGAGCCTGCATTGTGATAGTTATTTAGGCCTGTGCAGAATATGCCGGCATAATTTAGGTAAGCGAAAGCATCGAGCAAAAAAAAAAAAAGAATTATATGGTTCTTTTTTCTTGCTTGTATGATCCTGCTTTTTACTACACACCAAAGTAGCTAGGTTAGAAAGACATGTACAATGACTTCCACCCAATCAGATGTGCTGAATTTGGTTACATTAACTGCCGTATGTTACTTTAAGCACTTGTAGAGTGCATCTAGCAAGAAGCAGCACAGACAAGACAGTTTTTCAAAGTTTCACACAGTTTGACGTAACACAATGTCACCAGGTTCAGAGTCCACATTGCATGTGGAAGTGTGTTTATAAACATGGCTGAGTCAACAGCAAGTGTAGCTCTGACTGCTCTGTGTCTAGTACTAGTAGCACTTTGTCACAATCATCAGTGAAGGCTCCAAATCCTAGTTTGTTAACCAGGAAGTGTAAAGTGCACAGAAACCCTCATGGATTTTGAGTGTTTGGCAAAAGAATCCTTGGGAATAGTAGGTAAAATCTGTGGAATAATTGACAAAAGTCTAAGGAATAGTGGGTTTAATTTTGAGCATCAGGATTAAGCATAATGGGTACATCTTCAGGCATATTTGGGCCAAACATATAGTTATTTCAGTCCCCCTCATCCCATTGTTGCCATGGTATTTGTTTTGAGGGTAACAAGTGCCATTGGCAAGGTATGCAGGTATGGCTTCAACCAGTAATAGGACTTGACAGCATATAATTACCACAGTCTAAGCTTTCACTTTGTTGCCATGGTGCTTGTTTTGAGAGTAACAATATGCCATTTGCCATATATGGTTTGAACAGTGGTTTGACATAGAACAGCAGCTGTGAGAGATTAATTTTAGTGTGTTGCATTGTTACAGAAGAAAGGTGACCTTTCAATATCTCAATATCTTTCCCACCCTAACTAGCTCAGTGTTAGTGTATACCAATAGGTAGTTTAGGCAACACCCAAGAGTGGTCCATCACACTGTGTCTCATGATGGAAACTCTTCTTATGCTGAAGCAAACCACCCAGTATTACTGTGACATTAATGTCAGTGTTGAATAGGCTTCCGCATATTATGCCAGCATTAATTTGAGCATAAACGTTGCTGTCAAGCATCGAGCATAATACTGGCATACAACGAGCATAAAGCGAGCATTTTCAATTAGTTTACGGATACTAATTATGTAAATCACGTGAATCCACTGCGGTTGCACGCTACGCTATGGAATCGTCTGAGTCTGTTGCGAGTTTTGCCAGTGTAACCACTGTAACTGGCAGTGTCCTCGAATCTAGTTCGAGTGATTGCGAGGGATCAAGGGAAGCAGCTAACTCGCTACTGAGTAAGCTTAGAGCGCCGAAGCGATCTGATCTCACACGAAAAAGGAAGATATCAGACAAAACCAGTCTATGCGTGTTACATCACGGGTGAAGATTCTGTGTGAGCAATTGCTGCCCAATTTGCTGGACTATAAAAGCATAATGAAAGCATAATGAGATAATTTCAAAAGCATGATTAGACCATTTCATAAGCAGTGAAGCATAGCATAAATGTGAAAATGAGGAGCATAATATGCTGACCCCTGAAGCAGACCACCCAGTATTACTGTGACATTAATGTCAGCTTGTGAGCTGTTGTACTGGAAGTTGATCCATCTCCCGTGACACTGACCTGGGGCTGTATTTGTGTCCAGTGCATGTGTGGGTATGTGAGGGTGTGAGGTGAGGGTATGGAGGGAGGAAAGGTCACATTGTCGGCAATGCTCCTTCCAAGTTGATAGTATGGTGGTCGAGATGTGTTTGTGGGGGAATAGAATGTGCTTTCAAATACCAGTACCTATTTGCAGTAGTTGTGTGACATCATCTACTATTCCCGGATCAGAACTGTGGAGAGCTTGCCAGCAATGTCAATTGTTTTATGGTGTTACATGACAACTTCAACAATTTCAATGTTGGTTGGTGGTGTGCACCATAAAGCTAGGGTGTAGTTTGGCAAGTTGCGTTACACAAACACACTACCAGGTGTGTCGTACGGTTGTCTGTGTGTCTGCACAGCCCTCCTGTCATAGTGGGACTTAGTTTTCTTTATCTCAACTGATGTGGTGATCTGTGAGCCTATCATGTACATGACATACGTACATGGTCGACAGGAAACCACTTCTAGTGAGACAGCTAGTACCCAATGACATGATCTGGCAGAGTCCTCCACAGCTACGTTTGTAGCTAACAACTAGATATACCAACTGCAGTGGCTGCTGTCTAGTGGCAGCTGCTCTATTCCAACTCCAACACCCCAGTGGGAGAAGCCTTATGTGATGACACTTGCTAAAGTCACCTTCTTTGTATTCAACAAGATGGGTACAAAGCCTCATGTCATGTCCCATTTGACTGTGGAAACATTATCTGATGTTGCACTGTACTTTCTAATAACATGCACCAAATCTATGCCAGTAGGCCCATCTCAATAAGGTAGAATGTCAACATATCCAAGTATTACTGTTGATGGGAGGTCAGATATGTACACACTCACACTGGGGAACTTGTACACCACTCAAGAGTGTGCATTACACCAGTGGATCCCATGGTCAAACAGACCTCCATACACATGTGTATGTTGTTCTAATGTGCTGTATTTGGACTACACCATGCAAACTACATAACTCTTGTTCTTGAGCTGTGAACACTGTGTCAGTGCTTTACTGGTGCATGTGGCACACAGTTGCTGATGTGGTATTGTACTGCTAGTGGGTTTTCACATTGTACGTACTACTGTAGATTGTGAGTTTGACTGACGTGAATAATTTATTATCATTATCAGTTGCAATATTGATTATGTCAATTGTACCAACAAGACATACACATGACTGTGCTTTTGCCCTCTTTTCAAGCATACAACAGCACAATTCAAAACATCCTGTTTGGTCATTAAATGGGAGGAGCTTCCTGCATTAATTGCCTGAAGTTGGTGATAATCAGTTACACAATATCAGCTGATTCCCAGGCCTAGACTCTCTGCTATTTGTGTTTATGTGTATTCTAATCTGACATGATGCTATTGATTGTCACTTGTCTCAGGAGTGGACCAAGCTGGAGAGACCAGAGGGAGCACCATGGCCGGTGGAGAGAGCACGTCATGCAGCCTGCTGTCTTAACTACCAAGACGATCAACCCGTGCTTCTTGTCACTGGGGGACTGGATAAGAAGAGGAAGACCCTCAGTGATGCCTGGATACTGGACATCAGCACTGGGAGGTGGAGGGAGGTGAGGGAGGTGGAGGAGTGTGTTGTGTGTGTGACCAAACCAAGTGCATCAAACATGTGCATGATGAAAAGTGTATTAAACAGTTTCATTTCATGTGTGCATTCATAATCTGGTGTTTGTTTACATATTCAAGTAAATATTTTCAAAAATAGGGTGGGTGTGTTTGTGTGGCTTGTACTTAGTCGCCGACCACTATATGTAATAACAATTTCATCATGTTTGATATGTATATTTATAATCTTTCATTTTCAAGTAAGTCTGAATGTAGTGACCGGCCACTATATGTAGTAAGAATTTCATTCCTGAAACTGGCAATATTTCACGAAACTACAGTATAAAGAGTGTCATTTGGTATATTGGTGTTCATTTTTATTGTCTAGGGGATATTCTCAAAATAGGGTAGCAGCATTTGTGGTTATGCCACTTACATGTAGTGGCCGTCCACTGTCTAACAATTTCATCCATGAAACAAGCAATACTAGATATGAAAATGGTTTCAAGCAATGCCATAAGTACATTTGAAAAATTGTGTCCCACTTCTTTCCAGACATCATTCCAGTGCCATAGTCCTGTGCTACACCAACACATATCATTATATATTAACTGCTTTAAACATGCCTGTTGCTATGTGAAGGGCTAGGTCATATAATTATTCATTAGTAGGCACCATAGCAGGTGGTATTTAACAAAACAAGTATAAAATAGTTAGATTTGATATGTACGTTCATACTCTGATATTAATTTTATTTTGAAGTAAGCATTCTCAAAACAGGCTGGGTGAGTTTGTGTTTATACAAGTTGCATGTATGAAGAGGAAAGTTATCTGTTACCAACTTGTGCTCAGAAAATAACTTACCGACATTTTGACTGAATGCTCCAGTCGTCATCAGGGCACAAGTGAAGAAGTGTGAACAAACACTGCTATTTATAGCCATGCACTACTGAGGATACACGTTACTGGAGGTCAAAGGTCGGTGAGGATAGTTCCTCCCTCCCTACCTCCTCATCACAGCAGTGCAGCAACCAGGAACTTTCAGTCCTCGATCTCATTTGAAGCGCTCCTCTGAGTATGTCATCTGGATGTGCAGGGCCTCCTTCACCAACAGCTCCTGTCCTCTGCCATGGTCCAGCACTGTGGTCTCCTCCCAGTGGATCGGGTGGTGGTTCTCCCATGCATGCTCCACTACAGCCAACTTCCTTGTCATTCCCCTCTCCCCTCTCCTCTCTCTCCGTCATCACCCCTCTCCATCATCTCCCTCTCCCCTCTCTCCCCTTCTCGCAGGCATCTTTGACCTGCAATGACGTGTATCCTCAGTAGTGCATGGCTATAAATGGCAGCGCTTAATTGTTCATACTTCAAAATAGTGTGGATATGCTAATGAATTTAATTTACCACTAGCGACTGGCAACTATACATACTAAGAGTTTTATCCATGAAACATGCAATATTTAATGAAAAGGGTATCAAACAATTCCATTTGATAAGTACACCTATAATCTGGTATCTGTTTTTATTTTGAAGTAAAAATAAGTTGGTGAGCTCATGTTTTACTACTTAAATGTAGTGGCTGTTCACTGTACATACTAACAATTTCATCCTTGAAACAAGCAATATTTCACCAAGCTAGATGAAAAAGGTATAAAGAGTGTGATTTGGTATGTACATTCATACTCTGGTGTTCGTTTTTATTGTCTAGGGGATATTCTCAAAATAGGGTAGCAGCATTTGTGGTTACGCCACTTACACGTAGTGGCCGTCCACTGTCTAACAATTTCATCTGTGAAACAAGCAATATTTCACCAAGCTAGATATGAAGAAGGTTTCAAGCAATACCATAAGTACATTTCAAAAAAATGTGTCCCATTTCTTTCCAGACATCATTCCAGTACCATAGTCTTGTGCTACACGAACACATATCATTATATTAATGTTTAACATGTTTAACTGCTTTTAAATATGCCTGTTGCTATGTGAAGAGCTAGGTCATATAATTATTCATTAGTAGGCACCACCCCAGTGTAAGTGCATACCTCCAAGCTCATATCATGATTTTGACCATTTCAAGAGTCAGTGATTCGAAATTGTTGAAGCAGAAATTACTGCATGTTCATAGTTAGTGATGAGATGGTGTGCCTTACTCAGTTCTTCAATACTGTAAGTACAGAATGGTATGTGCCACTACAATTTAAGCAAATCTGTTGACCTTTTGGTTCCAGACATTTCACTTTCCAGTGCTAGAAATGTTACTTGAGGGTACCTCTTTTAGAAACGCTATATGTTTTCTTGTGGGAGACTTCCTCCCTCTCCCCTCCTGTGAAACTGTATACTTGCAAGTTTGTAGCTAGTTGAATAATTAGCAGCTGATGATAATGACAAAGAATGTTGCACAATAGTGTTTTCATGACATATGACAATCACTGTCTGACCAAACCTTGTGTTTAGTTTTTAGGTCAGGCTCGAGTGGAGGTAGGACGTGGTTTATGCTTGCTAGCTATTTAAGATACCACTATAATTGGTCTTAATTGGTAATGAAGATAATTTATTTTTAGCCCCTTTTTTCACTGGACCAAGCCTTGAATCTTGAAGGTGCGACAGCTCTCAGTAAAAGCCTTCCAAGTTTGTCTGTTGAGATACAAAGGTCATTCAGTGATAAATGTATGTATGTATGTACGTATGTACGTATGTATGTATGTATGTATGTATGTATGTACGTATGTATGTATGTATGTATGTATGTGTGTATGTCTGGATCCCAGAATTTTTTCCCGTGATTTATTTCTCACTCTCAGCAAAATATCATCATATTCAGTTTCAATAGCCTCAGACTTTACATTTGTGTAAGGGGCCCTTATGGAAATAGTTGTAAGATCTTATAAGAATCTTGTAAGAAACATGGTTTCTTATAAGATTCGCTCATTTCTTATAAGATTAAAAATTCTTGTGAAGTAATTTTAAGTTCTTGTAAGAATCTTATATGAAACACAGTTTCTTATAAGATTCAGTCCTATTTCTTATAAGAGCAAAAATTGTTACAATCTTATAAGAATCAACATTACTTGCAAGATAATATGTATACTTATATATTGTTACCAGAGGTACATATATGTGACTAATAATAACCATACCACACTTGTGCTGTATTTTCACTTGCCTGCGGCTCGTGAAAATACAGCCGCACACTCGTGCAATATCCAGCCATATTGCCTTCTCACCCATCAAATATTATAACTTGTATAGGTATCAGTGTTCTTGGCAAACCAAGAAATGAAAAGGTATTGCCTTTGGCATGCAGTTCCTTTAATAGCACATAGAGCTATATAGCTAGGGTACGTAGTAACTAGCTAGGCTCCGTAACCATGTCGTTATACTCAATGGCACTATGAATATCATATAATTGCTATTCAAACAAGGTGTTTCTAGGGGTGTAGCCTATTGCCAGGAAATGCTAAAGGCATGCACAATCAGCTAGATATAGCCTATAATGGGCATCTGAGGTGCAGCTTACAGCTTTTTGTGGCAACTGCAACTGCATACACACATAGATACGTTATATAATTGTTACTACTAGCTCTGTTGTGCTATGTATCTCACAACTTGAGTATTGTAAAACTTGCACCATGCCAGCTAGCTAAGATGCCAGCAGCTACAGGCTGTTACTGTAAACAATTATTGGCTCCAGTCTAAGCAGCTGTATTTTATTTTACAGCTGCTGCTCACTTATTTCAAATTTCAGTGAAGTTGGCTTGAAGGAGTGTAGCTCAAGTAGCTCTGTGATTTATGGCTATTGAATTAGTCTTGTTTAGCTTTGTTGGTAGTTAGCTAAATCTAGTGAAAATTATGCCTGAGGTGTAGCTTCCTATCAGCAGACAGAGAATTAAGGGTGAGTCCAAACTTAGTCCTAATTATAGTTAGGTATATGTATAGATATCTGTAGTGCCTTCACAACTCAAAAGCTTCAAGTCTAGCATTAGTTCTCTATAAGTGTATACCCTGTATCTATGACTATAGGTATAGCTTATCTCATAAGGTAAACTGGGCTAGATAGTATTGCTTCAAATCTGGCAGACAGTTTATATTGGCTATTGGCTAACCACAGCAGAGTGGCATGTGTTGCATGTCTTGTACTAATCCTGCAGTTGTTCAGCTTGCACTCTTTACATGCAAGCCAATACAAAGAAGACAGTTTTTTCTTGTAAAAATTTCTTATAAGACAATTTGTCATAAGATTTCTGTACAACAATCTATAAGAATCATAAATTTTCTTACAAGAGATTTCGGACGGTTGCACAAGATTCTTATAAGAATATCGCAAGATTCCTAAAACTTTCTTATAAGAATGTCCCAATTCCCTTATAAGAAACTGTACTTAAGCCCTGGGAAGTTCTTATAAGATTTTACTAAATCTTATAAGAATCTTATAAGATTCTTGTGACTTTTTGCATAAGGGGGAACTTTGGAACCCTCCAAACCACAAGTTATGATTAGTACCTTGTTCATATGTACATTCACAAAGGAGGTCCGGCACAGTCATGTGGCATGGATACATATGTAGTTGAATGAGAGATCTGTGTAACCTCTTTCCCAGGCTCTCCCCTCCTTAGCAGGGAGATCCTAGGAACAAGGCTAAGTTCTGTGCCAAAAGCACTTTCTCAGCAGTGCTTAGACATGACTTGGTTTTGGGTTTATGACAAGCAACCTTCATACTGCTTAACTTACTGTACACAGGACGACAAGAGACTTGCAATGTGCACTAGGAGCTGAGTGATACAGCTTCTTGTTCATAAGTGATACACTTCTCGTAACTACGTCTAGCTTGTGATACACTTCTCATAACCACGTCTAGCCTGTGATACACTTCTCATAACCACGTCTAGCTTGTGATACACTTCTCATAACCACGTCCAGCTTGTGATACACTTCTTGTAACCACGTCTAGCTTGTGATACACTTCTCATAACCACGTCTAGCCTGTGATACACTTCTCGTAACCACGTCTAGCTTGTGATACACTTCTCGTAACCATGTCTAGCTTGTGATACACTTCTCGTAACCACGTCTAGCTTGTGATACACTTCTCGTAACCACGTCTAGCTTGTGATACACTTTTCGTAACCATGTCTAGCTTGTGATACACTTCTCGTAACCACGTCTAGCTTGTGATACACTTCTCGTAACCACGTCTAGCTTGTGATACACTTCTCGTAACCATGTCTAGCTTGTGATACACTTCTCGCAACCACGTCTAGCTTGTGATACACTTCTCGTAACCACGTCTAGCTTGTGATACACTTCTCGTAACCACGTCTAGCTTGTGATACACTTCTCATAACCATGTCTAGCTTGTGATACACTTCTTGTAACTTGTGATACACTTCTCATAACCACGTCTAGCTTGTGATACACTTCTCATAACCATGTCTAGCCTGTGATACACTTCTCGTAACTGCCCTGTCTATGAGCTGGAGGCAGCCCTAGTCTTGTGTGGCCCAAAGGTCTGGCCATGCGAGACTAAGGCCTATGATACTCTTTTGTGAAGATATAAATGAACCGCCTCCTCCTTAATAATCCATACCTGTGTAAATCTGAAATTTTACATACATCATCACTTACATTCAACATACTCTCCAGTGTATGACAATGTGACCATACCAGTTTCAATGAGGGGGTGGGTATCAATGATCCTAGTGTTTGGGAAAAGTTCTTGGCACACATTGTTGGAAACTGGTCCACACATGACAGCTGGCCCCTGATTATCAGACCATGTATCTACGTACACTTGTGTTGTTGCTTAGCAACCAAAACCTGAAGACTCCTTGACTATCACATGCATTCCCTCAGTAAATTAAATTTTAGTGCAACATTTCAACTAACCTCTCATGATATTGCCTGGAGTATGTCTGAAGATTACCAGAGTGTATAATCAACATGTTACAAATCAAGTTTGGCCAACTACCATCATTGTCCAAGAACTAGTTGCTGTTGAATACTTAGACTCCTTCCCAAACCAGTTTATTTTCAGCACATGTAGCACTTCCAGTATAATGATGTGGTAAAACCATGTCTGATACCAAATATGGTCCATGCTGGGGTTGGTTGGTCTGCTGAGACTAATGTACACTCTAACGGGGCTGAGTGTAACGATCTCAATGATGTACACCTATGGGAACGCTATATAGTTTTAATAAAGTCAGTACCTGTGATTGCCTACTGTGGTGTGAATGGTTACTCCATGGCTTGCAGCGTAAATTTTCATCAGGTTTAGGAGTTCCTGGGAATGATAGCCTCATTAATGAAATTTTCTCCAGTACTTGAGTATAAAACTGTGTAATAAGTAAGGTACACTGATGATCCTATTTTAAGCAACCAACAGCAAACACTGTGGTCATGTAATTTAGAAGCCCCTTGTGTTCATTAAATGGGAAGAGCTTCCTATACATGATTTTAGTTAGCAGTGGGTTGGTGATTTGCAAAATTCCCCTGTTACCTGGAAATTGTAATTTTTGTTGCAGATAGTAAGTTTCAACTGTAGGTACACATATTGACAACGTTGTGATACTGTGCTTGATATACCCTGCATTGCAAGACACGGACTGCACTTGATCAATCATTGCCAACCTCTGCTCACCCAAGTAAAGCACTCTGAACTAACAAACCCCTGAGTGGTCTTTGCTAACTCTTGGATATGTTTGATCAAGAGGTCTTGCCGATACGTTACTTTTATGATAGCTTGCTTACAATAGGAGATAAAATTTAATACTGGTGAAAATTAGCCGCTATATGTTCGAAAAGCTGAATCAGTAAGTCACGTGGTAAGGGTGCCCTTTTATGTGGGCTGCCTATTTGTGTGTGGACAGGGTATGGGTATAAATGCAATGTGATTGTTGAAACTTGGTTCACCAGACCATTTTTCATGAGAAGGTGGGATCTGGGGATGAGACTATACATGGCCAACCCTTATATGACATTGTACTAACAATTTCATCTTTGAAACAGTATTTCACCAAACTAGATGAAAGGCTTACCTGTTTGAAGTGTACATTCAAATTTGGTTTTCATTTTCAAGCAGTTTGCTCAAAATAGGTGGGGTGTATTCGTGGTGTCCAATTTTTACATAACCAAGGCTGTTGGTGAAGATTCAGAGGCTCTGAATTTTCACCACCAGTCTTGGCTATGCATGGTTACTAGCACCACTAGGAGGACATCAGAGTGTGTGATGATGGGGCCTTGTAAATGTTGCAAAGTTGAGCCAGTGTTCCAGTTCAGTCCCAGCTATGAGAGAGTGAGAATCAGTTGGAATTCAGCTGAGGCCTCTAGCGGCAATGCTGCTTATATAGCTTGTCTTCTGCTCCTCTGCCAGGGGTCCAAGTGGCTTAGTGGTAAGATGTCGGAGTAATATTCAGAAGGTCTTGGGTTCAAATCCCAGCTGGATCATGGAATTTTTTCCTTCTCTCAGCAAAAGCATCAATATTCATGCCTGCCTACTGTTGTCAACAGTAAATAACATCAAGCCTCTGACTAATGAGCTGCTATATCCTCCATGAGTCTCGATAATGAGAGAAAACTTGTTACCATGGTGATGGCTACTAAATTATAGAAGTGGAAGTTATTGCATATTCACAGTAGTGATTGTGATGGTCCTTACTCAGTTCTTCTAGTAATTTCAGGATAGTATGTGATAGGTACGTGCCACCCAAATTTAAGCAAATCTGTCGACCTTTCATTTCCATTCCAATGTGGAGCTCTTTTCAGTGCTAGAAATATTACTTGTGGGTACCTTTTTAGAAACTATACATGTTTTCTTAATTGACTTTTGGGAGACTTACTCTGTCTCCTGCAAAACTATATAACTTTAAGTTTGTAGCTAGCTAGTTGAATAATTAGCGGGCTGCTGATAGTGACAAAGAGTGTCGTAAGCATGACACAAGACAATCAGTGTCTGACCAAACCTAAACAACTGCTGAAAGTAATAAGACAACTCCCTCCACTTGGTGTCCTGTGAGTATTCTTGACTGTCACTGTTAAGAGAAAGCCTGTGATGCTCTTTTATGAAGACAATGACAACTATAATCCGTAAAAATGAACCACCTCCTCCTTAATAATCCATACCTGTGTAAATCTGAATTTTTACGTACCTACTATTGGCAGTCAATTGTTGCAAACATCATCACTTACATTCAACATACTCTCTAGTGTATGATCATGTGACCATACCAGTTTCAGTGAGGGTGTGGGTACAACGTACACTTGTGTTGTTGCTTAGCAACCAAAACGTTGGGTTGAGTGTGACATGCATGTGTTCCCTCAGTTAATTAAACTTTAGTGCAATTAACCTGTTGGCATCTCTCATGGAGCATGTCTGAAGATTACCAGAGTGTATAATCAACATGTTACAAATCAAGTTTGGCCAACTACCATCATTGTCCAAGAACTAGTTGCTGTTGAATACTTAGACTCCTTCCCAAACCAGTTTATTTTCAGCACATGTAGCACTTCCAGTATAATGATATGGTAAAACCATGTCTGATACCAAATATGGTCCATGCTGGGGTTGGTTGGTCTGGGACTGAGACTAATGTACACTCTAACGGGGCTGAGTGTAGCAATCTCAATGATGTACACCTATGGGAATGCTATATAGTTTTAATAAAGTCAGTACCTGTGATTGTCTACTGTGGTGTACGTGAATGGTCACTCCATGGCTTGCTGCGTAAATTTTCATCAGGTTTAGGAGTTCCTGGGAATGATAGCCTCAATAATGAAATTTTCTCTAGTATAAGTCTGTGTAATAAGCAAGGTGCACTTATGACCCTATTATAGGCAACCAACAGCAAACACTATGGTCATGTAATGTAGAAGCCCTTGTGTTCATTCAATGGGAGGAGCTCCCTATACATAATTTTAGTTAGCAGTTGGTTGGAGATTAGCAAAATTCCTCTGTTACCTGGAAATTGTATTTTTTTTGCTGTTGTTGCAGACAGTAGGTTTCAACTGTAGGTACACATGTTGACAACATTGGGATGCTGTGCTTGATATACCCTGCATTGCAAGACACGGACTGCACTTGATCAAGCATTGCCAACCTCTGCCCACCAAAGTAAAGCACTTTGAACTAACAAATCCCTGAGACTGAGAGGTCTTCGCTAGTTCTTGGATATGTTTTATCAAGAGATCTTGCCGATATGTTAGTTACCTCATTACAATAGCTTGCTTACATTCAGAGATAAATACTAGCCACTACGTTTGAAAAGCCAAATCAGCAAGTTACGCTATGCAAGTTATGGAGCACTTTCCAGTGCTAGAAATATTACTTGTGGGCCCCTTTTTAGAAACTATAATTATAAACTATATACAGATGTATTCTTACTTGAGTGGTTGGGAGACTTCCTCCCTCTCCCTGGGTATGAAACTGCATGCTTGCAGGTTTGTAGCTACTTGAATAATTATGATAATGACAAAGAATGTTGCTTCATCATATGCATGACATAAGACAATCAGTGTCTGACCAAACCTAAACAGCTGCTGTTTTTATCTACAAAGTAATAAGACAACTCCCTCCACTTGGTGTCCTGTGAGTATTCTTGACTGTCACTGTTAAGAGAAAGTCCATGATACTCTTTTGTGAAGATGATGGCAACTATTGACAGTTTTAATCACAAAATGAGCTCCCTCCTGTTTAACATTTCACACTTTTGTATACTGAGTTTTTCTACGTACCTACCATTAATTGGTAATCAAGGTAACTAGCTATTGCAATCATCATCAACATATCCAATCTATGATCACGTCATCATACCAATTTTAATGAGGGGTGGGTATCAGTCTCGTCCCCAGAGCCCACCCTCCAATGAGGAGAAACAGTCTGGTGAACCAAGTTGAATTTCTTGGACTATAGTGCACACTTTGTGATAGTACCTACCAACGTTCAAAACATTTTATGGTAAACCCGCTCCAAAAAGGTACGGACACTCGAGTAGAGATGAAAAAATTGTGCTGTTATAAGGGAAGTGCTATTAATAATTACCGATCTCGCAATCTCATTGGTTCTCACCACTTTTGGGGAAAAAGCCCAAGAAATTCGACTTCGTTCACCAGACCGTTTCTCGCCGGAAGATGCGCGGGGGGATGAGGCTAGGTATCACTGATCCTGGTGTTTGGGAAAACATCTCTGTACAGATTGTTTGAAATTGCATAGTCTACACACGACAGCTGCATGGCCCCAATTAATGGATTATCTGCATTTGTTGTTCTGTTGCTTCGCAACCAAACCTGTAACATGATTAGGGGTAGAGTTGATGAGGTCAAATTTTGACCTTTGACCTATGTCACTATTGTCTGCTGTTGTATGAATACTTTCAGCATCAATATTGATGGTAGTTTTTGTGGTGGTTGCTAGCTAATCAAACCATGCAACAATTAAGGTGAACATTTACGTTTAAAAAGTATGCAACATCTCGATCAGAAACGTCAGTGTTCATCAAGTGCATGGGAGGAGTATATCTTATAGTATGTCACCTAACGTTTCTTGTGTTTAGGTTTCAGGTAAGTGCCATTGGAGGTAGGACATGGTTGACACTTGCTATTTAAAACACTTGGAGTCATTGCTAATTGATCTTGGTAATGTAAATAAAAATTTAGTCCTTTTTTTTTCACTGGACCAAACCTTGAATCTTGAATTGGAAGGTGCAACAGCTCTCAGTAAAAGCCATTCGAGTTTGTCTGTTGAGTTCAAAAGTCATTTAGTGATGACCCCAGTGATTTTAATTGGTAATGTTCAACCATGTCTGGTCAGGTTCTATATGTACATGTGAATGTATTATTGTCGAATGCTTTAGCATTAGGCGCATAATTGTGTGGGTACGGTGGGTGCTGGTGGGGTCTGAGTCTGAGGTGGTGCTTGTATGCATGTATGTATGCATGTTTGTATGCATGTTTGTATGTTTGTATGTTTGTATGTTTGTATGTTTGTATCTATGTATGTATGCATTATGTGTGTATGTATGTATGTATGCATTATGTGTGTATGTATGCATGTATTATGTGTATGTATGTATATATGTATGCAGGCCCGTAGCCATGATTTTCAGAAGGGGAGCTACTTGGGTGTGTTGTGTGTATGTATGCATGCATAAGCATGCAAGACTATGGGGGTGTGGGGGCATGCTCTCCTAAGAAATTTTTGAAAATTAGATGCTCTGAGATTACTTTTGAGGCCATTGGGACAGAAGCAGAGCCATAGTAGCTACATGGCTCACAGAATATTGCATCCAATTTTTGGCTGTCCATATATGCATTTGCTAAGCCAGCTGACATCGAATTTCCACTGAGAGTCTGGCCCCACGAGACTATGAGAGAAGGTACTGCGGTTGGCAGAACAGCAGGTGGGGTGACAGATGGTGAAATAGTACGCACAGAATACTGAAAATACGTCAGAAGAGCATCAAGCTTATACGACAGCAAGGTGTCTATAGACTACTGTACATTTCCATGTGTTTTCAGAAAGATGGTATGACTCCAGGCTGTTTAGTTGCTGCTTAGTTGTTGGTGGTGACTCACTAGAAGAACTGGTGAACTCTCGAATGCTGAAATGGCGATTTATCTACGCAAATATTTACATGTGTCCTTTCGGTGTAAACCGCTTATGCGCGCATTCCGCATTCATCTGCTTTAGAAGCCTCTTTGGTCATTAAATGGAAGGAGCTTCCTGTATGTGATTTTAATAGTTTTGGTGAGTTGGTTATTATCAGTTGCAAAACTATTGTTACCTGTGAAATTGTATTATGTGTATGTCTGCAGAAAGTAGGTTTCAGCTATGGAGGTACACATTTAGACAACATTAGGGTATTATGCTTGATACACGCTAAACATAGAATAGGAATACGATGTTCACTGTGCATGGTACTGACAACATTAGGATACTATGCACCATGGATTGTGTTGTCTACCCTCTCTC
The DNA here is from genome assembly GCA_949130485.1 of Agelas oroides. NCBI lineage: Eukaryota > Metazoa > Porifera > Demospongiae > Agelasida > Agelasidae > Agelas > Agelas oroides. The sequence goes on from OX422189.1 coordinate 6,534,437, forward strand.
CAGCTCACTCTTCCTGAAGGCACACAACCACGGTGGGAACATACTGTTACTTCTTTCCGACTGGATGAAGACAGGGTACATGCTACAACCTTTGGAGGATGCCCAGAGTTGGACATCAACAGGTCAGATGACGATCTCCCCAAGCTGGCTGACACTACTGTCATGGAGTTTGGTGAGTAGAACTGTACACTGCACACAAGGAGAGACGGGAGTTGGGGGAGGTGGGAGCTCAAAACACTTTGATCCAGTTGGAAGGCATTATCCGAATGTGGTGTCCTTGAGAACACTTACCTGTAACCATTCATAATTAATGCCGATGTGTAGTCATTGCTATAGCAACATTTTTCCTAACCTCAGTACTGAGGACTACATAACACTCCGTTACCCTCCACATGTGTATGCAAAGCAGGGTTAATTAAGAGGTCAGTTTTGTCCATCTATTAGTCTGACAGTCAGTCTTAGCCTCGTACCCAGGCTCCTCCCCATGTAGAAAAACGGGGAGAGAGCCTGGAAGATTTGATCATGCGTTCCTGTTAGGTGCAGGCCGAATGCCGCATCCGGTGGGTGGAGCTATGGGCGTGACCTTGCTCACCGCCGTGAAAAGGGATACACCCGCTTTGACATCATCTCATTAAATATTCATAAGACAACTTCGCGGCACGGCTGGAAGTCTCGCGCGTGCAAGACTATGTATTTGCATGGCTGTTGTACTTTGACCTCGACTGCTGACTTTTGCTTGCTTAGCAAGGTACCCAGCCAACTGTTCTACAGCTCTTCCTAAGGTATTCAGTAGATTTACAAGTGTGCCAATGCATCAGAATTCATAAGTTGATGTAAAACTCAGCAGTAGTCCATGTGGGTTGCATAAATTATAGCCTACTCTGGTATATGTACACATAGCTACTGAAGTTCTTTAGACTCCATCCTGGGGTGACAGGCCTACAAGTAGTGATGTCAGTCTCCAGTGCTTCTCCACAATGTCTGACCTCTTGGTGGTTTGATTCAATGTTATTGTCATTAGGATGCTTTCCAACTGGAATATCGGATGGCCAACAAAATCAAAGAGTGTATAATCAAATAGGGAACTGTATGCATCAGTGCTCCATTCCTGTTTTGCTAGACATACTTTCTTGACTATAGGAATTTGAATCAATCCACCAGAAATTTTTCATTGGGAAGCCTGGATGGCTCGATGGCTTCATTGGGAGGCCTGGATGGCTCGACATAAGACTATTTGCTGCTGCCTTGATCAAGAATACATGCACGTTTTTCATAATTTCCAACAAGTTGGAAGTACCAAGTGAACTAGATAATCCTATTTATGATGGCAAAATTTCACAAGGAAATACCATTTCTGCATAAAAATGATTTACTCAATGGTATAGTACAGGTTTCTGAATGGAACTTTGATCTGACATCTGTAAATCTGAGGGTGGCCTGAGAACAAGGCTAGCGGACTTAAAGTTATATGTAGCCACTGGAACTGGTATGGCTTGTCAGACCATGGCCAGATTTTTTTCCAGCCGATTTGCCCAACTTGGTGCGATTTATGCGCATCTTATGGTTCCCGGACTAAATTCGGGTAGATTAGCTGTATATAGTTGTGATCATGTAAAACAGTACATGGGAACCTTCAGGTTTGAAGTACCTATCTTGCAGTGTAGCTACCTGTTTTAAGTTCAATGAGCATTTCCTGACTGCTAAAATGTAGGTCTAAAAGTCAGTTTTCCCCAGGCGTTTTACCCAACAGCCTCATACTCCTCAACTTTCTTCTAGTGGCCCTGTATTGGTACGTTTCCTATCCATACAAGTAACTATCCAGGCTGGACGGGGAGATATTTATCATAGTACAAGTTCTCAACCCTTCGGTGTATCATCATGTACACTTTGACAGTGTAGTTTGTTTAGAACATACATTCATCAGTCAGGACAGTAAGTTGTTTCCAGGCAGTGGCTGAGTGTTTTCATCAGCACAGTTGGTGGCTAGAACCCAGTCTTTTTCATACTGGATTTTGTCTGGCAAGTTTGAGTGCTGCAGTGCATTTTGACCTAGTCTCGCAGGCCCGACCCACTTCCGCTAGAGAAGAGAGAGGGTCTGGTGAACAGCGTATACAAGCCGTGTCCCGCCGCACTGTACAGTGCGGTACAATCAGATTGCAGTATTTTGCCACATGATGCATTACGTCACTGTTTGAGTAGCAATAGCTGTCTTGAAAACGGTGAACATGAGCTAGGGCATCTTTTCTGCTACTGCAGAAGCTGTAAAAACACTTCGACTTTACTTCTCGGGGAGCGTGCTTACTCCGCAACAGGTAATTCAAAAGTGCATTATTTGAAATCTGGTTACGTCATCCAACTAATTGCATTCCGGTGGGACACGGCTTGTATACGCAGTTCACCAGACCCTTCCCTTCTCTTGCGGAAGTGGGTCGGGGTTGCATGACTAATTTTGACCTCAACGAACTTGGCAAGGTGCCCAGCTAACCATTAGCATTTGTCTCACAAGGTTGGGTGCTTGTACTACGGTAAAAATGACCGAAATGTAGATGACAGGTATTTATCAAGTGAGTGAAACCTCAGTAACCTGGTTGTGGAGCCATCCAGGCCTCCCAATGAAAATTCTGGTGGATTGATTCAAATTCCTATAGTCAAGAAGGCATGTCCAGCAAAACAGGAATGGAGCACTGATGCATACAGTTCCCTATTTGATTATACACTCTTTGATTTTGTTGGCCATCCGATATTCCAGTTGGAAAGCATCCTAATGACAATAGCATTGAATCAAACCACCAGAGGTCAGACATTGTGGAGAAGCATACATCTGGAGACTGACCTCACTACTTTTAGTCACAATGTTGAAATTGACAATTCTGCTTTCAGTGACGTGTCTATTAAAATCATACCCATTTCTCTGCAATACCTCTAAGAAAGTCACAGTCACATGGTTAAGATGCAAACATTGCATGGCCATGCATAGCAAGCAGTCAGGCAGGTCAGGTTTTGCTTTTCTGCAGACCAAACATGCACATAAGCAATTTGAATTATAATACATGTAGAGTTGTAGATATAAAAACTAGTAAGCCGGGCCATCACCAAGAAGGTAGCCATCACTGGACAGACATCATTCCTATACTGACAAAAGTCAACGTTTTTATCAGGATTTCACTATTTACTGCCATTTCAGTTCACTCCATAGGCATAATTCCTTCACTGTGATAAAGATCCAACATGTGCCGATATTAAATGCTGGCCAACACATTTTCATCTGTCAATGTCACCAACCAAACTGTTCACAATGAAACACAGGCCTGTCGCCCCAGGATGGAGAGTCTAAAGAACTTCAGTAGCTATGTGTACATGTACCAGAGGCAGAGTAGGCTATAATTTATGCAACCCACATGGACTACTGCTGAGTTTTACATCAACTTTTGAGTTCTGATGCATTGGCACACCTGTAAATCTCTACTGAATACCTTGCTTAGGAAGAGCTGTAGAACAGTTAGCTGGGTGCCTTGCCAAGCAAGCAAAAGTCAGCAGTCGAGGTCAAAGTACAACACCCATGCATGCCAGCCGCGCCGTGAAGTTGTCTTATGAATATTTAATGAAATGATGCCCCCGCCCCGCCGCGCTGAGACAAGGTCACGCCCATAACTCCACCCACCGGATGCGGCATTCGGCCTGTACCTAGTCTCGTCCCCAGACCCCACCCTCTCACGAGGAGAAACGTTTCTCGCCGGGAGGCGCGCGCGGGCGGGGCACGAGACTAGCCTGTACCTTGTACCTAACAGGAACCTTGCTCATGTGCCCCGTGACGTACCATGCGTGGTTTTGATAATCGAATTATTGCCCACGCACTCTTTGTTGTTGGAGTTGTGGATGTTGCTGGGACCATAGATAATAGAGCACTGAAACTCTAGCTAGCTCTATTATCTATGCTGGGACTTATGGATCTGCTGTTTTACCGATCAAGAGCTAGCTTGTACGCTACAATAAGTGTAGCTTCTACCGAGGCTTTTACATAGCCGCGGGTCGTTCGGTTCAATGGGCGCTCGAGACGGTTGCCATGTTGATGGTCACAGCGCTGGTTGCTGCTCACTGTGACAGCAAGGGGTCCTTCAAAGGCCGCTATGAACAACTGTGAGTTCTAAAAACAAGTTCAATAAAGCTATAAGCTGTGTAGGTTCTACAAAGCTCGTTCCCCAGCTAGCTTGTTGCATGTCAGTTATGTGAGCAAGCCTGGGAACTAGTTTTTAGAACTCACAGTTGTTCATAGCGGTCTCGAGTGCCTGTTGAACCGAACGACCCGCGGCTATGTAAAAGCCTCGGTAGAAGCTACACTTATTGTAGCGTACAAGCTAGCTCTTGATCGGTAAAACAGCAGATCCATAAGTCCCAGCAACATCCACAACTCCAACATGCACAACAACGATGGTCTAGCATTTTACAATGCTAGGTAATATTTAGAGTCAGAGTGCGTGGGCAATAATTCGATTATCAAAACCACGCACAAAACCACGCACTGCACGTCACGGGGCACGTGATCAAATCTTCCAGGCTCTCTCCCCGTTTTTCTACATGGGGAGGAGCCTGGGTACGAGGCTAAGTCAGTCTGTCAATAGATCTGTTTGGTGAAAACTTTGTAATCTGTACATTTACAGGTTTAAACAATACATCGGCATTTTCAAAACCTACAGGCCTCACACAGCATTCATTGCTTGTGCTATGAAATGTACACATTTCAAAATGCTGTCTGCCTGAAACCTGGGAACAATGCTAGGGCAACCTCTACACATTGATGTGCTTTGTGTCTTAAATTTTAGACCCCCTGAAAACAGTTCTTCAAGCAACATTTCACTGTTTCACTATCTAGCTATGTATGGACTTGTTCACCATATTTGCTTGTACCGATATGGGACTTTAGACTTTTAGATTGCAAGGGGAGATGAGTGGCATTTTGGCAAGGTTGGGGGGTGGGGGGGCAAATGTCCCTACCCTAAAATTAATGAAGCCCTGTCTACTGGCACCATTGAAGTAGCACATGACATGTCTTTTCTAGAGATATCCAGTTGGTCATTTAAGGTGGCACAGTACCCTGTATTTTCAAGGTCAACAAACCTGGAATCCAAGTTGATAGTCTTCTTTGTCTTGTTAAAATTTTAGCGCACAGTCCGTTTTGGGAGTCTCAAACCGTTCACGGTCCGTAAAATTGGGGATTTTCCCCATTTCCTGTCGGCATTGCCATCCAATAATCAGTTTATAATTAAGTTAGTTAAGATGTGGCCTGGCGGCACCCTTCATGTGGTGCTCGGAACTTTGAAGATAAGCTTAGATCGACTTAAAAAAAAAAAAAAAAAAAAAAAAAAAAAAAGAGAAGGAGTTTAGTAGAGTGCTGTAGTGTCAGTAGCTGTGAGTAGTGCGTGATGCCTGCTTGTGAAAGCAAGCTTGTGTCTAGAAGCAGCAGAAAGCCCACAGTGGCCAAGACTGTATTTGTTGAGTAGGCCCAGGTCTCGCGGCCGTATGCCTAGTCTAGTTGGTGACCGTGGCCAGGTGCTTCGAGTGCTGGGCTGGGCTTTAACTAGAATACGCAATTTATCGTTTGTGCTACAGTCTGACAGACAAGCAAGCTGAACGGTGGCTGTGTGTGGAACAGAGCCGTGAGTTGTTTAGCGACATAACGGGGAGAGGTGGGGCTAGTAATGCTTGCTTCCACTCGTGAATGAGCCCCTCCCGTAGACAAGCTGTGAATTTTTCGAAATGTGCATTCATTTTGGTGCAGTCAAAGTTGTCCATTCCAAGAGTAGTGACAAACATGAGTCTAGCCTGACTTTGAGAGTAGCTTTGAACAAAAGCTGGCATAGATTGATTTGAGATACATTGGTGGTTGGGACGCTACCTACAGTGAGCGTGTAGATGCGTCCATCGAGTGGCAATTTTGGGTTCATGAATATATTAATGAGCTACTAAAACCCTTTTTAAAATTAGGCAAAGCAAGATTGCCCTAAACCAAACCCTAACCCTGAAACTAGGAGTAACCCTGGTCCTGACTGTAACCCAAGTTTATGTTTTCGTTAACCTCCGCCGAGGGACGACCGTGCCACCTTAACTGGTATGCACAAACCGTGTGATTTTATATCACGGTCCATTATCAACCCACTACTTAACCCAAGTTCTATGTAACATGTATGGGTAACTCATGTGCCAACCCTTCCCACCTCCTTCCACAGAGTCAGTGCAGTCTTCACCATCTGATGGTCCTACCACAAGTGAGTGGGTCCTGATGGGTGTGATCAGCACCAGGGAGCTAGGGACACCTGAGAGGTTAAAGAAACTTGAGGAGATCCGGCAGAGGAAGACTGAGCATGGTGAGGCCATTGTTACCTCTTCAACACTGGCTCTCCGAAATCGTTACCTCTCCTCTTCCCTCTCTCCCATACCCCTTCTTCCCCACTCCCCACTCCTATCTTGAAGACAGACTCTGGCAGTTACCAATCAAACCATACTATCCCCATACTTCTATTCACATTACTTTCTGGCTGTCAGGCATGGATATAAGAAGCTCTAAATAGGTGTACATAAGGCATTGTCTGTGTTCGTCACCATAAAGCAGCACCCCTAACTTGTAGTACATACCAATGGCATGTGTATACATGTTTAGCCTCATACCCAGGCCAGCCTGGGTATGAGGCTAATACATGCTCTCCTCTTGGGACTATAGATACCATAGGCGTAGGAGCCGGTCCGGCTGGTCCGATTTTGGCCGTACCACTTTTTTGGCGATTTAATGAAATTCATTATAAATATAGTAGATGTTCCTGCCGTACCCACGTGATATTACTACATTTTCCAACAATTATCACCCGTGTATGTTATCTTGGCGGTCATCTAATTTAAGATTTTCGTTAATTGCATGCAAGCACATACCAGTGTAAACTTTATGGTGAAAAAAAAAATAATAGTAATTGGTACCCAAGGAATTCACTCTTTTTGTGGTGCTGAAAACAAGGAATGGAATATTGCCTGGTTTTATTACTATTTCTGTTGGAGGGTTGAGTTTGGTAAAGCAGCATTAAGACATGACGTGTTGCCTACTGCTGGCCAACACATTTTGGTCGGCTGCGACATGTACACACCGCTAGGTTTATACACTAAATCTGTGATCACTAAATCTATATCTCCATGTGGTCAATCAGAATCTGGTTTACTAAGAACCACAGCAAGCTGGTTTGGGCCCTCTCTGTATGATAGCCAGCCATTACTCTTTAACACTGGAAAAATTTACAATATGTGTTTACCATGTGGTATCATGCAATCAACTATTTCCCATTCGCCTTGTAAACTCCTTTGAAGCGTCCTCACTTTGTCACCATCTTCTCCACTACCACCCTCCGTATTGAAACTGTCCTATCCACCACTTCCCTCCCTGGTATCGAAACCATGCTCTTCCATTCTCCATAGAGAAGAAAGCTCCACACTCCAAAGTTCACACGTGCATCCACAGAGCAGGGCCTACATATCTCCACCATAAGTTTCAGACAAACAAGAGGGTCATCTTCTGACAAACTTTACCCAAAAATGGAGTACCATAAGCAATCTTTGAATACTCAGCCACAGAACTATGGAACTCCCTCCTGCCTAGCTGTAGAATGCTACAGGCACCTGGACCTTTTATAGGAGCACGTAGGACTGCACTGAACAGAGGGTAGTTGGTTATTCAGAGTTGTTTTTTCTCTTTATAATTTTTGTTCACCTCCCTTTGCTGTTGTCTTTTGTCTATACGTCCTAATCTGATAACGCTTGTGTCTTTGTTTTATGTATTAGGATAATGCAGGGTCTTCCTGTAAAAAATCAGTTACGGAGTTGAGGAAACACCCTGTAAAATTAAGAATTTTATCTATCTATCTGTCTGTCAATCTATGTATGTATGTATGTATCTATCTATCTATCCATCTCTCAGCTACCTCTCCACTGTGGATACCGTCCACTTAAAAGCATATTCACTACAGAAAGCGATCTCTTTGTGGTAGCCGTGCATGCAATTGTTAAAGTTGACAGCCAAGATCTCATAAATACACACACTAAAAATCTGAGAGATGCATGCACTTATATATCTACAATGACATCATAATATTACATAACAGGAAATAATAACCAGTTCAAAGTCCATCAATCACAACATTTTCCCCCTTCTTATTCTTAAAGTTCACACAACAAATCGATCTGGGGGGTTACGAGATTGTGTTGAACGACGTACGGTGGAACTCAAGTCAGTTTCCTGAGAAACGGCTGAGGTGTCTGACTCTTGCGATTCCGGCTGAGAGTCCTCTTGAGAGGGTTGAACTGTGGGAGGTTGAGTGGTTTCGTCCGTACCCAACTCAGGCCCAAACACCATAGCATCAGAATCCTGATCAACAATTGAGTTCTCTCTCTTCCTAACATGGTCCACATGTCTACGTACAATCGTTCCATCCTGCAACTTGATCATGTATGATAACGGACCAGTGACCTTAACAACTGTTCCAGGAATCCACTTTGGCTTTCTAGTCGTAAAATCCTGCACATACACTTGGTCATTTTCAGTGAACTGTCTCAATGGCCTCTGATCACGTAGCTCTTTCTGTTTCGCTTGATGACTCTCAACCTTCCCTGATACATCGGGATGGAACAGATCCAACCGAGATCTCAACCTGCGATTCATCAACATCTCACACGGAGGAACACCTGTTGTCGTATGTGGTGTAATCCTATAGTCAAAAAGAAATCTACTGAGTCTTTCTTGGACACTATTTCCAGGTGTACGTTTCAGACATCTTTTTAGAGTCTGTACTGCCCTCTCTGCTTGACCGTTGGTGGAGGGGTGGTACGGGGCAGAAGTCACGTGCTTGATTCCATTCTTGCGTACAAATGTTTTGAACTCTTCACTCGTAAAAGATGAACCGTTATCCGTGACAATCAGACGAGGAAGTCCATGAATTGCAAATACTGATCTGAGAGTCTCAATAGTCTTTGCAGATGTGATCGATGACATGATGTGAGCATCCAACCATTTGGAATGGGCATCAACAATGACTAAAAACATGTGTCCCATATATGGGCCTGCAAAGTCGAGATGTAGTCTGCTCCATGGCTGGCCTGGCCATTGCCAAGGGTGTAGGGGGGCTGATGGTGGAGACGATCGGCTCTCCTGACAAATGCTGCATTTCTGCACTAGGGCTTCTATTTCTTGGTCCATTTTAGGCCACCATATATAGCTCCGTGCCAATGCCTTCATCTTGCTGCAGCCAGGGTGAGTCTCATGTAACTCCACCAATGCCGCTTTTCTACCTTGCGGTGGTATCACAACGCGTGATCCCCATAAAATACATCCATCCAGGGTACTCAGCTCCTTCCACCTTGATCTGTAGGGTTTAAACTCTTCCCCTAGCTGAGTTTCTGGCCAACCAACCATGATGTACCACTTGACCTTTGACAACAATGGATCTTTTGCGGTCCAATCCTTGATGTTAGCAGCATTCACAGGGGTAGCTGACAAATGGTCAATCAAATGGACAAGGTCTCCAGGGAGACAGTCAGCTGAAGTAGTTGTGGGTCTTGGCAGCCGGCTAAGAGCATCAGCATTGCTCAGTGTAGCCCCTGGTTTGTGCCGGATAGTGTAGTGATAAGCACCCAAGGTAAGTGCCCACCTCTGGATCTGGGATGATGCTGTCTGGGACACTCCTTTGGTTTCGTTGAACAGGTAAGACAGGGGTTGATGGTCGGATTCGATTGAGAAGTGTCTGCCAAAGAGGAAATTATGAAATTTTTTTACGCCAAATATAATTGCAAGTCCCTCCTTTTTTCGATCTGGGAGTAGTTTTTCTCGGCAGGTGTCAATGTCCGGGATGCGTAAGCGACTGGCCTCTCCTTTCCGTCCTCCATGATGTGGGACAAAACTGCTCCCAGGCCGTACTGGGATGCATCACAAGCCAACACTAGAGGCTTTGACTCGTCATAGTGCACCAGTAATGAGTCATCCTGCAGTGCACTCTTTGCTGCTTTGAAAGCTTCGTTCTGCTTCCACCCCCATGTCCACTTTGTATCCTTTTGAAGCAGTTGGTAGAGGGGAGCCAGTTTCGTCGAGAGGTTTGGTAGGAAACGACTATAATAGTTGATGATTCCGAAGAACAACCGTAGTTCACTAATATTCCGTGGTTTCGGTGCTTCTTTGATCGCTCGTACTTTCTCCTCGGTTGGGTGCAACCCGTCCTTATCAATAATGTGGCCTAAGTACTCAATGCTGGGTTGCAAGAAAAAACATTTGGACTTGTTCAGCCTCAGACCAGCCACACTCAGTTTCTCAAACACCTTGTCGAGTGTAGACAGGTGCTCTTCAGTAGTTGGTCCCGTAATGAGAATATCATCAATGTAGACCAATACTCCCTTGATTCCTTGCAGCAGGGTTTCCATCGTTCTCTGAAAGATGGAGGGAGCAGATGAAATTCCGAAAGGTAGCCTGTTATATCTGTATAGCCCCTTGTGAGTGTTCACTGTAACATACTCTTTGGACTCTTCGTCCAAGGGGAGTTGCAAATACGCCTGGGACATGTCTAGTTTTGAGAAAAGATTTCCACCGGAGAGGCTAGCGAGTAATTCTTCCACTCGTGGTAGTGGGTAGGAGTCTATGAGGCAGGCTTGGTTGACTGTGACCTTATAGTCACCACAGATTCTGACTGCACCGTTCTGTTTGAGTACAGGGACAATAGGTGCTGCCCATGCACCTTGAAGATTCTACTGGGGAGATAATTCCCATGCTTTCCAGATTTTCTAACTCCGCTTCCACTTTCTCTTTTAGTGCCAGCGGCACTGTACGTGCCATGAAAAATTTAGGTGTTGCATCACCATCCACATTTAGCTTCACCCTCACTCCTTGCAGGCACCCTAACTCGTTGCAAAAAAGTTTAGAATGATTTTGTAGCACTTCCTGCAGTGCACTGGAGTCTCCTACAGCATGAATTTCTCCAAGGGTTACTTTTAAGTCCCTTAACCAGTCTCTGCCCATTAGGTCAGGCCCCTCCCCGTCTACAACATGCACAAACAACTCACATTCTTGCTGTCTGTGTTTGACCACCACAGGTACTTGCCCCAACACAGGTATGGTTTCACCACTGTAAGACTTCAGCTTGAGGTCAGAGTGTTGGAGAGGCTGGAAGTGGTTTTGCTGGGCAATTTTCTGATAAGTTCTCTGAGTAATTACGGAGACAGCAGCACCTGTGTCCAACTCCATCTTCAATGGCACCTGATTAATGCATACATCTCTGAGGATTGGGTCACACCTCTGGTTTCTCACAGCGAACAATGAGTATGTACCATCTCCGGGAGTCTCTTGGTCTTCCCGCTCCTCCACATAGTAGGTTTTCCTTGACTGTCTTCTTTGAACACCTTTGGACCTACACACTCGCACTATGTGCCCCCTTTTCTTGCAGGCGTGACACACTGCTTCCTTAAATTTGCATTTTGTCGGTGGGTGCTATCCTCCACACATGTAACACGGCATCTGCTGGACGCCTCGGGTAGCTGACGGCTGCTTGGGGGTCTTTTGAGGTACAGCGCTGTGGTGTACGTCTTGTGGTTGCTGCTGCGTGGACTGCAAGTGTTGAGTGTCACGCTCCGCCGATTCCATCGCTTGAGCCAGCTCGAGGGCTTTGTCGAAGGTCAAGTCCTTCTCTGCGAGCAACAGGTTCGTTATGCCCTTATGGTTTACTCCGCAGACAAGCCTGTCTCGGAGCATGTCTGAAAGTGTCTCTTTGAATTCGCAATGTTGAGCTAGCTCCCTCAGGGCTGCGACATACGTTGCGATCGATTCGCCAGCGGCCCTCATGCGTATATTGAACTTGTATCTCTGCATTATCATTGACGGCTTCGGGTCGTAATGATTTTTCACGATCTTGACCAACTCTTCGTACGGCGTTGAATCCAGTTTCTCTGCCTGTACCAGGCTGCGAATCAATTTGTACGCTGGCGCTCCGCAAGCAGCCAGCAGAATCGAGCGCTTCTTTGCTCCGTCGGTAACATCGTTGGCGACAAAATAGTAGCGTAGACGTTCCTCGTAACTCGTCCAGTCCTCCTTACTGGGATCGAATGCCGACACCGAGCCGTGTGTAGCCATAACTGTCTCTGGGGAATTTTACCCTCGTCGCCAATATATGTGGTAGCCGTGCACGCAATTGTTAAAGTTGACAGCCAAGATCTCATAAATACACACACTAAAAATCTGAGAGATGCATGCACTTATATATCTACAATGACATCATAATATTACATAACAACAGGAAATAATAACCAGTTCAAAGTCCATCAATCACAACACTCTTCGAACCACTGTAATAAAAAGCACCCTTTGTGAAACTGTTCTACATATAAAAACTTTCTTATAGTGCCCTCTCCAGATATACCATAGTACGTCCAACAATTTGTGATCACTTGAATTATGTGTGCGCCTATTTTGGCACTAATAACACTCCACACTAGTGTCATAGCCACAGACACCTCTCATATATAGATGCTGCACAAAGTTACACGCACTCTGAATGTGATCACTGTACCTACACCGTGGATATATAGCAACTGTCGAATTCCTGCTTGTCAAAGATTTCAGAAATATGGCATTTTTGGCCCAAAAATGGCCTACGTATACTATAGATCTACATACAGTATCTTTAATTAGCCTGCTATGGCTCTGCTGGGTTGATGCCTGACAAAGATCAGCACAGTCAAACACTGTAATCAAGTGAAGTCTCAACTAATTACATACACTGCTGCAGTGATATGTCCTTTGACAATCACATACTTCCCTGACGTGGTAGATCTGATGGACCATTTGGTCCGTTTATATTTCTGGGAAGTCAGCTTACGCTGCGCAAGTTTAGCTAGAATTTAGTATACATATAGCTGAGCTGCAATTGCAACACAGTTGTCTTCCTCCCCCTCCCCCCCCCCCCCCCCCCCCATCCACCCACCCCCGCATTCCCCTTTCTACAGCCCTAAAAGCGCAGGTGGAGAAGGCCCTGAAAAGGGGCTATATTATAACCGATCTGACAACCTGCCTTGCTAGCGGACCACCGGGATCCGGAAAGACCCATGTTCGATTTCTTCTGTACGGACTGATACCTCCAACTGTTCGTATTAGCACCGCCTGCATTGAGGAGGCACAGCGAGCAGTCATCAACAGCCTCGATTCTGAGGACCCTGAAGAGAGCCAGTGGAAGCCAGTGAACAGTGGTGGGCTCAAAGAGATGGTGGCAGAAGGGGTCTCCGCAGGTGTTGAAGGAATTGAAGATCAAATTCCATCTTCAACATCAGACCAACCTGACAAAACACCATTCCATCAAGACATGGCACAATCAACACAAGTCACTACTAGCCAAATGGATGACACAGTAAACACTACCAGCCAAGCGGTAGAGATGTCAGCTTCTGATGATAAGCCTCAACTTCAACATACAGCTGACACATCTGTACATACAAAGATTCAACCTCCTTCGACACTTGTTGCACAGAAGAGTAAAACAGATCTCCCTCGAATGCAAGCCTTACAGTTACCGGAAACATCCGACATACTAGAGTTGATGAAAACCTTCTCCACGACCAGGCAGCCATTACGAGCGCACTGGATGCACTTCATCGATTCAGGTGGGCAGCCCCAATTCTTGGAAATACTGCCTGCCTTTATTCGCAATGTATCCCTGCTATTGCTCCTGGTGAAACTCTCAGAAGAGCTTTCTGACACTCCCACTGTGGAGTACTTCAGTCCTAATGGCAGGTCTTACCAGCTTGGTGTCTTTCCTCTCTCAAATGAGCAGTTACTACTGCAAGCAGCCCAACTGTCGTTGTTCCACCAATCACAAATATCACTTCCGCACAATATTATTGAGAAAGAGCAATCACAGCCTAACATGCTCATAGTAGGCACATTCGCAGACCAGGAAAGCAAATGCAAGGAGACCAGGAGTGAGAAAAACAGTCGATTGAAGAAACTTTTCGAGCCTTTTCAAAAGCAACTGCTCCCACGATCAGCATCTGAGATAATCTTTCCAGTCAATGCAAAGTCTGCTGGCCAGGGTAAGAATGAAGACCCTGTAGCAACCGAGCTGCGAAGAGTGATTCAGGAATTAGCACCCCGACTGAGAATGCGATTTCCTCTCCTGTGGTACTTCTTGGAAATGGAACTGAGGAGACTTGGAGAGAAAATCATCACCAAGTCTGAATGCTGGGAGATTGCTAAGAAGCTTGGATTTGACTCAGAAGAAGCCTTGGAAGCAGCCCTACGTTACCTCCATGAGGCCAACCTCTTCCTCTACTACCCTGATGTTCTGAGCAACACAATCTTTGTTGACCCCCAAGCTGTGCTCAGTAACATCACGCAGCTGTATGAACGTCACATCAAACTAGAAGATGCCCCAGAGTCTGAGGTTGTAGGAGAAGATGATTTGCGATATCGTGACCAGGCACTCTTCACTGCCAGTGCTCTCATCTCCCTAGATACCGACTACAGCAAGGCTGCATTTCCCAATGAGGACCTCATCACATTGCTACAACACAGATTAATAATCTCTGAAATGCCATTTCCCATCAATGGTGAAACATCCTACATGATGCCTAGTCTCCTGCAGGCACTCGAAGAAGGAGACATTGTCCGACCAAAGACCACAGCTGCCAGCCCCCTCATAATCTCCTTCCAAGAAGGATGGGCTCCCACTGGGCTGTTTTGTGCATTGGTAGTCTCACTGCTTTCCCGCAAGTCAAGACTCCCATGGAAGATTTCTGAACCTGTATCCAGCAACATGTCAAAGCTGTACAAAAACTGTTTGGAGTTTTCGATTGGTTACAACCCAGGTTCTATCACACTAGTGAACACCATGAAGCAATTTGAACTGCATCCGAGTTCCGAACTACCATCTGACCTTCTTCCTCTGATATGGCAGACTGTTGACCATAATCTGAAGGAAGCATGCTTGAAGTATTCGTACAAAGTTTCACATAACTTTGGATTTCAGTGCACCTGTGGGGAGTTTCCTCCTCACACTGCACTGATTTCCCTGGAGAAGTCAACAGTTCAGTGCAGCCGAGATCCTGACAAAGTGGAGCCACTGTCAAGCAAGCAGAAGCTGTGGGTGCTGTTCCAGTCTGACTATGGTATGCAGACAGTCATTGGGGTTTCCTGTTCATTAGTTTCTGTTTTACATAGATTGTGCAACAACTCACTTGTTAAGTGCTCTGTCATATTCCTAGATGGGCATTTTTGTGACTCTGCATGTAAGAACACAAGCTTCAGAAGAAATTGTGTTGCTAGAAGTATTGAGAGCAGTCTACCAGTGGTTGAAAAATGGGCACAATTACTTACATGGTTACCAACCAAGAGCTTGCATAATCAGCATTCTCTACAACTATACATTTCAATGAGTATTGTGCCAGCAGGAGGCAGTGTATCCTATCAGTAGAGTCATATAGTGTTATAGTGGTACTGGGGAGAGTGGATAGTAGAGAGAGCACCCACTGTTTGTTTTACTGCAGCTGGCATGGATAAGATGGAGGTGAAGAATCAGCAGATCCAGACAGAAATTGTTAAGACAGTGGAGCAACATGTGCAAGCAGGAAGCACTGCACAGCAGCAAGGTGTGTATGCTATACTGCATGCTATATTTCTAAAGACAATTTGTATGGGTGATAGAATTGTGCCACTTTGCTAGATGAAATTGCTTATTGTTGATTCTGCAAATGAGAGCATACATACGAAGAGGTGGAAATACTTGCTACTACATGCATGGTCATATCGCTACATTTTTGTCCTTTTGCCCTGTTGACCTGTGTTTATTATATAACAATTCTGATATATACTACTGTACTTTTAGCACGTGTATTTCTTCAGTATACCTTCCTCTCCATTCAGGCTACCTTCGTGGTGTCGACGTCATTGATCACATCACCTTCACATACACTGGCAAGGCTCAGAGCTTTGAGTGGTTGAACCATGGATTTAAAATACACTTTCCAGAGAATGTTCTTCCTCCTGGAGTGGACAAATGTCGTGTTCACATCAAGGCCTCCCTCTCTGGTCAGTTTGACTTCCCAAGAGATGCAGAACTTGTCAGTGGACTATATTGGCTATCAAGCCGCCATGTATTTACACGACCAGTGACTGTTGAAATCCAACACTGTGCCCAAGAAGATGCACAACTGCAATCCAGTCTGACATACATTGTGGCCAGATGTTCCCAGGAAGAGCTCCCCTATCAGTTCAAGACTCTTAAGGGAGGAGTGTTCTCACCAAGCAGTCGATATGGCACCATAAACCTGACCCATTTCTCAGGACTGGCAATAGCATCTCAACCACGTCCTCGTCAGTCACTAATGCAAAAACTTTCCCGGAAAACGCATCACACTCGTGTGAAACGTTACTGTGCCCAACTCTACTACAGCAGCAGTGGCGTCCACAGTTGGGAAGTTTACTTTGCAATCATGTGGAATTTGGAGTTGCATATAAATGTGAGTACTGCGTGGTCAATTACTGCCTTTTTTTGGATTTCATCAGTACTGATTGTAACCATGCAGTCTTTGCAAGTAATGATATTGCAGTAGAAGCATTTCACATAAATATATACTCGGTATTTATACCTTCTGCTGTAGGCTGCCAATGCCAAGCATGCTAAGGCTACTGCCAAAGCAGGTCCTAGTCAGATGGTGATGTTCGAAGGGGATGAGATCACGCTGGACATTGCAGTTGAGGGAGTAGTGTTGGAGAGTGGATGGACAATCACTCCATATACCCACCCTGGGGTGAGTCTACATTATACTGCTGTGGTGGGCTAGGACCTTCAAATGGTGAACTTCAATATTTTCTCCAGATCACTAAGGATCAAGTCGACCACTTTGTTCCGGGTAGTCAAGTGCCTTCCTGCCAACTGTATGTGAAGTGGACTGGGCAGCAGGAGTGGCCTCCAGAACTACTATACAGAGTGAAGCTACTGGGGGCAAAGGAACCCAACAACTTCTTCTTGATCCGACTACCTGCACCACAAGGTTAGTAATTTGGAACAATTTTCAACTCTTCGTGCAAGGTTGTGCACATATCAGCTCGAGTACCATGCATGGTTACACTGCACTGTGTTTTCTCTCAAACCTCTCAGGTGTCCCTGGAATTGAACAGCAAATTCCCACGACTTTAGAAAGCAGTTCTGTTGAACAAAGTGAGTTCAGAGAAGAAGCAACGCTGTGTGGCATGCTGTTGATTTACTTCCATGTTTGAAAAGTGTTGTCCATTCAGGTGACTTTTTCTGTTATCTTTGCTATCCCGCATTGCCTAAAAGGAATGTGCCTCTTGAAACCACTGACATCATTGACTTAGATTATCTTTTTTTTTCACTTGTAGGTTTAGCCCAAAAGTATAAAGGACTACAAAGTGAACCGCAGCTATCAGACCTGATGAACGAAGTCGCAAGCAAAGTATCTGCAAAGTGGAGACAGATCAGCATCCAACTTGGACTAACTCTCAATGATCAAAAATGCTTCATTGATGCCACATCAGGTGATCCCAATCAGTGCTTCACTTTCGTGTTTAATGTCTGGAGGAATCGAGCGACCAGACCATACACATGGTCCACTGTGATCCAAACACTAGAGTCACCAGCAGTCGATGAAGTGCGGCTAGCTCACGAGCTTAGAACCAAGCTTCAGTCATAACTACCAGATGCAGTTATACTAACTGAAGCATGAGTGATGAATTGTTCTACCTATACAAGTTGACTATAGGGTTGTATGAACTATAATTTGTACATGGTTTATTCTTCCTGCCTATCCTACTAATAGTATAATTATCGTGGATTATTTATCTCTTTGTACCACTTCATCTCAACCACATTTATCTCTTTGTACCACTTTATCTCAACCACATTCACCTTTGCTATCCTGCATTGCCTAAAGGGAATGTGCCTCTTGAAACCACTTAGATCATTGATTTATATCTCAACCACATTTATCTGCATGCATACTATTCATACATATTGTACTATTTCATCTCAACCACACTTCTAATTACCTTGAAGTTTGACCAAAAATGCTTGCACAAACTACTGTAAGTATAATTAATAGCATGGTTTCGAGTGCAATTTGGGATTAATGGCACGAGTGAATGGCTATTAATTGCACAAGGCATTTATATACTGCATGCAGTCTGCAGTCTCTTCCCTGGCCACTGCAAATATGTGTAGTGGATATGAAAACATGACATTGCACTAAAAGGACAATTTCGAGATAATCGCGTACTTTGAACTTTCTCTCATAACTTCCTTATATTACAAGTAATGGTTAACAGCATCCTGCACAGCATTAAATGGAGAATCTTTTAGTATGCAGCATGCCTAGTTTGATGTATGACAAGGAAAGTTGAACGGTACAACTTGTTATTTTATCGCAATGTCATGTTTCCATATGCCACTACACATATAGTTTCTCCTTTCAATTCATTGTCTGGATTGTGTAACAAAGTTATTTAGTTATGACTACAGTACAGTTTGAAAACCATCTTGGCGCATATTGTTCTGGCCACTACACAAGCCTGGCCATGGCATGGCAAGATTGATGATGTATCAACTTTTGGCTTTGTATATATAACACTCGGTTTATGTCACAGTGTGTATGCTGCTGCTGTAGTAGGTTGTGTATACCACACATACCATCCCACACAGCATTGCAAACGTATCACAAACATCCCCCCAGCTCTATGTACATCCACAGGCAAGTCTATACGCTGTGCATCAAATATACAAATAATTCATCACAACCACATGTTTTATCTCCAGCTGCACCTACTATATAGCAAAGTGTAACACTGAGAGTCAGACAGATTACTGTCAGTTCAGGCCCGTAGGCAGGTAGGGGGGGGGGGGGGGGGTGTTCGAGGGGGTTCGCTCGAACCCCCTTTACACACGCGTTCCGCGCTGGTCTTCCATGAACGAACGGCATACTGTAGCTGCAACCAGACTCGTTTCGACAGCGGTGATTCTCAATTGCAGCGAGACTAGTGGACCACTTTCAAACAGTAGGATACTTAAAATGTACAACTTAGAGGAGTATATACAATCTTTTGGAGGTCAAAGCTGTTTACGCCGCTGCGATGAAAGGACGCGCGTAAATACGTGCGTAAATAGTTCAGGCGCTCGAGTGTTGCCCTTCTAGTGATGTCACCCCATGCACTTGCTGTTCTGCCAACCTTAGTACCTTCTCCCGTGTAAATTCGAAGTCAGCTGGCTTATATAGTAAATGCATACATGGACAGCCAAAATTAGATGCAATACTCCGCGAGCCATGTAGCCACTACGGCTCTGCTTCTGTCTAAAAATGGCCTCAGAAGCAATCTCAGAGCATCTAATTTCTAAACATTTCCTGGGGGAGCATGCCCCCAGACCCCACTAGTCTTGCATGCTTATGCAAATCAGACATCCATGTAACCCCCCTTCTAAAAATTCTGGCTACGGGCCTGCAGTTGTTAACAGTTTTCATGGCATTTGTCCATCAAATCCAAGCGTTTGTGTGTTATCCATTGTAAGGTTAGCACACACATGATGCCTTCTTGATAAACGAATTATGGTGTTCTGACAATTTTTTTTTACCCAGGCTTAGGTTCATATAATGATGCATATGACTTCAGTCTTCATCAGTGAACATGCACAACTCCAGTACAGCCTTTGACAACCATAGCTTTATGTCAGTTGATTCAACTGAGGTGTATGGATAGTACTTGTATGATCACAGAGATGTACTGTGTGCGAAGTCCTCCCTGTAGTTTCAAATGCTATAGTGTAGAATTCAGTGGTGTATATTCAATTTACATAGTGATGTGTGTGTGGGATATGTACAAGGTGATTGTTTATGTATTTGCTGGGATAGCTTCAGCATTTACACTTGTTCGCATATTTTCTGAGGAGGTGGCCAGCACAATAATTTAATTACTGTAAAGCTCCCAAAAATACGCCCCCCACACTTCTTTGAGGCAAAAGGGGGAGGGGGGCGTTTGCGTGAATATTCAATTAGTCTCGTGCATATGCCCCCATAGTTCCTCGCAATGTTACACTCGAGGTCGACATAACTTTCCTGAAGAAATGATGAATACTATAGAGGACAAAGAGAAAGTTAGTGGTTGTATTTTAGCAAATGGGATGAAAATGGTATATTCCTGGGAGAGAGTTGGCATTTAAACATGTGCTGACAACTCAACTCTAGGAACTACTGCAGCTGACTGGGAATAAGGCCTCCTGCTGACTCAACTCTAACCCCATTGTTTTCATTGCTTCACTTTCTTCCCCCAGACTTACAGTTGCAAGTAGAGAAGGCCCTGAAGAAAGGATACATCCTCACTGATCTCACTACGTGCCTTGCAACAGGAGCTCCGGGCTCTGGCAAAACACACGTTCGATACCTTCTGTACGGACTCTTTCCGCCCGATCTTCGCATCAGTACCGCCTGCATTGAAGAAGCTCAAAGAGCAGTCATTGGCTTTCTCGGTTCTGAGGACTCTGAAGATAGCCAGTGGAAGCCAGTGAACAGTGGTGGGCTCAAAGAGATGGTGGCAGAAGGGGTCTCCGCAGGTGTTGAAGGAATTGAAGATCAAATTCCACCCTCAACATCACACCAACCTGACAAAACACCATTCCGTCTAGACACGGCACAATCAACACAAGTCACCACTAGCCAAATGAGTGGCACAATAGACACTGCCAGCCAAGCGGTAGAGACGTCAGCTTCTGATGATAAGCCTCACCTTCAACATACACCTGACACATCTGTACATACAAAGGTTCAACCTCCCTCAACACTTGTTGCACAGAAGAGTGAAATAGATCTCCCTCGAATGCAAGCCTTAGAGTTACCGGAAACATCCGACATACTAGAGTTGATGAAAACCTTCTCCACGACCAGGCAGCCATTACGGGCCCACTGGATACACTTCATCGATTCAGGTGGGCAGCCCCAATTCTTGGAAATACTGCCTGCCTTTATTCGCAATGTATCCCTCCTAATACTTCTGGTCAAACTCTCAGAAGAGCTTTGTGACACTCCCACTGTGGAGTACTTCAGTCCTGATGGCAAGTCTTACCAGCTTGGTGTCTTTCCTCTCTCAAATGAGCAGTTACTACTACAAGGTGCCCAATTGTCATTGTTCCACCAATCACAAGTATCTCTCCCACACAATATTATTGAGAAAGATCAATCACAGCCTAACATGCTCATAGTAGGCACATTCGCAGACCAGGAGAGCAAATGCAAGGAGACCAGAAGTGAGAAAAACAGTCGATTGAAGAAACTTTTCGAGCCTTTTCAAAAGCAACTGCTCCAACGATCAGCATCTGAGATCATCTTTCCTGTCAATGCAAAGTCTGCTGGTCAGGGTAAGAATGAAGATCCTGTTGCAAGTGAGCTGCGAAGAGTGATTCAGAAATTAGCACCCCGACTGAGAATGCGATTTCCTCTCCTGTGGTACTTCTTGGAAATGGAGTTGAGGAGACTTGGAGAGAAAATCATCACCAAGTCCGAATGCTGGAAGATTGCCAGGAAGCTTGGATTTGAATCCAAAGAAGCCCTGGAAGCAGCCCTACATTACCTCCATGAGGCCAACCTCTTCCTCTACTACCCTGATGTTCTGAGCAACACAATCTTTGTTGAGCCCCAAGCTGTGCTCAGTAACATCACACAGCTGTACGAACGTCATATCAAGCTAGAGGATGCCCCAGAGTCTGAGGTTGTAGGAGAAGATGATTTGCGATATCGTGACCAGGCACTCTTCACTGCCAGTGCTCTCATCTCCCTAGATACCGACTACAGCAAGGCTGAATTTCCCAATGAGGACCTCATCACATTACTACAACACAGATTAATAATCTCTGAGATGCCATTTCCCATCAACGATGAAACGGCTTATATAATGCCAAGTCTCTTGCTGGGACTCGAAGAAGGAGACATTGTCCGACCAAAGATCACAGCTGCCAGCCCCCTCATAATCTCCTTCCAAGAAGGATGGGCTCCCACTGGGCTGTTTTGTGCATTGGTAGTCTCACTGCTTTCCCGCAAATCAAGACTCCCATGGAAGATTTCTCAACTTGTATCCAGCAACATGTCAAAGCTGTACAAAAATTGTTTGGAGTTTTCGATTGGTTACAACCCAGGTTCTATCACACTAGTGAACACCATGAAGCAATTTGAACTGCATCCGAGTTCCAAACTCCCATCTGACCTTCTCCCTCCGATATGGCAGACCATTGACCATAATCTGAAGGAGGCATGCTCGAAGTATTCATACAAAGTTTCACATAACTTTGGATTTCAGTGCACCTGTGGGGAGTTTCCTCCTCACACTGCACTAATTTCCCTGGAGAAGTCAACAGTTCAGTGCAGCCGAGATCCTGACAAAGTGGAGCCACTGTCAAGCAAGCAGAAGCTGTGGGTGCTGTTCCAGTCTGACTATGGTATGTAGACATTCATTGGGGTTTCCTGTTCATTAGTTTCTGTTTTACATAGATTATGCAACAACTCACTTGTTAAGTGCTCTGTCACATTCCTAGATGGGCACTTTTGTGACTCTGCATGTAAGAACACAAGCTTCAGAAGAAATTGTGTTGCTAGAAGTATTGAGAGCAGTCTACCAGTGGTTGAAAAATGGGCACAATTATTTACATGGTTACCAACCAAGAGCTTGCATAATCAGCATTCTCTACAACTGTAGATTTCAATAAGTATTGTGCCAGTAGGAGGCAGTGTATCCTATCAATAGAGTCATATAGTGTTATGGTGGTACTGGGGAGAGTGGATAGTAGAGAGAGCACCCAGTGTTTGTTTTACTGCAGCTGGCATGGATAAGATGGAGGTGAAGAATCAGCAGATCCAGACAGAAATTGTGCAGACAGTGGACCAACATGTGCAAGCAGGAAGCACTGCACAGCAGCAAGGTGTGTATACTACTCACTACATACCAATGTGCCACTTTTCATAATGAACTTTCTTACAGTTGAGAGCATGTACGTATAAATAGACAGAAATATTGATACTAATTGCATGGTCATATAGCTACATTATTATCCTCTTACCCTTTTGACCTGTTTTACTTAGCGATTCTGATACTTGTACTGCAGTTTTCTTTCTTTGGCTTGATTTGGTTTACTGTAGCTGGCATGGATAAGATGGAGATGAAGAATCAGCAGGTCCAGACAGAAATTGTGCAGACAGTGGAGCAACATGTGCAAGCAGGAAGCACTGCACAGCAGCAAGGTGTGTATGCTATACTGCATGCTATATTTCTAAAGACAATTTGTATGGGTGATAGAATTGTGCCACTTTGCTAGATGAAATTGCTTATTGTTGATTCTGCAAATGAGAGCATACATACGAAGAGGTGGAAATACTTGCTACTACATGCATGGTCATATCGCTACATTTTTGTCCTTTTGTCCTGTTGACCTGTGTTTATTATATAACAATTCTAATATAATTATATTGCTGTACTTTTAGCCCGTGTGTTTCTTCAGTATACCTTCCTCTCCATTCAGGCTACCTTCGTGGTGTCGACGTCATTGATCACATCACCTTCACATACACTGGCAAAGCTCAGAGCTTTGAGTGGCTGAAGCATGGATTTAAAATACATTTTCCAGAGAATGCTCTTCCTCCTGGAGGGGACAAATGTCGTGTCCACATCAAGGCCTCCCTCTCTGGCCAGTTTGACTTCCCAAGAGATGCAGAACTTGTCAGCGGACTATTTTGGCTATCAAGCCGGCATGTATTTACACGACCAGTGACTGTTGAAATCCAACACTGTGCACAAGAAGATGCACAACTGCAATCCAGTCTGACATACATTGTGGCCAGTTGTTCCCAGGAAGAGCTCCCCTATCAGTTCAAGACTCTTGAGGGAGGAGTGTTCTCACCAAGCAGTCGATATGGCACCATAAACCTGACTCATTTCTCAGGACTGGCAATAACTTCTCAACCACATCGTCAGTCACTAGTACAAAAACTTTCCCAGAAAGTACGTCACACTCATGTGAAACGTTACTGTGCCCAACTCTACTACAGCAGCAGCAGCATCCATGGTTGGGAAGTTTATTTTGCAATCATGTGGGACTTGGACTTGCATGTAAATGTGAGCAGTGCATGGTTAACTTGGAATACTAGGATTTCATCATTTTCTGGTCATGCAGTATTTGTAAATAATGACGGAGTAGAATTTTTTCATGTCCATATATTATATTTGTGTATATACTTTCTCCCTGCAGGCTGCTGACGCCAAGTATGCTAAGGCTACTGCCAAAGTAGGTCCTAGCCAGAAGGTGATCTTTGAAAGGGATGAGATCACGCTAGACATTGCAGTTGAGGGAGTAGTGTTAGAGAGTGGATGGACAATCACTCCATATACGTAGCTACCCTGGAGTGAGTCTATGTTATAACAGTGAGTTAGGACCTTCAACTGGTGTAATTTCAAAATTATAATACCTTCTGCAGATCACTAAGGATCAGGTTGACCACTTTGTTCGGGGTAGTCAAGTGCCCTCCTGCCAGCTGTATGTGGAGTGGACTAGGCAGCAGGAGCAACCTGTACAACTGATGCACCGGGTAAAGCTACTGGGGGCAAAGGAACCCAACAACTTCTTCTTGATTCGAATTCCTGCACCGCAAGGTTAGCATGACACAGTAATTTTGCAGATTTGTTGGCACAAACACTGGGACTTGCTGTGGTTAATGTGTATGTTCTCTGTTTCACCCTACAGCTCTCCCTGAAGGTGCACAGCAAATACCCAGGGCATTAGGAAAGAGTTCTATTCAACAAAGTGAGTTTGGATATGAGATGAAGGGTAATGTTGGGTGTCAGTGTATTGTTGAAAAGGTGTTTTTAATTTCTGGAACTTTGTTAATTCTTACAAAACATTTAAATTGTATGCCATAAACCACAATGCAAGTACCATGAAATCTTCTTGAGAGCACTGAATGTACTTTCTAAGGTCATCGGTTTGTCTGCTATCTGCAGGTTTAGGTAGCAAGTATTCAGGAGTAGGAAGTGAACCAGAGCTGTCAGATCTGATGAATGAAGTTGCAAGCAAAGTACCTGCAAAGTGGAAACAGATCAGCATTCAACTCGGACTGACACCCAGTGACCAAGAGTGCTTCATGGCTTCAAATCCCAATGACCCTATCCAGTGTTTCACATCTGTTTTCCGGGTCTGGAAGAGTCGAGCAACCAGGCTATACACATGGTCAACTGTGATCGAAGCACTTGAGGCACCAGCAGTCGATGAAGTGCGGCTAGCTCGGGAGCTTAGAACCAAGCTTCAGCGAAAACTACCAGATGCAGTTGTACTAACCGAACCATGAGCAATGAATTGTTCTACCTATACAAGTTGACTATACAGTCTATAAACTATAATTTGTACATGGTTCATTCTTCCTACCTATCTTACTAATAGTATTATTATCGTGCATTATTTATCTCTTTGTACTACTTCATCTCAACCACATTTATCTCTCTGTACCACTTCATCTCAACCACATTTATCTCTTTGTACCACTTCATCTCAACCACATTTATCTCTTTGTACCACTTCATCTCAACCACATTTCTCTTTGTACCATTTCATCTCAACCACTTTTATCTCTTTGTACCACTTCATCTCAACCACACTTCTCATTACCTTGAATTTGACCAAAAATGCTTGCACAAACTACTACTATAATGATTAATGGCATGGTTTCAAGTGCAATTTGGGATTAATAGCATGAGTGAATGGCTATTAATTGTATGAGGCATTTATATAATGCATGCAGTCTCTTCCCTAGCCTCAGTAGCCTGGCCACTGCAAATATATAGGAAAATTTAGTTATCATTGAAAAGCGACACCTGGAATATATTCTGGAGATGAATTTGAAGTGGTCGCACTTCTGAGTTAATGTTTCATAAAATCAAATATATGGCTGCTGACAGAGTGAGAGCGCATGGAAAATGTGCAAAGGTATTTCAGAGCTGAGACTTACAACCAAGCTATGTCCATGCCATGTATCAACTTCTGGCTCTGTATAATACTTAGTTCATGTTACAGTGTGCTGCTGCTGTAGTAGGTTGTGTGAACCACATATACCATCCCACTCATTCAGTCATGTGCATGGTAAACGTATAAACATCCCTCCAACTCTATGTAAATCACAAGATCAAGTCTATACACTGTGGATCAAATATACACATATTTGTTGTACACAGATGACTTGAAACTAACTGTAGGTTGATGTAGATATTATGATACAAAGTTAACACAGTATTTAGCCAACCATTCAGGAAATCAAGTCAGTCCATGCCTGCAAAACTCTATCTGTACTGATCCAGGTTTAATCTGAAAGCTGGTCCTCTTGGCTATTACCACGTGCCACTAGAAATGGTCCACTCTGATCAAACACTCAAGTACTGATTATACCATTATCATGTAGCCACTTCCTGCTCCTGGGATAGTCTCACAAGCCAGAAGTGGGTCGGGCTTGCAAGACTAGTGAGGGAACTAGGCTAGTAGCCACAACACTGAAAATCTGGCTTTGTGAAAACATCAGCTTTTGATATTGTGTAGAGTTGGCCCAAATAGAGAAAATACCTTCATTTACCCGTCTGCAGACTATATCCACAAGCCAGGCTTGCAGCCTCATTCCCAGACTACATTAAAAAAAAAGACCTGCATGCTTGGCCTTACTCTTGTGCCCAGACCCCTTTCAGACATGAGACTAGGATGACCTGGAAATGAGACTGGGTAGCAGACCGTCTACACCTTAGGTGGTTGTTGGTACATAGTCAAACTGGCAGGTTGCATCCCTCTTGTAGCAGATAAAAACTTACCCAAGCTCCCACTGGTATAAATGCTGCTATGTAAACTCAGGAGCTTATGAACTGCTTTGCAGCACTCATAAGCTCCTGGTAAACTGGAGGACTACAGTTAGCATAAAGAAATGAAATTTATATGGTAAATGAAGTGTATCATGACGATTACATAATTATGTCAGTCAGCAAATTGAACAAAACATGACTGTGTATAAAGTCTATCCACACATAAGCAGTATTGAAAGAGTGTGTTCATCACTGATCAGGACCCTCTGCTTGAAGTGCTGTGTGTGAATAAGCGTATGTGTATGAGAATACTTTCACTATCAACAGATGACAATGATCAGGAGAAAGTGAGAAAAAGGGAGAGGGAGGAAAAGGAGGAGGAAAATTGTGGAATAAAAGGGGGAGAAGGAGAGAGAAGGGAGAGGCTATAGTGGTATGTGAGGAAGACACGGGTGGGTATTAAGGCTGTGGAAGATTGCCGGCCTAATTTTGATCATACTTGGGAAAGTGAAATTATTCTGGCGGCATAATAGCTGCACTATAAACAGACAATTCAACAGTGGGTCACCACAAATGCCAGTTGTGAGTGGTGAAGATTCGATGAAAGTGACATCTCTAACTGGGCTAAGCCTGCAAACGACTTTTGCTCAGTCAGCCATCCTTTACTGTACCAGAGAAAATATTTCTTTTCTTAATAATGCTGTGTCTAGCAAGCGCAACTCTTCCTTAGATGAATTTTCTACAAGAAGTTTGACAACTAAGGAATGAGCACAATGAGCTACATCATTGAGCATAAGGGTGGATAACATAATGGGCCAGAAAAGAGCACATGTTGTACACAGGTCTAGTGGGTACAGTGACTGAGTAGGAAAATATGGTGTACTCTTCAATAATGTTGGGTGTTGTAACCTGAACTTCTATTTTCTAGAGTAAAAAAATATCTGGGAGGACACTGTTTCAAAAAAAGGAAAAAACAGTATTGTACCTTTGAATGGCCCGAAGGAAAAAAAATGATAGAGTGACACAGGTAACCCTGGGGAGGGAATGGAAGGAGAGGGGAGGAGAGATAGAAAAAAGTAGGGTGGGAAAGGGAGGGGAAAGAGGATGGGGAAGAAGAGAGGGAAGGGAGGGAAGGAGAAAGAGAGGAGAAAGAAGGGAGAAAAGAATGACAAGAGGAGAGAGAGAGGAGAGGGGAGTGTGGGAAAGGGTGGGAGGAGGGAGGAAGAGAGGGGGAAAAGGGAGGGAGGGAAAGGAGAGATGAAAGGAACCATCAAGAAGGGGGAAGGAGGAGGAAGGGGAAGTAGGGGAGGGGGGAACAGTGGAGTGATAATAGTAACCTAAATGGCAGACTGTGAAGTAGCCACTATATACTACATGTAGTACATACCTCATGATGTTAGTATCAGTGTATCATATACACCAGCAGCAATATTCTTTGAGAAGTGCCTAACCATGGGAAGAGTTCCCCATTACCAGGGCTGGCATAAGCAATAGGGCTGGTAGGGGTTCTAAAAGCCCAGTAGGTGGACACGCTCCCCAAATTCTAAATTATGAGATCTTTCTCCTCCCTCTGCTAACCATTCGTACCCTCCTTCGTTTGATTCAGGGTTGCCTCAGAATGACCTCATCCATGCTATCACTATAAAACTACTCAGTTCAAATAACCCCTGAGTGGTTACTGCTGTTTCAGGGTTGATGAGTACCACGCATGAAGAGAATTCATTTCACCATCCACCATTCCCCTCACAATTCTATCAAGCTCCATAACTGGAGTAACCACGAAGTTATTTAACCAAGTAGCTTTTGAAGTATGCAGAAGCAATCTCAGATCATCTACTTCTTAAAAATTTACTGGGGGAGCATCTACTCACACTCTCCTACTCTTGTAGGCATGCATGCACACACGCACACATAGTGTTTCCATGCCTGACAGCAGGACTAAGAAGCTGCGTGTACTACTGCCAGCATCTATCAGGCCTAGGTGCATCGCCCATACGGACCTTAACTCAGCTGTTCTTGATATCCGCAGGCTTTCCAAAGAAATAAATGCCACCATGGAATGGTAGCCACCCTCTGATAGTAACTGCACAAAAACAAGAAAAAAATAGTAGCCTCCCTCTGATAGTAACTGCACAAAAACAAGAAAATAATAGTAGCCGTGGTGTCTGATCAAAGAAATATGGTAGTATATTGTGCATGTGCAGTACAGAAAAGAGTAAGTATGGATACTTCACTCCTTATGATTGGTAAGTCATTCGGAATGTAGCATAGTAAAGTATGGATACTTCACTCCTTATGATTGGTGAGTCATTTGGAATGTAGCATAGTAAAGTATGGATACTTCACTCCTTATGATTGGTGAGTCATTCGGAATGTAGCATAGTAAAGTATGGATACCGTAGACTCTGGGTATCGTAATAAGCGTATGCGCTTATAAGTGTAAGTGGTAAGCATATATGCGCCTAATAGAGGATATGCGCTAAATAAGGGATGCAATGAAAGCCACGCCCTATAGGCGGCTTAGCGCTATGATGCAGTAGATCGTTAACGGACGCGCGTTCACTTGCCGAGTATCGACGTAAAATCAGAAGGCGCGAAGGATGTGGCTTGCAAGCTTTGTATTTTTCAGAAACAGGAAGAGCCTGTGTATCTCTTCTTTGGTTGACTAGAGGATGACCATCGATGTGCTGCTGTTCTTGATGCCATGGTTTTCACTCGACATCTCGCCGCCAGCGTGCACTCTATTTAATGCACATGCGCTTAATAAATGATGCCGTGTACTAGGAAGGAATCATGCGCCTAATAAATAATATGCGCCTAATAGCAAGGTGCGCCTAACAACCGGAGTTTACGGTACTTCACTCCTTATGATTGGTGAGTCATTCGGAATGTAGCATAGTAAAGTATGGATACTTCACTCCTTATGATTGGTGAGTCATTCGGAATGTAGCATAGTAAAGTATGGATACTTCACTCCTTATGATTGGTAAGTCATTCGGAATGTAGCATAGTAAAGTATGGATACCGTAGACTCTGGGTATCGTAATAAGTGTATGCGCTTATAAGTGTAAGTGGTAAGCATATATGCGCCTAATAGAGGATATGCGCTAAATAAGGGATGCAATGAAAGCCACGCCCTATAGGCGGCTTAGCGCTATGATGCAGTAGATCGTTAACGGACGCGCGTTCACCTGCCGAGTATCGACGTAAAATCAGAAGGCGCGAAGGATGTGGCTTGCAAGCTTTGTATTTTTCAGAAACAGGAAGAGCCTGTGTATCTCTTCTTTGGTTGACTAGAGGATGACCATCGATGTGCTGCTGTTCTTGATGCCATGGTTTTCACTCGACATCTCGCCGCCAGCGTGCACTCTATTTAATGCACATGCGCTTAATAAATGATGCCGTGTACTAGGAAGGAATCATGCGCCTAATAAATAATATGCGCCTAATAGCAAGGTGCGCCTAACAACCGGAGTTTACGGTACTTCACTCCTTATGATTGGTGAGTCATTCGGAATGTAGCATAGTAAAGTATGGATACTTCACTCCTTATGATTGGTGAGTCATTCGGAATGTAGCATAGTAAAGTATGGATACTTCACTCCTTATGATTGGTAAGTCATTCGGAATGTAGCATAGAAAGAGCTATTAACATGCTGAAAGGGAGTTGGAGGGGAAGGTGATGGAGGGGGTAACAGTGTTGTTAAGTTCGCTGAAACTATAACTAAACTGTGTTTTAGTAAAGTCTACATCATTTTGATACAAATAAACTGAGTTAGTATTTTACTAAAACCATAGCTAGTCAGAGCTCTTCTATCTTCTACTAAAAAATTAGTCTCCGCAGAGTGATGCATTACTGGATATAATCTGTTTAAAATTTCCCCTTTAACTAGAAAGGACACTTAGAATAAGTATGCGAGCTTCGGACACCAGGTAAATTCAGACACTACTACGAGCTGCGTAGACATGTCAGGTATTCATGCAGCTATGCAGCGTGTATAAGCCCCGCCCTTAACGGAAGTTCTGTGCAACAGGGCTTCAAACGTGGTAATGCATTCAAAATATGCAGTGAATAATATTCAATTTTTAACTGGGACTGCCACATATAGAATTGGAGTGCCTATAGTAGGTACATCTCCTATATACACTCACACCTCTGTCCATCTGGGTGTCCGTCACTCTCCCAAGGTGACATCCTCCCTGAATAGTTTGTGCGACTGCTAGGAAACCCTGGCTGCTTTCTCAACTCCTACACTACCTACTGTGTCTGAATGGAGTGAGTGTGGTCATGTGTATGTGTGGGTACATGTGCAAGAGAGACAATCCAGGGGTAAGGAGGAGGAAAAAGAGTATGTGTGCAAGACAACTAGTCCACCAATTTACACTACAATTTGTATAGACTAATTTGTAACTTAGAGCTACATCCCATTGTTGATATAGTGTAGTGTGTGGGTGTATGACACAGCACAACATGAGAGGTGTGGTAGCCACTTACACCACTTTAGTGTGTACACAGTGACCTTGTCCACTTGGAACTGTGCATAGCACATAGCCAAGTTATTGCTATGTATATGGCATCCTCATGCAAGGGCACACTCTAGCTGTGTTGGACGGCACATAACAGGCTTCCCCCTCATGTGTCTGGTGTCAGACACCTACCTACTCAGAATACGATCTGTGTTAGTCTACCCACCTGGCTGTGTCAGAATATACCACTGATAGGCAGAAAACCTCCACCTCCAGTTTTGGTTTTGCAAAATGGTTTTCACATAACGGTGATCACAAACTGGGGCGGGGAAGCTAAGCCTAGGAATAAGGGATCTACACTAGTGGCAGCTTCACCCAGGATCACGTGAGGCTGTACAGCACTGTGCCTTCCTACTCATCAGGCTATGCTCTCAGCCTGACACAGAGGGACTGAGGTGATCCTAGTATCTTACCAGCTGCATGACTTTGTGCTCCAGTTCCTGTAGAGTGGGCTTCTAATTCATCATTGATCTGCATGTGGGTGAGTTGAGTGTGTGTGTGTATGTGTGTGTGTGTGTGTGTGTGTGTGTGTGTGTGTGTGTGTGTGTGTGTGTGTGTAATGTGTACATACATAAGTGTATGTTACGGTAGTGGCACTTGTGTACTCTGGAGATGAAACTGTAAAGTGTACGTTACAGTAGTGGCACTTGTGTACTCTGGAGATGAAACTGTAAAGTGTACGTTACAGTAGTGGCACTTGTGTACTCTGGAGATGAAACTGTAAAGTGTATGTTACAGTAGTGGCACTTGTGTACTCTGGAGATGAAACTGTAAAGTGCATGTTACAGTAGCGGCACTTGTGTACTCTGGAGATGAAACTGTAAAAGTGCATGTTACAGTAGTGGCACTTGTGTACTCTGGAGATGAAACTGTAAAGTGTATGTTACAGTAGTGGCACTTGTGTACTCCGGAGATGAAACTGTAAAGTGCACCTTTGAACTGAATTAGCTAGTGCTATAGACAGTTTCCTGGGGTAAATTATGCAATCCTAAAGGAGGCAAACATGTGATCGAGAGGCAGCAGTTATGTGAACTTTTCACCTCTTCCCTGTACCTTCCTTGTCTTTTGTTATGATACACGTGAGAGGTAGGGCTAAACAGTTTGGGGGATCCAGATGGGAATTGGCCATGTGAGGAGTTAGTGATATGGGAAGAGACTAGGCCATGGTAGTTAAATTTCCAGTTTCTCAGACCTGCTAGTTTTCTTCTGCAGTTACTTTTTAATCAGAGGTAATGTCTATGATTTTCAATACATCTCTCCAGTTACAAGGAGCTATGTTCATGTGCCATGCCAAAAATGGCACATGAACATACCTGGTTATAAGCATACGACTGACACGAAATAAGATGCCAAAGCCTCTCAACATACTATCTGCAGAAAAAAAGGACCTATAAAAATTCAAATTACAGTTGGAAATCGCTCATTCGAACTTGTCATCCAAATCTTCACTTATCTGAACCATTGCTGTGCATTAAATGGAAAGTAGTCCGCATTGTGTACCAATAGTACTGTTCCACTTATCCATGTCATATGATGTCATATGGCATCTTATGGTGTCTTATGATGTGTTAGTCACATGTTGTATCCTGGTGCCTCATGGTGTCTTATGGTGTCTTGTGTCTTAGGGCATGGTAATTAAATTTCCGGTTTCTCAGACCTCCCCACATCTAGTTTTCATTCGCAGTTAATTTTTTCCCCTTAGGTAATGTCTATGATTTTCAATACATCTCACCAGTTACAAGCATACGACTGACACGAAATAAGATGCCAAAGCCTCTCAACACACTATCTGCAGAAAAAAAATAGGACCTATATGCTGGTGGGCGGGGGTTCCAATGCCAACTGCTCGAGCTACAAGCATCTGACAAAGATTGTGAGCAGGAAGTTGAGATGTTATGCCAGGAAACCGCACATACGGCACTTACCACGTTCCTACGGCAAGTAACTAGCACCATTCATTGAAGAACAGCCAAACGATAGAGTGGTCGCCGCTCGGTGTTTAATGATATTCATTGCACATAGTAAAAACATAGCAACCCTCCCGCACCTGGTTGAGAATCCCAAAATTGTCTGAGAAACCGGAAACTTTATCACCTTGGCCTAGCCTTATAGTGTCTTATGGCGTCTTGTGGTGTCTTCTGGTGTCTGTGTCCTATGCTTATGGCGTCTTGTGGTGTCTTATGGTGTCTTGTGTCCTATGCTTATGGCGTCTTGTGGTGTCTTGTGGTGTCTGTGTCCTATGCTTATGGTGTCTTATGGTGTCTTGTGTCCTATGCTTATGGCGTCTTGTGGTGTCTTGTGGTGTCTTGTGTCCTATGCTTATGGTGTCTTGTGTCCTATGCTTATGGTGTCTTATGGTGTCTTGTGTCTTATGGTGTCTTATGCATATGGTGTCTTGTGTCTTCCCCTTAGGTAATGTCTATGATTTTCAATACATCTCACCAGTTACAAGCATACGACTGACACGAAATAAGATGCCAAAGCCTCTCAACACACTATCTGCAGAAAAAAAATAGGACCTATATGCTGGTGGGCGGGGGTTCCAATGCCAACTGCTCGAGCTACAAGCATCTGACAAAGATTGTGAGCAGGAAGTTGAGATGTTACGCCAGGAAACCGCACATACGGCACTTACCACGTTCCTACGGCAAGTAACTAGCACCATTCATTGAAGAACAGCCAAACGATAGAGTGGTCGCCGCTCGGTGTTTAATGATATTCATTGCACATAGTAAAAACATAGCAACCCTCCCGCACCTGGTTGAGAATCCCAAAATTGTCTGAGAAACCGGAAACTTTATTACCTTGGCCTAGCCTTATAGTGTCTTATGGCGTCTTGTGGTGTCTTCTGGTGTCTGTGTCCTATGCTTATGGCGTCTTGTGGTGTCTTATGGTGTCTTGTGTCCTATGCTTATGGCGTCTTGTGGTGTCTTGTGGTGTCTGTGTCCTATGCTTATGGTGTCTTATGGTGTCTTGTGTCCTATGCTTATGGCGTCTTGTGGTGTCTTGTGGTGTCTTGTGTCCTATGCTTATGGTGTCTTGTGGTGTCTTGTGTCCTATGCTTATGGTGTCTTATGGTGTCTTGTGTCTTATGGTGTCTTATGCATATGGTGTCTTGTGTCTTATGCATATGGCGTCTTGTGGTGTCTGACGGTGTCTTGTGTCTTACATGTATGCTTATGGTGTCTTATGGTGTCTTGTGGTGTCTTATCAGATGTACAGGTCTTCATATAGTGCCTCATTTCTCGTATCTCATGTTGTCTCATGGCGCCTTATGGTATCTCGTGTCTTACGGTATCTCACGGTGTCTAAGACACATTAAGGTAGGACAACCTTGAATCACAAATCTCCGAATCATGTGGACGGATGGATGGGTAATGTCTAAGTGTACAAAAAGGTTGTAACAAACTGCTTTCTGTACCTGATAATGCCAAAAAACTCAATTTTTAGTCCCTCAGCTAAAACAAAAATTTGCACCCTCTCCAAGGCTCCACCCCCAGTCTGACCACATCATCAACACACACACAAAACAAGTGAAAACTTTACGTATGGATTTGTCCTGGGACCACTTCAATTCCAGTCTACGGGTCAAAACACATTTGACCTCAAAAACAGCAATTGTGGCTGTGCTGGCTTTCAAGAAAAATTTGACACACCTCCACTCAAACCAACCAGAACTGAGCCACGGGTTGGGAGTTCAAAGGGACCGAAACCCGTGGTCATGCGAGGACCGGAAAGGGTACTCCCCTGAAGACCAGTATTTTTTTTTTTGAGCATATCTCCCCAAACAGTAACTAACCGCCCCATCCATGTGAGCCATAAATGCCCCACCCATTTAAGCCATAAATGCCCCACCCACTTAAGCCATAAAATGCCCCATCCATTTAAGCCATAAATGCCCCATCCCCATCTCCCTTTATGTTTTAACTTCACACTTTTTGTATGTGTGAAATTTTGAACATCGATGTGCCAGCGGTGTTGGTGCTCCCCCACTCAACACACAACCCAGTTTCAGAAAGCTCAACTCACCCCCTACAAAACTATGTATGCTTTTTCCTGCTCACCTCCAGGCCAGGGAGTTATGCCCACAAACCTACTCCCTGTCATTGCCCCTAGAATGGAGCCAAGTTACACACATTCCTGCTAGCATAAAATTGGGCGGGGCCTCAAGCCCAAAAAGTCAACTTTCTACAGTACCTTTGCCAGAGAAGTGTGTGATGATACCCGTCTTCCAGGATAGCTCTCTGCCTTTCCAGTACACTCACAAACATTTAGGCCCACTCAGGCAAGCTTTGCACACACAAATAGCCAACCATCACATTCAACGAGCTAGAAGTTGTTGATTCCGGTTGCCGCCATGGGAAAGTGTAAACAAGCCAATGAATTTCAATGGTCACCTGACTTCAATAATTATTCATGAGTGGAATTGGCCTGATTTGCGATTCAAGGTTGTCCTACCTTAATATTCCATAAAACATGTGTCTTCAACTCTCATGGTGTCTTATGTCTTATTCTATCTTATGGTGTCCCGGGACTGAAGTACGTATCTCAGGGTACAGGTTCGATTAGCAGTTTCAAAAGAAGACGTCATCTCTGCGGCGCTGCGATATAGGTGTATTGATGAGGACAGTAGGAGGGATTTGGCAAAACTTTAATCAGTTGCTGTTGAGGCCCAATGTTTCGCTCATTGGTGGTTTCTACGCCCATTTGTGCTAACAAGGTGATAAATGGTCCAGCCAATACCAAGGCTGTTCTACAGCCAGCCAAGGAAGCTGCCATGCATACGGTACCATAAGCTGAATGAAACCTGCCCACCTCCCCTTTTTTTTGCTAGCGCAAAACCTACCTTCAAAGCGGATTGCGCAAACTGATAACATGCGACCAAAGTCAGACAATGCCAAAAAGTGTCATCGGTGCTTAAAGGGTTAAAAGCGGGGCTCATGCAGACACACCAGATATTTACGTGCCCCACCCTCAACAGAAGTTCAGCAATACAGCACGTTGAATGTGGTGATGCAATCGAACTGTGCAACAGAATAATCTTCCATTTCTATGTTCTATGTGAGACTGTCACAGTTGATGTTATGAGGCAAAATAGCAAAAAGTGAAAAGCCAGCAGTCACCGGGAATCAAAACCAGGGCTCTTGCGAATTTTCTAACACTCAACAGTGTAAGTAGTGGGTTGTTGAAACTGCAAGCCAGGTTGATATGGTCAATCAATTCACTATGATCTGGTTGATATGGTCAACTGATGTCACTACACCAATTGCTCATTCAAGTGGAATCTCTCCACTTTTAGTGTCAACACACCTAAAAGAACAGGGGATGTAAAATGTTGGGTCCAGCTCAGCACACCCAGTCAATCAAAGGCACAATACACTCTACTACTACAGCCTTCCACTCTTCTAACCCCTCCTCCTCATCGTCAAGGCACAATACACTCTAGTACTACAGCCTTCCCCTTCCCTCACCCCTCCTCCTCATCGTCAAGGCACAATACACTCTAGTACTACAGCCTTCCCCCTCCTCCTCATCGTCAAGACACAATACACTCCACTACTACAGCCTTCCCCTCCCCTCACCCCTCCTCCTCATCGTCAAGGCACAATACACTCTACTACTACAGCCTTCCCCTCCCCTCACCCATCCTCCTCATCGTCAAGACACAATACACTCTAGTACTACAGCCTTCTCCTCCCCTCACCCCTCCTCCTCATCGTCAAGGCACAATACACTCTACTACTACAGCCTTCCCCTTCCCTCACCCCTCCTCCTCATCGTCAAGGCACAATACACACTAGAACTACAGCCTTCCCCTCCCCTCACCACTCCTTCTCATCGTCAAGGCACAATACATTCTACTACTACAGCCTTCCCCTCCCCTCACCCTCCTCCTCATCGTCAAGACACAATACACTCTAGTACTACAGCCTTCCCCTCCCCTCACCCCTCCTCCTCATCGTCAAGCCACAATACACTCTAGTACTACAGCCTTCCCCTCCCCTCACCCCTCCTCCTCATCGTCAAGACACAATACACTCTAGTACTACAGCCTTCCCATCCCCTCACCCCTCCTCCTCATCGTCAAGCCACAATACACTCTAGTACTAGAGCCTTCCCCTCCCCTCACCCCTCCTCCTCATCGTCAAGCCACAATATACTCTAGTACTACAGCCTCCTCCTCCCCTCACCCCTCCTACGCATCGTCAAGGCACAATACACTCTACTACTACAGCCTTCTCCTCCCCTCACCCCTTCTCCTCATCGTCAAGGCACAATACACTCTACTACTACAGCCTTCCCCTTCCCTCACCCCTCCTCCTCATCGTCAAGGCATAATACACACTAGAACTACAGCCTTCCCCTCCCCTCACCCCTCCTCCTCATCGTCAAGGCACAATACACTCTACTACTACAGCCTTCCCCTACCCTCACCCCTCCTCCTCATGGTCAAGACACAATACACTCTAGTACTACAGCCTTCCCCTCCCCTCACCCCTCCTCCTCATCGTCAAGACACAATACACTCTAGTACTACAGCCTTCCCCTCCCCTCACCCCTCCTCCTCATCGTCAAGGCACAATACACTCTACTACTACAGTCTTCCCCTCCCCTAACGCCTCCTCCTCATCGTCAAGGCACAATACACTCTAGTACTACAGCCTTCTCCTCTCCTCACCCCTCCTCCTCATCGTCAAGCCACAATATACTCTAGTACTACAGCCTTCTCCTCCCCTCACCCCTCCTACGCATCGTCAAGACACAATACACTCTAGTACTACAGCCTTCCCCTCCCCTCACCCCTCCTCCTCATCGTCAAGGCACAATACATTCTACTACTACAGTCTTCCCCTCCACTCACCCCTCCTCCTCATCATCAAGGCACAATACACTCTAGTATTACAGTCTTCCCCTCCCCTCACCCCTCCTCCTCATCGTCAAGCAACAATACACTCTAGTACTACAGCCTTCTCCTCCCCTCACCCCTCCTCCTCATCGTCAAGCCACAATATACTCTAGTACTACAGCCTTCTCCTCCCCTCACCCCTCCTACGCATCGTCAAGGCACAATACACTCTACTACTACAGCCTTCTCCTCCCCTCACCCCTCCTCCTCATCGTCAAGGCACAATACACTCTACTACTACAGCCTTCCCCTTCCCTCACCCCTCCTCCTCATTGTCAAGGCACAATACACACTAGAACTACAGCCTTCCCCTCCCCTCACCCCTCCTCCTCATCGTCAAGGCACAATACACTCTACTACTACAGCCTTCCCCTCCCCTCACCCCTCCTCCTCATCGTCAAGGAACAATACACTCTACTACTACAGCCTTCCCCTCCCCTCCCCCCTCCTCCTCATTGTCAAGGCACAATACACACTAGAACTACAGCCTTCCCCTCCCCTCACCCCTCCTCCTCATCGTCAAGGCACAATACACTCTACTACTACAGCCTTCCCCTCCCCTCACCCCTCCTCCTCATGGTCAAGACACAGTACACTCTAGTACTACAGCCTTCCCCTCCCCTCACCCCTCCTCCTCATCGTTAAGCCACAATACACTCTAGTACTACAGCCTTACCCTCCCCTCACCCCTCCTCCTCATTGTCAAGCCAAAATACACTCTAGTACTACAGCCTTCCCCTCCCCTCACCCCTCCTCCTCATCGTCAAGACACAATACACTCTAGTACTACAGCCTTCCCCTCCCCTCACCCATCCTCCTCATCGTCAAGCCACAATACACTCTAGTACTACAGCCTTCCCCTCCCCTTACCCCTCCTCCTCATCATCAAGCCACAATACACTCTAGTACTACAGCCTTCCCCTTCCCTCACCCCTCCTCCTCATTGTCAAGGCAAAATACACTCTACTACTACAGCCTTCCCCTCCCCTCACCCCTCCTCCTCATCGTCAAGGCACAATACACTCTACTACTACAGCCTTCCCCTCCCCTCACCCCTCCTCCTCATTGTTAAGGCACAATATACTCTAGTACTATAGCCTTCTCCTCCCCTCACCCCTCCTACGCATCGTCAAGGCACAATACACTCTACTACTACAGCCTTCCCCTTCCCTCACCCCTCCTCCTCATCGTCAAGGCACAATACACACTAGTACTACAGCCTTCCCCTCCCCTCACCCCTCCTCCTCATCTTCAAGGCACAATACACTCTAGTACTACAGACTTCCCCTCCCCTCACCCCTCCTCCTCATGGTCAAGACACAGTACACTCTAGTACTACAGCCTTCCCCTCCCCTCACCCCTCCTCCTCATCGTTAAGCCACAATACACTCTAGTACTACAGCCTTCCCCTCCCCTCACCCCTCCTCCTCATTGTCAAGCCAAAATACACTCTAGTACTACAGCCTTCCCCTCCCCTCACCCCTCCTCCTCATCGTCAAGACACAATACACTCTAGTACTACAGCCTTCCCCTCCCCTCACCCATCCTCCTCATCGTCAAGCCACAATACACTCTAGTACTACAGCCTTCCCCTCCCCTTACCCCTCCTCCTCATCATCAAGCCACAATATACTCTAGTACTATAGCCTTCTCCTCCCCTCACCCCTCCTACGCATCGTCAAGGCACAATACACTCTACTACTACAGCCTTCCCCTTCCCTCACCCCTCCTCCTCATCGTCAAGGCACAATACACACTAGTACTACAGCCTTCCCCTCCCCTCACCCCTCCTCCTCATCTTCAAGGCACAATACACTCTACTACTACAGACTTCCCCTCCCCTCACCCCTCCTCCTCATCGTCAAGGCACAATACACTCTAGTATTACAGTCTTCCCCTCCCCTCACTCCTCTTCCTCATCGTCAAGGCACAATACACTCTAGTACTACAGCCTTCCCCTTCCCTCACCCCTCCTCCTCATCGTCAAGGCACAATACACACTAGTACTACAGCCTTCCCCTCCCCTCACCCCTCATCCTCATCGTCAAGGCACAATACACTCTAGTACTACAGCCTTCCCCTCCCCTCACCCCTCCTCCTTATCGTCAAGCCACAATACACTCTCGTACTACAGTCTTCCCCTCCCCTCACCCCTCCTCCTCATCGTCAAGCCACAATATACTCTAGTACTACAGCCTTCTCCTCCCCTCAACCCTCCTCCTCATCGTCAAGGCACAATACACTCTACTACTACAGCCTTCCCCTTCCCTCACCCCTCCTCCTCATCGTCAAGGCACAATACACACTAGTACTACAGCCTTCCCCTCCCCTCACCCCTCCTCCTCATCGTCAAGGCACAATACACTCTAGTACTACAGCCTTCCCCTTCCCTCACCCCTCCTCCTCATCGTCAAGGCACAATACACTCTAGTACTACAGCCTTCCCCTCCCCTCACCCCTCCTCCTCATCGTCAAGGCACAATACACTCTAGTACTACAGACTTCCCCTCCCCTCACCCCTCCTCCTCATCGTCAAGGCACAATACACTCTAGTATTACAGTCTTCCCCTCCCCTCACCCCTCTTCCTCATCATCAAGGCACAATACACTCTAGTACTACAGCCTTCCTCTTCCCTCACCCCTCCTCCTCATCGTCAAGGCACAATACACACTAGTACTACAGCCTTCCCCTCCCCTCACCCCTCATCCTCATCGTCAAGGCACAATACAGTAGCGGTCAAAAAAAAGTTTACGTTTCCTTGCCGTGCAACTGTCGTACAACGTTGTAATTATTTCCGTTCCGGAAGCGTTTTCACACCGTTCCGCGCCCGTTCCGCATGCCTTGTAAAACGGTACGGTATGGAGCGTTTTTGACAGTTTTTCCGCAGTGTGGAGTGACTGAGCGTGTGAACGAGATGGTTTTCAGTACGTACAAACAACAGCGGATACTTGTACACTACTCTCGTGGGTACAAAGCGCCAACCATAGCCAAGCTACTTCAAGAGGAGAATCTTCGAGCTAGCAGAGTGGGAATAGCTAAGTTCCTGAAAAAGTTCAACGAGACAGGGTGTATTCAAAGGCGTCCTGGGTCTGGTCGACCTTCGAAAATATCGGCTGAGATTAAGGAGATCGTCGAAGAACAGATGCGAGCTGATGATGAAACGACAGCGACGCAGCTACACCGTCTCCTCAGGCAACGCGGCTACAACTTATCCTTGCGGACAGTTCTCCGCTGCCGGTCGGTTCTGGGATGGACATTTCGTGGTAGTGCCTACTGTCAGCTCATTCGAGACGTGAATAAACAAAAGCGGCTGGCATGGGCTCGGCAGTATATTGCTGACGACTTTTCGAATGTGATATGGACAGACGAGTGTTCTGTTCAGATGGAGAGTCATCGTAGATTCTGTTGCAGAAAGCGTGGGGAGGCTCCAAAACCTAAACCAAGGTTAGTGTACATCATACGGATATATGGTTGTGCATGTACATAAATGTTTGATGGTTAATGGTTCCAATAAAAGCACACTGTTTGCATCCCACCCGTCTCTTACTGCAGGCCTAAGCACCCCACTAAAGTCCATGTCTGGGCTGGCATCAGTATGAAAGGCAGGACAGGAGTCTGTATCTTTGATGGCATCATGAAGAAGGAACTGTACGTGGAAATCTTGGATGAGACATTACTACCGTTCCTGCATGATAAGTTTGGTGACTGCAACTACCATTTCATGCAGGACAATGACCCTAAGCATGTTGCACATCTCACACGAGCTTGGTTGCAAGAGAATGAGGTGAACTGGTGGCAGACACCACCTGAGTCTCCCGACATCAACCCGATAGAGAACTTGTGGCATGAGCTAAAAGAGTATATCCGACGAGAAGCCAAGCCGCACACAAAGGATGAACTTGTGGCAGCCATAATTGCTTTTTGGAATACAGTGGATGTTAGAAAGTGTACAAAATACATTCGCCATCTCAGAAAGGTTGTACCAAAGGTCATTGAAGTTGAAGGTTGTGCAACTGGTTACTAAACTTGTAATGTTTGTGTGTGATTGTTGCATTATAGATATCTACTTTGAATAATATTCCTGATGTAATTATAATGTGAGATGAAAGTACTTTGAATAATACATATTCTGGACGTAATGTGACAGAGGTGCACTAAAGTACGTAGCTAGAATAGTACAGATTCCTACTTACGAAGTCTCTTGCATGCTTGACCCAGAGCTTCAAAGCAAATTTTCCATACATCTTCAAACTCGAAGGGTGTTTTCCAATACTGTGGAAATTGTTCGAAAACAATCTGCTTTAGTCCCTGTAGTTTATCGAATGGTAAACCAGGATACTCTCGGGTTCCAGCCACTGTGCACCGCTTCATGATGTCCTCACCAAAAATGGCTTCCTTAGCCAGTTTAACAGTGAGGGTTGATGCTTTAGAAACCATTTTCAGCTTAGGGTACTTTGTGATCACTACCTTCACTTCTGCCAGCTTTTCCTTGTTGATGACTGAAGATGGAAGCGTGTTGTCAGGGTTGACATTATTAATTTCCATTGCTCTGGGTGCAGCTGGTGAACGTTCAGGTGACTTTGTTTGTTTTGAAGTTTCATTGGGATGAATGGTAGGAGGTGAAGCGGGTCGTAGCAAGCTTGGTTCGTAACTAAAGCTGTCATCCCAGCTGTCCTGTGGCCACAAGGTGTTGATGTGCTGGTCTGAATACGTAGGAGTAGACGACGGGCCCCATGAGTTGCACATATTATATGGTTGCATTTGAACCTGGGAAGAGAGCTGGCGTTCAATTCTGTCTAACTGTAGGAAAAGTTTGTTCTGATTAGCAAAAATATGTTCAATCTGCATCGACACTTTTCGCTGCTCATATTGGTGGCTCTCAGCTATGGCTTCCAGTTTCCCTACTCTTTCTTCAAGGTCATCAATGACAAGGTGAAGGGCTAATGGATCTGTAGTGAGAAGATTTTTAACAACACTTAAGGGACCAAACAAAGCTGAATGGAAATTTGCAAGGTGAACAGGTGTTGGCCCACAACAGTTATGTATGGGTGGTTTTCAGGTTGAGGGATGGCTACAGCAAATCAATCATGCACTCATAATTAAATCTGCTACATGAAACACAGCACTTGCTATTACACACACAAGTGATTTGCGACTTTGCACTGCACAGCCACCAATGTGAAAACAGTGCTACTTTACAATGTACTTACCAGTTTCCAAACTCGCATCACTGGAACTTATGTCCATGTCTGTACTTCCCAGTGAAAATGAGCCCATGAGAGGAGATACTGGACCCAATGGTGAAGTTGCACTAATGCTATCACTTAACACCGTGATATCTGCTGCTTGGTGTGCCGGCTGTCTTGCACCCTCCGCTTGGTGTGCCGGCTGTCTCACACTCTCTGCCTCATGTGCCGGCTGTCTTGCGCCCGCCGCTTGGTGTGCCGGCTGTCTCGCACCCTCTGCCTCATGTGCTGGCTGTCTTGCGCCCTCCGCTTGGTGTGCCGGCTGTCTCACACCCTCTGCCTCATGTGCCGGCTGTCTCACACTCTCTGCCTCATGTGCTGGCTGTCTTGTGCCCGCCGCTTGGTGTGCCGGCTGTCTTGCACCCTCCGTTTGGTGTGCTTGCTGTCTCACACCCTCTACTTGGTGTGCCGGCTGTCTTGCGCCCTCTACTTGGTGTGCCGGCTGTCTTGCGCCCTCTGCCTGGTTTGTGGCTTCATCATGCAAGACCACCTGAATTATTTTCCCAATGGGTGTATCTGCATTGGACACACAACATGATAATTGTGCAAGCTACAGCTGTTTAGCCTAGTATGACCTTGCAGCAGCCTAAGTACATACGAAGTGTATTGTACAACATACATTACCATACCTTTAGTGTTTGTTTTCCTCTTCTTTGGTGCTTTTGGTGCCACATTCTCTTTGTTTTGTGACCGTTTGACACCTGAACATAGAATGTAGATGTATTTACGAACACTAGTCAACAGGCATCATTTTTGTGCTACAGTTAGTTGTACATGTATACATTTACACACTCAG
This sequence comes from Agelas oroides, assembly GCA_949130485.1. Lineage (NCBI taxonomy): Eukaryota > Metazoa > Porifera > Demospongiae > Agelasida > Agelasidae > Agelas > Agelas oroides. Next base: position 6,578,789 of record OX422189.1, read on the forward strand.
TTTACATACCCTTTTTAGTTGATGCCTTTTTAGCGGTTGCCTTTTTAGCTTTTGGTTTATCAGCTTTTTGGAGGATTTTACATGAAGGTGGCTTTGTGGCAGTGACTGCATGAGACTCTTCGTCCTTGCCGTCTGCCTCGCCAGGTTTCTCCTCTCCAATCTTGCCACCTGTCTCACCCAGTTTCTCCTCTCCAATCTTGTCACCTGTCTCACCAAAGGGACTCCAATTCCCTGACTCATAGTCATTCGCCAGCTGCTTCATCTCTTCCTCAGACCCTACAAGTACAATAGCGACATTGAAGAACCAGAGCTTGTGTCTTCCCACATAGAAGTAAGTACAGTATGCAAGGGGACACAAAATTATAGCATAACACTTACCAATTGCTGCTACTTTTCCAGAATAGATGTTTCTCCCAACTTTCACTTTACAATCTTGTTGCAACTGCAAGCTGTCAGGTTCTGGGTCAGTGATCTTGCAGGCATTTACAACACTTACAGCACTCTCCTCTGGCCAGAACACAAGAAAACTTGACCCTTTAGACAAAAGCAAACGTGTATAATTTGTATAGCTACTCGTGTACATGAATTCATCCTTACAGCATCATTACTTCAAACTGCTAAGACAGTGTTAGTCAAATTGTCAACGCCATGTAGAATTGCAGTCTACTTACAAACTGTGATCGTCGCAAATTACTGGCACTGCGGTACATGTACTTAATACAAACTTTACAAAAATGGCTTACTGTTCTGCTGCAGTTCTTTCAGCTTTTTCAGCTTCTTCAGCTTCTCTCTCATTGTCGTCGCTTCCATTTTTTCCTTCAAGGGTGCTTCCCACACTCGCAAAAGAAACCTCGATAGCCGTTTTGTTCGCACGTGGCGTGTGAAACCGTCTAAACGATGATTTCTAAAAAACGCTCACTTCCGCTCCGTTTTCAGAACGTTTTTCTTTCGTTTTAATAGAAGGGACGCGCCGTAGAACGATCGTTGTACGGCAAAGAAACGTAAACTTTTTTTTGACCGCTACTGTACACTCTAGTACTACAGCCTTCCCCTCCCCTCACCCCTCCTCCTCATCGTTAAGCCACAATACACTCTAGTACTACGGCCTTCCCCTCCCCTCACCCCTCCTCCTCATCGTCAAGCCACAATATACTCTATTACTACAGCCTTCTCCTCCCCTCAGACCTCCTCCTCATCGTCAAGGCACAATACACTCTACTACTACAGCCTTCCCCTTCACTCACCCGTCCTCCTCATCGTCAAGGCACAATACACACTAGTACTACAGCCTTCCCCTCCCCTCACCCCTCCTCCTCATCGTCAAGGCACAATACACTCTAGTACTACAGCCTTCCCCTCCCCTCACCCCTCCTCCTCATCATTAAGCCACAATACACTCTAGTACTACAGCCTTCCCCTCCCCTCACCCCTCCTCCTCATCGTCAAGCCACAATATACTCTATTACTACAGCCTTCTCCTCCCCTCACCCCTCCTCCTCATCATCAAGGCACAATACACTCTACTACTACAGCCTTCCCCTTCCCTCACCCCTCCTCCTCATCTTTAAGCCACAATATACTCTAGTACTACAGCCTTCTCCTCCCCTCACCCCTCCTACGCATCGTCAAGGCACAATTCACTCTACTACTACAGCCATCCCCTTCCCTCACCCCTCCTCCTCATCATCAAGGCACAATACACACTAGTACTACAGCCTTCCTCTCCCCTCACCCCTCCTCCTCATCGTCAAGGCACAATACACTCTAGTACTACAGCCTTCCCCTCTCCTCACCCCTCCTCCTCATCGTTAAGGCACAATACACTCTAGTACTACAGCCTTCCTCTCCCCTCACCCCTCCTCCTCATCGTCAAGGCACAATACACTCTAGTATTACAGCCTTCCCCTCCCCTCACCCCTCCTCCTCATCGTCAAGCCACAATACACTCTAGTACTACACCCTTCCCCTCCCCTCACCCCTCCTACGCATCTTCAAGGCACAATACACTCTACTACTACAGCCTTCCCCTTCCCTCACCCCTCCTCCTCACCATCAAGGCACAATACACACTAGTACTACAGCCTTCCCCTCCCCTCAACCCTCCTCCTCATCGTCAAGGCACAATATACTCTAGTACTACAGCCTTCCCCTCCCCTCACCCCTCCTCCTCATCGTCAAGGCACAATACACTCTAGTTCTACAGCCTTCCCCTCCCCTCACCCCTCCTCCTCATCGTTAAGCCACAATACACTCTAGTACTACAGCCTTCCCCTCCCCTTACCCCTCCTCCTCATCGTCAAGCCACAATACACTCTAGTACTACACCCTTCCCCTCCCCTCACCCCTCCTACGCATCTTCAAGGCACAATACACTCTACTACTACAGCCTTCACCTTCCCTCACCCCTCCTCCTCACCATCAAGGCACAATACACACTAGTACTACAGCCTTCCCCTCCCCTCAACCCTCCTCCTCATCGTCAAGGCACAATATACTCTAGTACTACAGCCTTCCCCTCCCCTCACCCCTCCTCCTCATTGTCAAGGCACAATACACTCTAGTACTACAGCCATACCCTCCCCTCACCCCTCCTCCTCATCGTCAAGGCACAATACACTCTAGTATTACAGCCTTCCCCTCCCCTCACCCCTCCTCCTCATCGTCAAGCAACAATACACTCTAGTACTACAGCCTTCCCCTCCCCTCACCCCTCCTCCTCATCGTCAAGCCACAATACACTCTAGTACTACAGCCTTCCCCTCCCCTCATCCCTCCTCCTGATCGTCAAGACACAATACACTCTACTACTACAGCCTTCCCCTCCCCTCACCCCTCCTCCTCATCGTCAAGCCACAATATACTCTAGTACTACAGCCTTCTCCTCCTCTCACCCCTCCTACGCATCGTCAAGGCACAATACACTCTACTACTACAGCCTTCCCCTTCCCTCACCCCTCCTCCACATCGTCAAGGCACAATACACACTAGTACTACAGCCTTCCCATCCCATCACCCTTCCTCCTCATCGTCAAGGCACAATACACTCTACTACTACAGCCTTCCCCTTCCCTCACCCCTCCTCCACATCGTCAAGGCACAATACACACTAGTACTACAGCCTTCCCCTCCCCTCATCCTTCCTCCTCATCGTCAAGGCACAATACACTCTAGTACTACAGCCTTTACCTCCCCTCACCCCTCCTCCTCATCGTCAAGGCACAATACACTCTAGTACTACAGCCTTCCCCTCCCCTCAACCCTCCTCCTCATCGTCAAGGCACAATACACTCTAGTACAACAGCCTTCCCCACCCCTAACCCCTCCTCCTCATCCTCAAGGCACAATATACTCTAGTACTACAGCCTTCTCCTCCCCTCACCCCTCCTCCTCATTGTCAAGGCAAAATACACTCTACTACTACAGCCTTCCCCTTCCCTCACCCCTCCTACTCATCGTCAAGGCACAATATACTCCAGTACTACAGCCTTCTCTTCCCCTCACCACTCCTCCTCATCGTCAAGGCACAATACACTCGACTACTACAGCCTTCCCCACCCCTCACCCCTCCTCCTCATCGTCAAGCCACAATATACTCTAGTACTACAGCCTTCTCCTCCTCTCACCCCTCCTACGCATCGTCAAGGCACAATACACTCTACTACTACAGCCTTCCCCTTCCCTCACCCCTCCTCCACATCGTCAAGGCACAATACACACTAGTACTACAGCCTTCCCATCCCATCACCCTTCCTCCTCATCGTCAAGGCACAATACACTCTACTACTACAGCCTTCCCCTTCCCTCACCCCTCCTCCACATCGTCAAGGCACAATACACACTAGTACTACAGCCTTCCCCTCCCCTCATCCTTCCTCCTCATCGTCAAGGCACAATACACTCTAGTACTACAGCCTTTACCTCCCCTCACCCCTCCTCCTCATCGTCAAGGCACAATACACTCTAGTACTACAGCCTTCCCCTCCCCTCAACCCTCCTCCTCATCGTCAAGGCACAATACACTCTAGTACAACAGCCTTCCCCACCCCTAACCCCTCCTCCTCATCCTCAAGGCACAATATACTCTAGTACTACAGCCTTCTCCTCCCCTCACCCCTCCTCCTCATTGTCAAGGCAAAATACACTCTACTACTACAGCCTTCCCCTTCCCTCACCCCTCCTACTCATCGTCAAGGCACAATATACTCCAGTACTACAGCCTTCTCTTCCCCTCACCACTCCTCCTCATCGTCAAGGCACAATACACTCGACTACTACAGCCTTCCCCACCCCTCACCCCTCCTCCTCATCGTCAAGCCACAATATACTCTAGTACTACACCCTTCCCCTCCCCTCACCCCTCCTACGCATCTTCAAGGCACAATACACTCTACTACTACAGCCTTCCCCTTCCCTCACCCCTCCTCCTCACCATCAAGGCACAATACAAACTAGTACTACAGCCTTCCCCTCCCCTCAACCCTCCTCCTCATCGTCAAGGCACAATATACTCTAGTACTACAGCCTTCCCCTCCCCTCACCCCTCCTCCTCATTGTCAAGGCACAATACACTCTAGTACTACAGCCATACCCTCCCCTCACCCCTCCTCCTCATCGTCAAGGCACAATACACTCTAGTATTACAGCCTTCCCCTCCCCTCACCCCTCCTCCTCATCGTCAAGCAACAATACACTCTAGTACTACAGCCTTCCCCTCCCCTCACCCCTCCTCCTCATCGTCAAGCCACAATACACTCTAGTACTACAGCCTTCCCCTCCCCTCATCCCTCCTCCTGATCGTCAAGACACAATACACTCTACTACTACAGCCTTCCCCTCCCCTCACCCCTCCTCCTCATCGTCAAGCCACAATATACTCTAGTACTACAGCCTTCTCCTCCTCTCACCCCTACTACGCATCGTCAAGGCACAATACACTCTACTACTACAGCCTTCCCCTTCCCTCACCCCTCCTCCACATCGTCAAGGCACAATACACACTAGTACTACAGCCTTCCCATCCCATCACCCTTCCTCCTCATCGTCAAGGCACAATACACTCTACTACTACAGCCTTCCCCTTCCCTCACCCCTCCTCCACATCGTCAAGGCACAATACACACTAGTACTACAGCCTTCCCCTCCCCTCATCCTTCCTCCTCATCGTCAAGGCACAATACACTCTAGTACTACAGCCTTTACCTCCCCTCACCCCTCCTCCTCATCGTCAAGGCACAATACACTCTAGTACTACAGCCTTCCCCTCCCCTCAACCCTCCTCCTCATCGTCAAGGCACAATACACTCTAGTACAACAGCCTTCCCCACCACTCACCCCTCCTCCTCATCCTCAAGGCACAATATACTCTAGTACTACAGCCTTCTCCTCCCCTCACCCCTCCTCCTCATTGTCAAGGCAAAATACACTCTACTACTACAGCCTTCCCCTTCCCTCACCCCTCCTACTCATCGTCAAGGCACAATATACTCCAGTACTACAGCCTTCTCTTCCCCTCACCACTCCTCCTCATCGTCAAGGCACAATACACTCGACTACTACAGCCTTCCCCACCCCTCACCCCTCCTCCTCATCGTCAAGCCACAATATACTCTAGTACTACAGCCTTCCCCTCCCCTCACCCCTCCTCCTCATCGTCAAGGCACAATACACTCTAGTACTTCAGCCTTCCCCTCCCCTCACCCCTCATCCTCATCGTCAAGCCACAATATACTCTAGTACTACAGCCTTCTCCCCTCACCCCTCCTCCTCATCGTCAAGGCACAATACACTCTACTACTACAGCCTTCCCCTCCCCTCACCCCTCCTCCTCATCGTCAAGTTACAATACACTCTAGTACTACAGCCTTCCCCTCCCCTCACCCCTCCTCCTCATCGTCAAGCCACAATACACTCTAGTACTACAGCATTCCCCTCCCCTCACCCCTCCTCCTCATCGTCAAGGCACAATACACTCTAGTACTACAGCCTTCCCCTCCCCTCACCCCTCCTCCTCATCGTCAAGCCACAATACACTCTAGTACGCCTTCCCCTCTCCTCACCCCTCCTCTTCATCGTCAAGCCACAATACACTCTAGTACTACAGCCTTCCCCTCCCCTCACCCCTCCTCCTCATCGTCAAGCCACAATATACTTTAGTACTACAGCCTTCCCCTCCCCTCACCTCTCCTCCTCATCGTCAAGGCACAATACACTCTAGTACAACAGCCTTCTCCTCCCTCACCCCTCCTCCTCATCGTCAAGGTACAATACACTCTACTACTACAGCCTTCCCCTTCCCTCACCCCTCCTCCTCATCGTCAAGGCACAATACACTCTAGTACTACAGCCTTCCCCTCCCCTCACCCCTCCTCCTCATCGTCAAGCCACAATACACTCTAGTACTACAGCATTCCCCTCCCCTCACCCCTCCTCCTCATCGTCAAGGCACAATACACTCTAGTACTACAGCCTTCCCCTCCCCTCACCCCTCCTCCTCATCGTCAAGCCACAATACACTCTAGTACGCCTTCCCCTCTCCTCACCCCTCCTCTTCATCGTCAAGCCACAATACACTCTAGTACTACAGCCTTCCCCTCCCCTCACCCCTCCTCCTCATCGTCAAGCCACAATATACTTTAGTACTACAGCCTTCCCCTCCCCTCACCTCTCCTCCTCATCGTCAAGGCACAATACACTCTAGTACAACAGCCTTCTCCTCCCTCACCCCTCCTCCTCATCGTCAAGGCACAATACACTCTACTACTACAGCCTTCCCCTTCCCTCACCCCTCCTCCTCATCGTCAAGGCACAATACACTCTAGCACTACAGCCTTCCCCTCCCCTCACCCCTCCTCCTCATCGTCAAGGTACAATACACTCTAGTACTACAGCCTTCCCCTCCCCTCACCCCTCCTCCTCATCGCCAAGCCTTAATATACTCTAGTACTACAGCCTTCTCCTCCCATCACCCCTCCTCCTCATCGTCAAGGCACAATACACTCTACTACTACAGCCTTCCCCTCCCCTCACCCCTCCTCCTCATCGCCAAGCCTTAATATACTCTAGTACTACAGCCTTCTCCTCCCATCACCCCTCCTCCTCATCGTCAAGGCACAATACACTCTACTACTACAGCCTTCCCCTTCCCTCACCCCTCCTGCTCATCGTCAAGGCACAATACACACTAGTACTACAGCCTTCATCTCCCCTCACCCCTCCTCTTCATCGTCAAGGCACAATACAATCTAGTACTACAGCCTTCCCCTCCCCTCACCCCTCCTCCTCATCGTTAAGGCACAATACACTCTAGTACTACAGCCTTCCCCTCACCTCACCCCTCCTCCTCATCGTCAAGCCACAATACACTCTAGTACTACAGCCTTCCCCTCTCCTCACCCCTCCTCCTCATCGTCAAGGCACAATACACTCTAGTACTACAGCCTTCCCGTCCCCTCACCCCTCCTCCTCATCGTCAAGGCACAGTATACTCTAGTACTACAGGCTTCCCCTCCCCTCACCCCTCTTCCTCATCGTCAAGGCACAATACACTCTAGTAATAAAGCCTTCCTCTCCCCTCACCCCTCTTCCTCATCGTCAGGGCACAATACACTCTAGTAATACAGCCTTCCCCTCCCCTCACCCCTCTTCGTCTTCGTCAAGGCACAATACACTCTAGTAATACAGCCTTCCCCTCCCCTCACCCCTCCTCTTCATCGTCAAGGCACAATACACTCTATTACTACAGCCTTCCCCTCCCCTCACCCCTCCTCCTCATCGTCAAGGCACAATACACTCTAGTACCACAGCCTTCCCCTCCCCTCACCCCTCTTCCTCATCGTCAAGCCACAATACACTCTAGTACTACAGCCTTCCCCTCCCCTCACCCCTCCTCCTCATCGTCAAGGCACAATACACTCTAGTACTACAGCCTTCCCCTCCCCTCACCCCTCCTCCTCATCGTCAAGCCACAATATACTCTAGTACTACAGCCTTCCCCTCCCCTCACTCCTCCTCCTCATCGTCAAGGCACAATACACTCTACTACTACAGCCTTCCCCTCCCCTCACCCCTCCTCCTCATCATCAAGCCACAATACACTCTAGTACTACAGCCTTCCCCTCACCTCACCCCTCCATCTCATCGTCAAGCTACAATACATTCTAGTACTACAGCCTTCCCCTCCCCTCACACCTCTTCCTCATCGTCAAGGCACAATACACTCTAGTACTACAGCCTTCCCCTCCCCTCACCCCTCCTCCTCATCGTCAAGGCACAATACACTCTAGTACTACAGCCTTCCCCTCCCCTCACCCCTCCTCCTCATCGTCAAGGCACAATACACTCTAGTACTACAGCCTTCCCTCACCCCTCCTCCTCATCGTCAAGCCACAATACACTCTAGTACTACAGCCTTCCCCTCCCCTCACCCCTCCTCCTCATCGTCAAGCCACAATATACTTTAGTACTACAGCCTTCCCCTCCCCTCACCCCTCTTCTTCATCGTCAAGGCACAATACACTCTAGTACAACAGCCTTCTCCTCCCTCACCCCTCCTCCTCATCGTCAAGGCACAATACACTCTACTACTACAGCCTTCCCCTTCCCTCACCCCTCCTGCTCATCGTCAAGGCACAATACACACTAGTACTACAGCCTTCCCCTCCCCTCACCCCTCCTCTTCATCGTCAAGGCACAATACACTCTAGTACTACAGCCTTCCCCTCCCCTCACCCCTCCTCCTCATCGTCAAGCCACAATATACTTTAGTACCACAGCCTTCCCCTCCCCTCACCCCTCTTCCTCATCGTCAAGGCACAATACACTCTAGTACTACAGCCTTCTCCTCCCCTCACCCCTCCTCCTCATCGTCAAGGCACAATACACTCTACTACTACAGCCTTCCCCTTCCCTCACCCCTCCTCCTCATCGTCAAAGCACAATACACTCTAGTACTACAGCCTTCCCCTCCCCTCACCCCTCCTCCTCATCGTCAAGGCACAATACACACTAGTACTACAGCCTTCCCCTCCCCTCACCCCTCCTCTTCATCGTCAAGGCACAATATACTCTAGTACTACAGCCTTCCCCTCCCCTCACCCCTCCTCCTCATCGTCAAGGCACAATACACTCTAGTACTACAGCCTTCCCCTCTCCTCACCCCTCCTCCTCATCTTCAAGCCACAATACACTCTAGTAATACAGCCTTCCCCTCTCCTCACCCCTCCTCCTCATCGTCAAGCCACAATACACACTAGTACTACAGCCTTCCCCTCCCCTCACCCCTCCTCCTCATCGTCAAGCCACAATACACTCTAGTACTACAGCCTTCCCCTCTCCTCACCCCTCCTCCTCATCGTCAAGCCACAATACACTCTAGTACTACAGCCTTCCCCTCCCCTCACCCCTCTTCCTCGTCAAGGCACAATACACTCTAGTACTACAGCTTTCCCCTTATCTCACCCCTCCTCCTCATCGTCAAGGCACAATACAATCTAGTACTACAGCCTTCCCCTCCCCTCACCCCTCCTCCTCATCGTTAAGGCACAATACACTCTAGTACTACAGCCTTCCCCTCACCTCACCCCTCCTCCTCATCGTCAAGCCACAATACACTCTAGTACTACAGCCTTCCCCTCTCCTCACCCCTCCTCCTCATCGTCAAGGCACAATACACTCTAGTACTACAGCCTTCCCGTCCCCTCACCCCTCCTCCTCATCGTCAAGGCACAGTATACTCTAGTACTACAGGCTTCCCCTCCCCTCACCCCTCTTCCTCATCGTCAAGGCACAATACACTCTAGTAATAAAGCCTTCCTCTCCCCTCACCCCTCTTCCTCATCGTCAGGGCACAATACACTCTAGTAATACAGCCTTCCCCTCCCCTCACCCCTCTTCGTCTTCGTCAAGGCACAATACACTCTAGTAATACAGCCTTCCCCTCCCCTCACCCCTCCTCCTCATCGTCAAGGCACAATACACTCTATTACTACAGCCTTCCCCTCCCCTCACCCCTCCTCCTCATCGTCAAGGCACAATACACTCTAGTACCACAGCCTTCCCCTCCCCTCACCCCTCTTCCTCATCGTCAAGCCACAATACACTCTAGTACTACAGCCTTCCCCTCCCCTCACCCCTCCTCCTCATCGTCAAGGCACAATACACTCTAGTACTACAGCCTTCCCCTCCCCTCACCCCTCCTCCTCATCGTCAAGCCACAATATACTCTAGTACTACAGCCTTCCCCTCCCCTCACTCCTCCTCCTCATCGTCAAGGCACAATACACTCTAGTACTACAGCCTTCCCCTCCCCTCACCCTTCCTCCTCATCGTCAAGCCATAATATACTCTAGTACTAGAGCCTTCTCCCCTCACCCCTCCTCCTCATCGTCAAGGCACAATACACTCTACTACTACAGCCTTCCCCTCCCCTCACCACTCCTCCTCATCATCAAGCCACAATACACTCTAGTACTACAGCCTTCCCCTCACCTCACCCTTCCATCTCATCGTCAAGCTACAATACATTCTAGTACTACAGCCTTCCCCTCCCCTCACACCTCTTCCTCATCGTCAAGGCACAATACACTCTAGTACTACAGCCTTCCCCTCCCCTCACCCCTCCTCCTCATCGCCAAGGCACAATACACTCTAGTACTACAGCCTTCCCCTCCCCTCACCCCTCCTCCTCATCGTCAAGGCACAATACACTCTAGTACTACAGCCTTCCCTCACCCCTCCTCCTCATCGTCAAGCCACAATACACTCTAGTACTACAGCCTTCCCCTCCCCTCACCCCTCCTCCTCATCGTCAAGCCACAATATACTTTAGTACTACAGCCTTCCCCTCCCCTCACCCCTCTTCTTCATCGTCAAGGCACAATACACTCTAGTACAACAGCCTTCTCCTCCCTCACCCCTCCTCCTCATCGTCAAGGCACAATACACTCTACTACTACAGCCTTCCCCTTCCCTCACCCCTCCTCCTTATCGTCAAGGCACAATATACTCTACTACTACAGCCTTCCCCTTCCCTCACCCCTCCTGCTCATCGTCAAGGCACAATACACACTAGTACTACAGCCTTCCCCTCCCCTCACCCCTCCTCTTCATCGTCAAGGCACAATACACTCTAGTACTACAGCCTTCCCCTCCCCTCACCCCTCCTCCTCATCGTCAAGCCACAATATACTTTAGTACCACAGCCTTCCCCTCCCCTCACCCCTCTTCCTCATCGTCAAGGCACAATACACTCTAGTACTACAGCCTTCTCCTCCCCTCACCCCTCCTCCTCATCGTCAAGGCACAATACACTCTACTACTACAGCCTTCCCCTTCCCTCACCCCTCCTCCTCATCGTCAAGGCACAATACACTCTAGTACTACAGCCTTCCCCTCCCCTCACCCCTCCTCCTCATCGTCAAGGCACAATACACACTAGTACTACAGCCTTCCCCTCCCCTCACCCCTCCTCTTCATCGTCAAGGCACAATATACTCTAGTACTACAGCCTTCCCCTCCCCTCACCCCTCCTCCTCATCGTCAAGGCACAATACACTCTAGTACTACAGCCTTCCCCTCTCCTCACCCCTCCTCCTCATCGTCAAGCCACAATACACTCTAGTAATACAGCCTTCCCCTCTCCTCACCCCTCCTCCTCATCGTCAAGCCACAATACACACTAGTACTACAGCCTTCCCCTCCCCTCACCCCTCCTCCTCATCGTCAAGCCACAATACACTCTAGTACTACAGCCTTCCCCTCTCCTCACCCCTCCTCCTCATCGTCAAGCCACAATACACTCTAGTACTACAGCCTTCCCCTCCCCTCACCCCTCTTCCTCGTCAAGGCACAATACACTCTAGTACTACAGCTTTCCCCTTATCTCACCCCTCCTCCTCATCGTCAAGGCACAGTATACTCTAGTACTACAGCCTTCCCCTCCCCTCACCCCTCTTCCTCATCGTCAAGGCACAATACACTCTAGTAATACAGCCTTCCCCTCCCCTCACCCCTCTTCCTCATCGTTAAGGCACAATACACTCTAGTAATACAGCCTTCCCCTCCCCTCACCCCTCCTCCTCATTGTCAAGGCACAATGCACTCTATTATCATACGTCTAACTCACGCTAATGTATGGGAGTCAATTGGGAAGCCTTGCAGCTGCATGCAGTTTATAAAAAGCCGTATTTTTTTACTACAAGTCACGCGAGAATCCGTATCAGTACTCCAAGTCAGGCAAGAATTTGTAACAGGTACTACAAGTCACGTGCGTGCGTCTAAACGTGCAATGAAATCGAAGGTTCGTATGATAAAATGATTATCACCATAGTACCAAGCTATACCGGAAAATATATCACTTGTTTGTTGCCATTAGCATTGTTACTCATGCTCTGCACTCATAACAATACACACGGCAACAAACTCGTGATACTTTCCGGTATAGCTTTGTACTATGGTGATACTTATATAGTACTACAGCCTTCCCCTCCCCTCACCACTCCTCCTCATCCCTCCTCCTCATCATTTGTCCAACAAGCTTTGATAACTCTGGTGTAGATTGATAAAATTTCACACACAAGAAACAAATTCCCATGTACTAAACAGCACTGAACTACACAGTATAACAACCCCTTGGCAAGAGTACTACTTCAAGTCTGCTACTATCTCCAACAACAAACACACACACAACATTCAACACACTTTGTCTCTAAAGTCTTTCTTCACCCAAACACACCCATACACACCACCCACCAAAATACATGAGAACACTAATCCACACACCACACACACACATTGTGCTCACACAAACATTACACACATACGTATGCTAATGCACAATGCACACACTTGTGTACACAACACCGCAGTCACACACATGTACACTTACTCAAAAAAGTAACTGAGTCCATCTGTTCTGTAAAGTTCCCATCTGTGTCATTGAACCCTCCAAAGAATACTTTCTCCCTTGGGTGTGGTCCACAGTCTCTGGTAGTGACTCTGAGCATGATTTTATGAGAAGGGTAAAAAGGTTAATTTATAGAAATCAATGTGAGAGACCACTGCACTGTTGAAAATACCGACAAAGGGAGGCACAATTATGGAGATAAGATAGCCCACTGTACTTTGTCGTCTGCGACCCAGCACTAAAGTGTCTCGGAGATAAGATAGCCCACTGTACTTTGTCCTCTGCGACCCAGCACTAAAGTGTCTCGGAGATAAGATAGTCCACTGTACTTTGTCGTCTGCGACCCAGCACTAAAGTGTCTTGGAGATAAGATAGCCCACTGTACTTTGTCCTCTGCGACCCAGCACTAAAGTGTCTCGGAGATAAGATAGCCCACTGTACTTTGTCATCTGCGACCCAGCACTAAAGTGTCTCGGAGATAAGATAGTCCACTGTACTTTGTCCTCTGCGACCCAGCACTAAAGTGTCTCGGAGATAAGATAGTCCACTGTACTTTGTCCTCTGCGACCCAGCACTAAAGTGTCTCGGAGATAAGATAGTCCACTGTACTTTGTCCTCTGCGACCCAGCACTAAAGTGTCTCGGAGATAAGATAGTCCACTGTACTTTGTCCTCTGCGACCCAGCACTAAAGTGTCTCGGAGATAAGATAGTCCACTGTACTTTGTCCTCTGCGACCCAGCACTAAAGTGTCTCGGAGATAAGATAGTCCACTGTACTTTGTCCTCTGCGACCCAGCACTAAAGTGTCTCGGAGATAAGATAGCCCACTGTACTTTGTCCTCTGCGACCCAGCACTAAAGTGTCTCGGAGATAAGATAGCCCACTGAACTTTGTCCTCTGCGACCCAGCACTAAAGTGTCTCGGAGATAAGATAGCCCACTGTACTTTGTCCTCTGCGACCCAGCACTAAAGTGTCTCGGAGATAAGATAGCCCACTGAACTTTGTCCTCTGCGACCCAGCACTAAAGTGTCTCGGAGATAAGATAGCCCACTGTACTTTGTCCTCTGCGACCCAGCACTAAAGTGTCTCGGAGATAAGATAGCCCACTGTACTTTGTCCTCTGCGACCCAGCACTAAAGTGTCTCGGAGATAAGATAGCCCACTGTACTTTGTCATCTGCGACCCAGCACTAAAGTGTCTCGGAGATAAGATAGTCCACTGTACTTTGTCCTCTGCGACCCAGCACTAAAGTGTCTCGGAGATAAGATAGTCCACTGTACTTTGTCCTCTGCGACCCAGCACTAAAGTGTCTCGGAGATAAGATAGTCCACTGTACTTTGTCCTCTGCGACCCAGCACTAAAGTGTCTCGGAGATAAGATAGTCCACTGTACTTTGTCCTCTGCGACCCAGCACTAAAGTGTCTCGGAGATAAGATAGTCCACTGTACTTTGTCCTCTGCGACCCAGCACTAAAGTGTCTCGGAGATAAGATAGTCCACTGTACTTTGTCCTCTGCGACCCAGCACTAAAGTGTCTCGGAGATAAGATAGTCCACTGTACTTTGTCCTCTGCGACCCAGCACTAAAGTGTCTCGGAGATAAGATAGCCCACTGTACTTTGTCCTCTGCGACCCAGCACTAAAGTGTCTCGGAGATAAGATAGCCCACTGAACTTTGTCCTCTGCGACCCAGCACTAAAGTGTCTCGGAGATAAGATAGCCCACTGTACTTTGTCCTCTGCGACCCAGCACTAAAGTGTCTCGGAGATAAGATAGCCCACTGTACTTTGTCCTCTGCGACCCAGCACTAAAGTGTCTCGGAGATAAGATAGTCCACTGTACTTTGTCCTCTGCGACCCAGCACTAAAGTGTCTCGGAGATAAGATAGCCCACTGTACTTTGTCCTCTGCGACCCAGCACTAAAGTGTCTCGGAGATAAGATAGCCCACTGTACTTTGTCCTCTGCGACCCAGCACTAAAGTGTCTCGGAGATAAGATAGCCCACTGTACTTTGTCCTCTGCGACCCAGCACTAAAGTGTCTCGGAGATAAGATAGCCCACTGTACTTTGTCATCTGCGACCCAGCACTAAAGTGTCTTGGACCAAAAGAGTGATTAGCACTTGAAACTCTAGGACAGAGAGATGTCCGACTACAGCTATGAACAACCTATGTTTTTGCACACATATAGCCATTGAATGCTTTTCTTCTACCTGATTCCTCAAAACTCTCAGTTGTCATCTGTGCTCAGAGCTACACAGTCTAAACTCAAGCAGCTCAGTGGTACTCTGCAACAAACATGACGCTGCAGCTTGCTCAGGCTCACCCCACAATGCCTGCATTCTCCTAGTGAACAACAAGAGGTTACTTTGAACTATACACTTCTCACTCACCTGCAGACATCAGAATGCTCTGTTGTCATCCTCAAAACCATTGTTTGATGATGACTGCCCATCTGGGAGGTGAGAGAAAGAGAGGGATGGAGAAAGGAGTGGAAAGCAAAAAAAAAAAAAGGATTAATGTTGTGGTTTAATGATCGAGTTACGATTTATTAGAAATCACTACAATACTGATAGCAGACAAACACACATACACACAAACACACAAACAAGTTATCCTACAAGCAAGGAAAGAGGCAGGGAACATCAGCAGACACAAACAACACGTAGACACACACGAACACACAAACACATAAACACACACGTAGACACACAGAGCAAGGTTCTCAATGTGCAGACTACTATGTCCCTTACGTCTACCATTTTTCTTACAAGAGGCAGGGAACGTCAGTGGGTTTGCTCACGTTCAGGTTGCTCACTTAGATGTATTGGCAAGAGGGGACAAAAGTTGCGTATATATTCAGGCCCCAAACAGTGTTCATTGCTTCATGCACACATTTGGTACTGTGGGTGACAGGTGATGTGTGAGGTCGGGGAACAAGACTGGGGCAATGCTCATGTTGATGTGTGCACACATTTGGTGCTGTGGGTGACGTGTGCTGTGTGAGGTCAGGGAACAAGACTGGGACAATGCTCATGTTGATGTGTGCACACATTTGGTACTGTTGGTGACGGGTGCTGTGTGAGGTCAGGGAACAAGACTGGGGCAATGCTCATGTTGATGTGTGCACACATTTGGTACTGTGGGTGACGGGTGCTGTGTGAGGTCAGGGAACAAGACTGGGACAATGCTCATGTTGATGTGTGCACACATTTGGTACTGTGGGTGACGGGTGCTGTGTGAGGTCAGGGAACAAGACTGGGGCAATGCTCATGTTGATGTGTGCACACATTTGGTACTGTGGGTGACGGGTGCTGTGTGAGGTCAGGGAACAAGACTGGGGCAATGCGCATGTTGATGTGTGCACACATTTGGTACTGTGGGTGTCGGGTGCTGTGTGAGGTCAGGGAACAAGACTGGGGCAATGCTCATGTTGATGTGTGCACACATTTGGTACTGTGGGTGATGGGTGCTGTGTGAGGTCGGGGAACAAGACTGGGGCAATGCTCATGTTGATGTGTGCACACATTTGGTACTGTGGGTGATGGGTGCTGTGTGAGGTCAGGGAACAAGACTGGGACAATGCTCATGTTGATGTGTGCACACATTTGGTACTGTGGGTGACGGGTGCTGTGTGAGGTCAGGGAACAAGACTGGGGCAATGCTCATGTTGATGTGTGCACACATTTGGTACTGTGGGTGACGGGTGCTGTGTGAGGTCAGGGAACAAGACTGGGGCAATGCTCATGTTGATGTGTGCACACATTTGGTACTGTGGGTGACGGGTGCTGTGTGAGGTCAGGGAACAAGACTGGGGCAATGCTCATGTTGATGTGTGCACACATTTGGTACTGTGGGTGAGAGGTGTTGTGTGAGGTCAGGGAACAAGACTGGGGCAATGCTCATGTTGATGTGTGCACACATTTGGTACTGTGGGTGACGGGTGCTGTGTGAGGTCAGGGAACAAGACTGGGGCAATGCTCATGTTGATGTGTGCACACATTTGGTACTGTGGGTGACGGGTGCTGTGTGAGGTCAGGGAACAAGACTGGGGCAATGCTCATGTTGATGTGTGCACACATTTGGTACTGTTGGTGACGGGTGCTGTGTGTGGTCAGGGAACAAGACTGGGACAATGCTAATGTTGATGTGTGCACACATTTGGTACTGTGGGTGACGGGTGCTGTGTGAGGTCAGGGAACAAGACTGGGGCAATGCTCATGTTGATGTGTGCACACATTTGGTACTGTGGGTGACGGGTGCTGTGTGAGGTCAGGGAACAAGACTGGGGCAATGCTCATGTTGATGTGTGCACACATTTGGTACTGTGGGTGACGGGTGCTGTGTGAGGTCAGGGAACAAGACTGGGGCAATGCTCATGTTGATGTGTGCACACATTTGGTACTGTTGGTGACGGGTGCTGTGTGAGGTCAGGGAACAAGACTGGGGCAATGCTCATGTTGATGTGTGCACACATTTGGTACTGTGGGTGACGGGTGCTGTGTGAGGTCAGGGAACAAGACTGGGGCAATGCTCATGTTGATGTGTGCACACATTTGGTACTGTGGGTGATGGGTGCTGTGTGAGGTCAGGGAACAAGACTGGGACAATGCTCATGTTGATGTGTGCACACATTTGGTACTGTTGGTGACGGGTGCTGTGTGAGGTCAGGGAACAAGACTGGGGCAATGCTCATGTTGATGTGTGCACACATTTGGTACTGTGGGTGACGGGTGCTGTGTGAGGTCAGGGAACAAGACTGGGGCAATGCTCATGTTGATGTGTGCACACATTTGGTACTGTGGGTGACGGGTACTGTGTGAGGTCAGGGAACAAGACTGGGGCAATGCTCATGTTGATGTGTGCACACATTTGGTACTGTGGGTGGGAGGTGTTGTGTGAGGTCAGGGAACAAGACTGGGGCAATGCTCATGTTGATGTGGTTTGTGTAGTAACTACACAGTGTATGGAAGAGGAAATATTTTAGGTCACTTTTTTTTCCAAGCAACACTTTCACTGTCAATAAACGGCCCTGGTTATCACATTGACTGGTGCTAATAACACACCATGAGAGTCTTGTGACTTACATGAAAACATTCATAGCATCATTCCTCATAAGATGGTTTTGTTCCCAGGTCTTTGTCTCCCCACTTGATAAAGTTGAGTTCAATCACTGATAGCTCTCTCAAATACCTGATGTGTATGGAGTGTGTGTGTGTGTGTGTGTATGTGTGTGTGTGTGTATGTGTGTGTGTGTGTATGTGTGTGTGTGTACAAGTGCAAGACAGCTGGAGGATAAAAGCAGACAGATAAGGAGAAAGTGCACTTATGACCACATCCTAGCCTCATTCCCAGGTCTCCCCCGTTTTACCTTCCGTTTGCGTTCACAATAATACACGGGAGCGGAAGGCTGGCGAAAAACGGGGAAGGCCTGGGAGCATTCATCACGTAAATGACGTCAGGTGGACGCAAGGTGGACGTAGGGGGGGAGGGGCCCAACTGCCAAAACAACGCACAGGACCATCCGTTCGAGCGCTCTACCGCGTTTTCGGGCTCCAGACCTTAGCGTGATGGAAACTACTCGTCTTGACCGGTAAGAAACTTACATTCAAGTTTAGTACGTTTATATTTGAATATCGGCCCCCCCCTACGTCCACTCACGTGATGAATGCTCCCAGGCCTTCCCCGTTTTTCGCCAGCCTTCCGCTCCCGTGTATTATTGTGAACACAAACGGAAGGTAAACTGGGGGAGGCCTGGGAACGAGGCTAACCACATCCCATTGTTGATTGTGTTGTGGTGTGTGGGTGTAAAACACAGTGGAACAGGTCTTGGGACTGCCATTGTCAAGTGGTTGCTATGGTGCACAAGTATGCTGTGCTGTACCACTGTCAGACATCAATGATAATAGATTGACTTTGACAAATTCCTGTCAGAAATTTCCATAAATAAAACTACGAGAAGGGGTGAGTGTGAGCAAGTCGACAGGTGCACCTAGCCTCATTTTCTGTTTTGCTAACAAACAACTGCACATTCACACTTCATACCACTCCCACTACCAATGTATGCCAACAATCTTGTCATAAAACTATTATCATATCCGTAGCCCTGTTCCCAAGGCCTTCACTGCTTCCAGTATTTGATATGTACTGCTTCCATGCAGGCCCAGGAGATCTTAGTGTTATGTAACATCAGGTAGACAGAAGGTAGGCACACAAGAGTGATGCTTGACTGTAGCAGGACTGCATTGCACACGTGTGGGTATCTATGCTTCCATGCAGGCCCAGGAGATCTTAGTGTTATGTAACATCAGGTAGACACAAGGTATAGGCACACAAGAGTGGTGCTTGACTGTAGCAGGACTGCATTGCACATGTGTGTGTATCTATGCTTCCATGCAGGGCCAGGAGATCTTAGTGTTATGTAACATCAGGTAGACACAAGGTATAGGCACACAAGAGTGGTGCTTGACTGTAGCAGGACTGCATTGCACACGTGTGTGTATCTATGCTTCCATGCAGGCCCAGGAGATCTTAGTGTTATGTAGCATCAGGTAGACACAAGGTATAGGCACACAAGAGTGGTGCTTGACTGTAGCAGGACTGCATTGCACACGTGTGTGTATCTATGCTTCCATGCAGGCCCAGGAGATCTTAGTGTTATGTAGCATCAGGTAGACACAAGGTATAGGCACACAAGAGTGGTGCTTGACTGTAGCAGGACTGCATTGCACACGTGTGTGTATCTATGCTTCCATGCAGGCCCAGGAGATCTTAGTGTTATGTAACATCAGGTAGACAGAAGGTAGGCACACAAGAGTGGTGCTTGACTGTAGCAGGACTGCATTGCACACGTGTGTGGGTATCTATGCTTCCATGCAGGCCCAGGAGATCTTAGTGTTATGTAGCATCAGGTAGACAGAAGGTATAGGCACACAAGAGTGGTGCTTGACTGTAGCAGGACTGCATTGCACACGTGTGTGGGTATCTGTGCTTCCATGCAGGCCCAGGAGGTCTTAGTGTTATGTAACATCAGGTAGACAGAAGGTAGGCACACAAGAGTGGTGCTTGACTGTAGCAGGACTGCATTGCACATGTGTGTGGGTATCTATGCTTCCATGCAGGGCCAGGAGATCTTAGTGTTATGTAGCATCAGGTAGACACAAGGTAGGCCCACAAGAGTGATGCTTGACTGTAGCAGGACTGCATTGCACACGTGTGTGTATCTATGCTTCCATGCAGGCCCAGGAGATCTTAGTGTTATGTAGCATCAGGTAGACACAAGGTAGGCAAACAAGAGTGGTGCTTGACTGTAGCAGGACTGCATTGCACATGTGTGTGTATCTATGCTTGCTTGCAGGCCCAGGAGATCTTAGTGTTATGTAGCATCAGGTAGACACAAGGTATAGGCACACAAGAGTGGTGCTTGACTGTAGTGGGACTGCATTGCACACGTGTGTGGGTATCTATGCTTGCTTGTGGCCATATACCGTAAATTATAAATGAGTGCATAAATAATTTACAAAGATCAAGTTCATGCACTTGGTGGGTGAAGGCCGTCGGCGACCCGGATCGGAGATGACTGAAATTGAAGCAAGCAAGAAAAGTTACTTCTGGTTTGTGCTGGTACAGATCATCAACGGCAGACTGCTCACAGGCAGTACAAATTTCGGGCATGACGGTGGTTGAGGTAGCTTCAGGTAAGGACCATGCATACGTAAGCTTTGGCACCGTCATAAATGCCAGAAATCCAGCTCATGATTTCAGTGCAATGCACATGTAGCCACAGTAGCTGCCCTAGCTGTTGGTATATGTGATACCAAGCTATCCCAGGGGAGTTAGTTACTTCTGCATCGCCAAATTTGGCTTATTACGCTCGTGTAACAGTAGACAGTGACAAATCCTGCTGTGTGCCATGACAAATTAGTAAGTCAGCAGCTTGCTGCTCACTCAGGCTCGCCCCATGACCATGAATCATTCCACTAGTAATGTCAACAATGTGCCGATCAGTCCTGAATAAGCTGCACTGGCAGTGCCTTGAGCTTCCAACTATTGGATGGACATTACAAATAGGGCTCTGAGATGCTCCGTCAGGCACCAACCCCCATCTATCTACCTTCTGTCAACATGATGCTACCTTACATTACAGCATGTGATGAGACCTTCGCCCTCCATATTCACAAACTGGAAGGGACCAAACACTGGAGATGATGAAGACCTGGAAATATGGTCAACCATACCACACTGCAGTGGCAAATACCTGGGAAGCAAGCCTGCAACAATTAGGGCTAATTTTAAGACCTGTCTATTGCCTCTTACCACACAAGATGACAAACTCTTCTTCCCTCCTGTTATTGTGCATTACTATAAAGTGAGGTTTGAGGGTTTACTCTCAGGAATATTTTTAAATTTTAGACCCTCCCGAGATCCTTAAACATGTAAAATTTTCAGTATCTATGAATGGAACTGGTTACCACATTTACTAGTACTGATAACGCACTCTTGACTTCTTTGAACACCCCCCTTTGCAACCCCCCCCCCAGGATGAAACCCTGATGGCACACATCCAGCGAGGCAACTTTGCCACTTCTCTGGAGTTGTAGAGTAGCTATGAACGGGCAGGTCTTGTGGGAAACCATGATACCGTATAGCAGGAAACTTTCGAGGGAGAAAACTTTCGCGATTTGGCAGAAATAAGATTTTCGTGGAGAAAACTTTCGCTGTGCATTACCATACTCACTTGACATTATGCCCCTTCAATTATAAGCCCTCCCCCCCCCTTACTATTTTCAAAATTTGTTGCGGAGGTATATTCATCTCCAATTTATGCCCCCCTTGACCACACATGGAAAATTTAATAATACACAATAAGAACTCTGCGACTCCGACGAACAACAGCAAGGTTACAACTCACCGTACCACCCTATATAGAGTCTAGCTACCTACCGTACCACCAAAAAGTGATTGGCTGCGCGGCGGCAGGCTCGTAGCTAGCTGGTGGTGGTGTGAAAACTGCATCGCGTTTTCTGACAGCACACACTCTGCGCCTTCATTGACCTTCGCTCTGCAGAACTGCGCCACTACAAGCTTCATCACAAGCCGCATGAGACGGTGACGGACAATTCTGCCATTGCTGTTTCCCTTGCGTGCTCAAGAGCGAGGAAAGGGTGTATATATAAACGAGACTAATTACCATTATTCAATTATAAGGCCCCTCCCATACTTGTAGCTAAATCTAATCAGCAAAAAGGGGGGGCGTAATTTCAAGTGAGTACGGTATATGAAAACTATAAAGGGAGGTTTTTCGGCTTACCCACAGGAACATTTTACAAATTTTAGACCCTCCAAGATCAGTATCTATGAATGGAACTGGTTACCACATTTACTAGTACTGATAACGCACTCTCGACTTCTTCGAACGCCCTCCTTTGCAACTCCCCCCCTCCCTCCCAACATGAAGCATTGATGGCACACATCCAGTGAGGCAACTACGCCACTTCTCTGGAGTTGTAGAGGAGCTATGAACGGGCAGGTCTTGTGGGAGACCATGATAGTTACCCTACAGCTAGAACTAAGAAGCACCATCGACCCTAACCTGTGTTAAGGTACAAGACAACCAGCAGAAGTTAGCTCACTACCGCTAAAAGTGCCACTTGTACTGAAGTAAAATGCACAGACTAAGAGACGGGTATAGCTGCATGTGACTATCCATGTCTCACTATTCACATTCCATGGTATGTCAGTCATGAGGGTGGACAAAGGGCTGTCCGTCCACAGAGCCGTAGATAGGTCCTACTTGTGTCCTACTGTTACTATGATAAAGCCTGGCTCACAGAGGCACAGTCAAATCTTGGGAGTGAATATTTAGTGAACCTACTGCAGCCTGCTCATGGCAGTTCTTAGTTCCAGGTGTAGGGCAACTATCAAGATCTCCTACAAGGCCTGCCCAGTGTTCTTAGCTTCTCTACAACTCCTGATGTGGCAGAGCTGCCTCAAGCTCACTGGATGACAAGTGCAATCTGATTGGAGGGTTCTCCTCACAGCTATTTTAGAACTCAAGAGACTCACTTTGAGTGGATGATTCCACAGATGATGACTTCTTCTGCTCATCGGTCGGAGCCGGGGAGTCTCATTGGAGGAGGAAAGAAACAGACAATGTGCTCTTCAATCAGAGCTGAGGAGTCCCGTCTGGAAAAGATAGAAACACTGTTGATGCACATTTCATAACAGCTGTGAGTTTTCTATGTGCCTGGGAATGGGTCAGAACTACTGACAAAGCCAGAGTGTGTCTGCAGGTTCTTTTGTTTGTCAGGAGTACATTGAACTGGTGAAGGCATTGAGGAAGCATATAGCTTAGTACATGTTATACATGGACAGTGAAACTAAACAGCAGCTGGTTACTAATTTTAGCAATATCCTTATATGGATAATCAAAGATGTCACAAACCACACGAGCAAGTGCACAATAGCGAGCATCATAAAATATTTGACTTTGAGTACTCTGAAGCAAAGATGTGTATTCCATCAAATGACCCCCAGTGTTCGTTGGTCACAGACAATCCAGAGATACATATTTTTATGCGCATTCTAACCACTCAGCATTGCGACAATTGAATGGATCGACAACAGCAATAGCTAGTCCGAGAACAGGCCAGCATGGAGAAGCACCAACGAGCCCCAACAGGACGAAAACCAAACCAGTAGTGCTCTGGCTCGCGCCAGCTACAAAGCGAGCTTTGAGGCTTGTTTCGTGGACATAGGAGGGCCTGAACAAGCACAATTTTTCGACAGCGCTGTTGGAAATCAGCATGGTTCTCCGTCAATTTTCACAAGGCTTCTCCACTCAGACCAGTTTCTGGACTAGCTGTCGTCGTCCCAACGCAGTGTTGAACGGTTTCAAAGTCGTAATGTTTACAGCTACCACAAAACTGATTGTTACTACAGGTAACTGAGTAGCTATAAGCTAGCTTGACTACTATTGCAACCGTCGAAGCTGCGTTCACAAATAAACATACCGCTGACATAGCAACACACTGAAGCACATGCACAAACAGGCTAGAAGCCAGTTATTAACCGCACCATCAGGCTTTAGTTGATATATAAGCCCTCGGGCAGTGTGCATATATATCCACTAAAACCCCCGAAAGCGGCTAATAACTATAACATATAATACACACCAAGATGCAACTTAAAGGACCAGCGTAAATAATATAACTAATATAATACACAGGCGGGAGAAGCGTTGAACATCCAATCTGAGTTGATATTCATTAATGGCATGGTGCACTTACCCCATGAATGAAACTTTGGTACACCAACAACTCTCCCTTCACCAGCTACACCACTGTCACCCCTCACAGCGACTCCCGAAGCGATTATTCCGCTTACGTGACGTCACACGTTCAATATACTACGTATAAAATCATTGCGTGTATT